>OY856409.1:1330923414-1331453414 GCA_963693085.1 Alisma plantago-aquatica
TCTTGTTATATAAATCATATAGCTAACCGTTCTTGTAGCTTGTTGACTTTAATTAACTCATGATTTATCAAAATTTGTGTTTCTTTGTTTGTGAACAGTGAACAATGCCTGCTTTCCTATGTGAAACCAATAAAATCAATTGATAGTTAACTAGATATATAAAATGAAAATTAAACATGATTACTATACATATTATTTGAAATAAGATTTTTAGCAGCGATAATTAGTTTTCTCTCTAGAACTTTCAATATCCTTCACAATGATCACTCATAAAACTCCTCCATATTGATAGTGTTTCTCTTTATAAGACACAATTAGTGTAGTGAATGTGATAAAGAAGATATCATGATAATAAATTACAAGTAGAACGTTGATTTTAGTTATACTTATGGAGAATCAATTAGGAGAACATCTACAAAGCAAACATCAAATTGATCTCATTTTCTTTTGTATCATATTTTGGAAAAGCTCACAACTATAGCAACAATATATATATATATATATATATATATATATATATATATATATATATATATATATATATATATCTTTCATGTACATACATGTCTTGATTAATTATTACAAAAATGCATAGATTCTATCATTTGAAAAAATGATACAAGTTCAACAAAAAATGTAATTTAAAAAGTGGTATACCTATATGTGGTGGAGTTGTTTGGAGATGTAAGAAATTGGGTAGAGACATAAAGTTAGATTTGATAAATATTTATAAGTTGTTTCATTTTCGACCTTTTCTATTATTGTGAACCTTTTTATTATCATTTACCTGTAATCATTCAACTTTCATGAATTATACTATGATTCAAGTATAGACATTGCAACTATTGAGATATAATGTGTTATACAAATGTAAAGTGTCATGAATCTTCTAGTGTCATCATTGACGGTCACAACACATATTTTTTCCCCTAAAATATTTTTCTATATCAATTTATCTTATGAGGATGTAATGATAGTGATAGGATGTTTCATCTACAGAGGCTAGTTTCTTAAAACCATGTTTTCCATCTCTTACTTTTGTAGGATTTTTCATTTCTGCAACCTTTATTTTCATTGTCCATGCATGAAGATTTTCATTAGTATCATGCATAAATTGGTAATCTTTGTCATCTTTTGGCTTCTATAAAATTATCAATGAATTCCAGATGTTAGAAAAAGAATACATAAGATCACATGTTAATGACAACTGATATTAATGTAGTTGAGTATGCAATAAATGCTATGGAATTATGTTTTATTTGGAGCGGACTTAAATTATTTATGCAATAGATGACATCTCAGCGTAGACTATATTTGTTTTTGTTTTTGTAGTGGATGCAAGGGAAGTAGGTGTGAACTTTAAGTTCTTTTGGTGATTTACTTTGGATAAAGCCACATATAGTTGGCCATGAGAAAATACAGGCTGGGTTCAGTATAGTTTGACTTACTTTAAAGTTTTTCCTTGTGCTTTGTTGATTGCCCAAACATAATTATATTGGAAAGTGTAGTCTTTTAAAAGAAATTGGTATTTTTCTTGCTCTTTTGACATCAACAAAACTCTTGGTATAAATGCCCTTTGTCCTTTCTTATGCCCAACCGTTATTCTGGATTTGTGACATTCTTTGTAAAAAATTGCAAATAAGCCATGTATCATTATAAAGACATGAAAAAAGATCATTTTTTCTAAGTAGCATAACTAGAGAGTTTCTTTTCAGAACCAACTTGTGAGGCATAAGACATGTAAGTGTCAAAGAATTCAGAAACTCTTCTTGTTGAAATTGGTTGGTATTCTCAATTGTGAATCAAAGCTTTAATATGCTTTGATCTCTCCAGGAAACATTTCAATCAAAAGTTCATTTATCTCATCTACAAGCTCATTTTCTGTAGTCAAAATTGTGTGGTTTGTCAAGGATGAAATATTATCATCAATAAGACGAATTCTAGGAAAGATTGCTCGTAATAGGACATAATTTTAAGATGTATCACTAGTAACTGGTATCAACAATTTATCAGGAACTTCTATCAGATCATTAAGTGTTGATTTCCTAGTCCCATTTCCAACATCAAGAGAAAACTTGGTAAACCATGGATTTGATAGGATTATCTCATTTTCTCACAGTTGTAATTTTACAACATGCTTCCATAACTCGGATTTCACAAAATGTGCCACAATAGTATGTTCTTTGTCCTCTTGGGCACCAATAAATAATTTGTCTGAAGTCAAAAAGCTTCCTCCAAATGATAGTGTGTTGCTTGTCATGTCTTGCAATAAAAGATCCAAAGAGTCAATTGCTTATTTTTTTGCCATTGACACTTCATCCTAGACTATAAGCTCTATTTTCCATAGCATCTCACCCTAACTGCTTTGTTTTGAAACATTTTATATCTTTTGCTCTTCTATATTTAGTGGTTTATTAAAATCTTGATTGTGTAGTTTGACCAAAAGGTAACAAAGATGATGCAACTTCAGATGATACAGTTTCAAGAACTATTTGACCCAATGATCCTACTTTAGCTAATAGAGTACAATTTAAGAATGTTTTTCTAGATCCTCTAGGCCCATCAACAAAATATATCCCTTTATTTCCAATACTCATTCCTAGATAACAATACCATAAGCACAACTTTTAAAATATTGTGATTTATTCAACCCATCACCTGGGTTCAATCATGTGACCTCTTGGTCGTACAATAGTACTTCTACTCATTGCCTAGATTCGATCTTGCAACCTCTTAGTCAAATTCTAGTTCTTCTAGTTTTGCATTGAACACTTTTGAAAGTAGATCTGGTCTATTTTGTGACTCGTAAAAACTCAAGAATTTTCTTTTTACCTCAATCCATGAATTATTACATGTAAAAGTGAGAAATATGTTAGGTTTTCCATATTTTTGAACTAATTTCATTACATCGAGATAATATTACATCATATCTCTAGGACAGCCGATAAAAGAAGTTAGAAGGATTATTCTTTTTCCAATAGTACAACCACTAATTTGTCCTTGATTAAAGCTATCTAGAACTCCTTGATATAGATCATCTCATATCTTTTGTTGATCTCTTTTACTATAGTCTAAACGACTACTTCCAATTTAACATACATATCAACACTGTATTGTTGTAGTAGCCAACTAGAATGCAAAATTGACTTCTCATTAGCTTTAATTTGTAATTTATAGAAGTAATATTCGTGATAGGATTTTTTCCCCTTCTTTTTTTATAGAGCTGAAAAAATGATGTAATATATATTTATAAACTACTAAAGCAATTATGTTATATGTTATACAAAATAGAGTGTGGATTTTTGCATAATATATGCATCAATATCTTGACTGCATCCTCTCTTAACCATGATGATTAATATGATCTATTTTGTATCTCATGATATGTGTCATAGAAGTATAATTGAACATGTGATGGACACCCATCTTTTAGTGTCATCGTACATATAAAATGATATATTTGTCCTTGTACTCTGAAAGTATATATTTCTATGGTTTCTTTTTGGGAATTTTTGTCAGCATTTGTCCCCGTGCATGTGATAGCAAAATTATTGTTATATCTCCCTATGCACTACCTAAAATGGATAAATTATCCACTCACTAAAGAATCTAAATCGTATAAATCTAATGAGATATCATTTTCAGCTAAAATATTCTCTCGATTGTAGCAACAAAATGTTCTACTTTCATATGGAAATACTTTTACATAACAACAATCAATTTTTTTACAATTAGGAAGTATATAAGCATATGAGGTTACCATCAAATCTACGAAAAATATTTTTTTCAGTAAAATCAAATCCTTTTTTCAAACAAAAATTATATTACTAACAGTCAATGAAGACCCTACTTCCCATGTAGTTGACCCATCAAGTTGTAAGTAATTTTTATGTGAGTACTCAAAAGATGAGGTTGTGTAGATAGTTAATGAATAAATTATGTTTTCTATGTCGAAGCATGTTTAGTTTGATATTTCACTTACTTTTTATGTCTTCTATTGTCATGATTTTTTCTACTCATTTCAAGCCTCACTATCTTTTTCTCTTCTAAAAGGTTTGCAAAATATCCTATCAATTACTTTTGTAATATTAATTTCTTCTCATCTTTTAGATCACAATATTCATTCTAAGTACATCAAATTAATTGAATTATTAAATAGTAAGAATGTAAATATAAAACTTTTTATATTTATCTTTTATGTGATAAATTATAAACTTATCATATATACACAAAGAAATAACAACTATTATAATGATACATCTTACTTTTTTATACTATTTTGATTAATATTTATTTGATAAATTCTAGACTTATGATTTAATATAAAAACTAAGCCTCTATGTAAGATTTGGAATCACACTTTAAATGATTGAACACACCTAAGCTCAAACACTCCTCATCAAGTGATTTGATACCTTTGATACACATGTCAATAGAATATATGGTTGATATTTACATCTTAAGAATTATAATGCAATAGTCAACATCTATAATGTGCAATGCTTTAAAAGCTCTAAAAGAATCATTTACTAAGAGAAAAAATTTACATAATTGACATACACACAAAAACATGGTTATGCCCATAAAATACACACATCACACACTATAACAACATTAACCATAAAAAAGAATGACTCTAAAATATATGACTGACTCTAGGTAAATGCTTTATAATTTCCTACACATACTAATATTATGCATTATCTTTAGACAATGGGACAAGTAATCTCCATGATGATACTCGCCACTAATGTTGCATACACATGACGGTCAAAATAGTATTAGATTCATATTTATGATTGAACAAAAAAATTTAATCATGTTCACATATGAGAAGTAGAACATATCAAATGAGTGATTGTTTTATTACTCACTATCTCCATCATCAAAGTGCCTAGTGTACTAAAATAGTTGTCTATTTTTGCATACTAGAACATTATTTATAACTTTATGAATGCATTTGTGGCTAGGTAAAATGTAGGATTTGCTCAGTACTTTGCTTGTGACAACTAGCGTTACAAAAATGTTGTGGATTTTTTGAAAGCCTAATAAATTTGAGAGCGAGCATACTTTTTATAGCCCAAGACTCCCTAATGAATGAAAGTTGTGTTGGGAAATATGGCATTATATAAGGTAGTGAAAATAAAAAAATCAACTGCCATATTCCCCTTAAAGCATTGGATCATGTTAATCACTTTACAATGTGAATGATGGTTTAAAGGATATATATGGTCCCAGAGCTAATCCAATGACAATATCCTCGTCATAGTTGTGCACCCTTTCCTGAAGTCGCACTCAAACTGTCACGACCTCCTTTCTAAAATTAACACAACCATAGTGGAAGCATTTTCACATAATGGAGATCATGACAAATCGTGAAGTAATATCATTAACCAAGTAGGTTCCATAGAATAAAAAGGACCACAACATACATTGATACATGCCATAAAGAAGGGACCCTAAGTCCAACATAAAGAGAGTTTTAAACTAAAAACTTCTACATGAAAAGACTATAACTAAAAGATAACTATCTAGAATGGCACCCCACCAGGTAGGATCTATCCTTGAGCTTGAACAGATGTCCTTGAGATCTACTTCTTCTCCTTCTCCTCGTCTATGGACATCTCATCCCCAGCCCATGCAAGGCAACATAAAACTATGTGACTGGCACTGATTAATTATAACATGAAAAAACATATAAGTGAAATGACATGAGATAGCTTAAAAAAACTTAGTGACTTAACACACTGAACATGATTACTTGAAGCTTAATAAATTTACATGATAAATAATATTATGTAGTTTAACTTGAGTTAATATAATATCTCTCTTAATGCACCCACAGTGCTCATAAGGCCAATCAAGGCTCACATAAGGCCGATTAAGGCTCACGTAAGGCCGGTTAAGGCTCACATTGTGACGACCTGACATTGAATCAAGCCAAATCGCCACCAGTAATAATTGTGGAATAATAATAAGCAGTGGATTAACAAAATCACTAAAAATTAAAACCATTTTGCAAAGAGATCCATTTCTAAGAAACTCTTAAAGGAAGAACCAAAACTTTATATACATACATTGTACCATCTCATCTCGAGGATAACATATAACAGTTGCTTTGCCAAAACCTATGCATAAGCAACATAAAACCTCGAGGCATACAAGCCAAAATCTCAGATCATTCATAAAACCACTAAGTTCTAACTCCAAGGACCTGAGAGTACAAAGATGACACATAGGACTTCTATCTACAAGACACGACAGACAGTACACTCAACCTGAGTTATTACTGATGTCCCTACTGTTATTGTCCTTCCTCTGTAGAACGGTCTCTACCTCCTCGAGCATGTCCACCTAAAAATTGTGGATCCCATGGGGTGAGGCAATTATCCCAGCGAGAGATATAACTCTCCGCCAACAATATTATTATCACAGGTAAATAGTGTAAAACTGAGCAGATGTTCTTTTATATTACTAAGCAAGATTAATCATTATTATAACAAGAACATAGCAATATCATCTCTTAAAGTAATGCAACTATCTATGGTAGAGAAATAAATCATCTATTCACTTTATAAGGAATATGAAGAACATGTATAACATCTATCCATTTAAGATGTATAAAAGAAGTGTACATCAACCAATGTCTTCCGTATTGGATCCTTAACCAAACACACTACATGGATGATTACATATTTACAATCACACTTATGCCCTGAGGAGATGAGGTATACCACTCATGCTCCAACTGACCACAACTACATAAAGCATAAGTACTATACAAGGTCAATGGAAGAGCCGGCTGCCAAGACCTCACTCGTCTCGGTCAGTATGAGATAACTAGTAGGACATCTTGTATCAACTGTAATTAGCTTACCAGGGTATACTGGTATCTTCTCTATAGAGCTACAGCCGCAACATGCACTCTCTTTAGGGAGATTTCAATTATCCATCCCTGAATTATAATGATAAGGAAGATTACACATCAATTCCTCATCTGGTCGGGAGATTCATATATCAATTTTGATAACACTTAATGAAGAAGAATTTACACATCAATTCCTCATTTGGTCGGGAGATTCACATCATCTCAATATAAAATAAATAAGGAAGGTGCTACATCAATTCTTCATTAGGACGTATGGATATATGTTGTCTTTCACCCCTGCATATTCAAAAATATGCTCTCTAAGTTAAGCTCATTTCACCATTCAGTAAATTCTGACACTAAATGGATCTATGGTCAGGGAAACTACATGATGAGATTTCACTTGATCAACTAGGTGTAATGCAGTATCTTTTAGCATCAACCAAGTTACAAACATGAATTATAACAGATGCTACAAAGAAAGGTATAATATGTTTATCAAGTACTTTTATGATCTTTGGAACACATTGAATGTATAACACTCGGGATCTCAGTCCCTTATCACATTACTAGGGATTCTTCTTCATTAGAATTATCATCATCATCATCATGAATACTAGATATGGGTATTCAATCCCTTAGTTCATCACTGAACATTGTCACCTCTCATCAGGTAACAGCTACCTCTAGGTCCTCAGACCAAGGTATACATTATACTTGTTTCACAAGTATTTCACATGGCTCATAAGGCCCATTTAAATATCTTATCACCTCTCACTAGGCAACAACTATCTCTTTAGGTCTTCAGACCTTTATACTTGTTGTACAAGTATATATCATGGCTCACAAAGCCCATTTAAATATGTATTATATAAAACATTATAGCTCATGCCTAGCTATGCTCATCATCTCACAATTCCTACATGGTTAGCACTTCATGATAAAAGCATTAGCAGTATATAACATCACCATGTAATATAAGATAAATGCATCCTTCCCATTATTAGGGTTAGGATTTCCCCTTCTAACTGATTAGGGTTTTAGATTCACACCATCACTATGTGATATAAGAGAAATACAACCTTCCTGTTATTAGGGTTAGGGTTTGTCATTCTAACCGATTAGGGTTTTACATTCACATCATCACCCTTCATTAGGGTTAGGGTTTTACCCTTATTAACCGATTAGGGTTTCAAGATCATATTATCAAGAATCAAACCCTAATTCATACTCCACTAATATTAGGAGTATCAATGTATGCTCATAACATGATTATCACACATGTATAAGTTTCTCTCTCATCCTCACTAGGATGTTGATTATATCATATTCTATTAAATTGACTCAATCCTTCTCTCAAGGTACATTGGCCCAAACCTAACACACTACATTAAACTCTTTATGTCTTAATATATTACTTGACATAACACAATTCATGTGTTACTCCATCGAGTACATTGTATTGAGGTGCTTCCACCATATTGGGTATAAAGGTGTGTACTTGACCACCATATCATATACAAGGTATATCCCCATTACCATATCATGCATCCATATCAGACATGATGTGTATCCTCATCACCATATTGTGTATCAGGTGTATCCCCCATTTCCATATCATGCACCCATATCGGGTTTTGCCCAACATTTAGGGGTTGTCATCTCAAATTAGAGATACTTAGCTCCATATCGTGTATGAGGTGAGTGCTTGACCTCATATCATGTAGAAGGTGTATACTTGATACCATATTGTGCACAAGGTGTGCACTTCATCATCATATAGTGCATAAGGTATATGCTTCATCATGGTGAGGTGTCGTGCTAGTGGTATATTCACCTCACCATATCGAGTTACCATATCAGTTAGCATATCGAGTAAGACCCTTATGCCCATACCTTTTCATACCTTCAAGGGATCAATATTATCATGTATAGAGTGATAGGCTAGACAACTGGTTGAACCCTTCACAATCAACCCATTATACAAAATGACAGGGGTGTGGGGTTCTAAGGTATGTCGAGTTTCATATCATCATCTAGGGTTTCAACACCATATCGGGTTAGGGTGTATAATTGACACCATGTCGTGCATAAGGTGTGTATGCTTGACCTCATATCGTACACAAGGTGTATGGTTGACAACATATCATGCACAAGGTGTATGTATGTGTCACTCATATCATCCATGAGGTATAAACTCATCACTATATCGAGTTACCCATCATCTAGGGTTTGTCATATCGGGTTAGAGGTACTTCAACCCTATATCAGGTTGGACCATGATGATGTCACAATCATCAAGATCAAGTCCTTTGTTATTACTATTCTAGTTAATGAACAACAATCCTAAACAACTTTTATAACTTAAGGTATCATCAATTATTCAAGAGAATTCGAAATTGAAAGTAGATCAACAAGCATAATAGAATTGAAGGGAATAATAACATAATTGGGTTCAAGTTATACAACCCACCTCAAGATCAACTTCAACACTCCAAGATCCAAAGATTCATGTTCCTAAGGTTGAATATGATCTTCACCACTCCTCTTAGGGTTAAGACTTGAGCTCCTCAACACTATGCACGATATCTCACCACTTGTGGCCGATATCCTTCACTTGTGACCGATATCCCTTCACTTGGCCGATACCACCTTGCTATGGCTGATACCAAGGCTCTATGAACGATACCCCTTCACCTATGCATGATACCAAGACACTATACACGATATATAAGAGCAAGAGGGTGGTAAATTTCGAAAAATTTCACTAATAGGTGAAAGGAATGGTATATATAGTTGAAGCTCATGAAAAAGAGTGTATATGAGGTGTCATCATTTTAAGATATTAGGTGCCACGTGTCCATGCATGGTTGACACATGTACATGTATGCACTCATATTTATCTTGAAATACAAAACACTTGAGGATAACCTAGATATGACATTTTGGCCACCACTTATCTTGTTGGATAAGATATTTCAACTCGATCACCACTTTATTCCCACCTGATACAACTTTTCCAAGGAAGTTGTCAACCGATACACTTCACCTCCTTGAGGTTCTTAGCCCATCATGAACAAGGCCAAGAGTTCACAAACTGATATGAGACTCTTTTTATGGCTCCTTTGCCGATAGGCACTCTCATATGAACTCTCCAATTCAATACAACACAAATTAGGGTTTCACATACAACCCTTTCTTGGTCTTTTCATCACCAAGAGTACCATCACTCAAATATGATTCAAACATGGTGTCTCCTTCTTTATATATCCTATAAACGATACATAGAGGAAGTAGGGACACTCTAGAGGTGGTAGTTTGCATATCAACCCTATATCTTGGGTAATTTACAATATGTACCAAATTTGGTACACACGACACTAACATTATTCAAACAAGCTCAAACTTGGAACTTAGGCTTTACATAAGATGCCTCTTAGCATCATTCTCTCTCTTATGATTCTAAAACACATGACGTACATTCAACATGTGACATATTGCAATATAACACCTTATTTTGGGTAAATTGCATTTTGGTCCAAAATAAGAGAACATTGCTCAACCATCATTCAAACAGGACCAAACTTGAAACATAAGTTTGTCACCTGATAAAAAAACACTTTAGGGGATTATATTAAAGTTATAAGTAACTTATTTAAGCTAAACAAATATGGTTAGCCCTAAATCCAGATCAGGGATGTTACAAGTTATAAACCCCTAACAAGGATTTCATCCTCGAAATCCCTGATGAAGGGAGACAATTGTTATTCATACATCATATCATCAAACCTCCACATAACATCTTGATGTCATGGAGATATCATAGAACTTTGGCCAGCACAAAGTCTTTCCATACAGGGTCATCATAGAATCTGTCATACATGACATATACTCAACTGTCCTTTACATTAATGATTGTAGTGTCACTTCTGTGTCAGGTAACACTTTCTAAGGCAGAGAAGTACTATTTATACTTCAAATAATTCGGGTGTCAAACCTCGTTAATTTGTCACCTTCTCAACTTACATCTTTTATGTAATAAGATTCTTGACCTTGGGGGTCTTTCATACCCCTCACTTAGTTTAGCATTTCACCTCCAAGGAAAGACTAGAATTACATTCTGTCATTCATTTGGGACTACAAGTCTTATCATACTTCTATTGTGCCAGTCTAATATGCTGACATAACACTAAACTTACTTATGACTTGCACCAACCTTCCCTTTAGCTGTTTATTTTCTTGTCATGAGGAGAGGCTACTTATCAAGAAGAACTATCTCAGAGGTGACTCTAGATGTTATACGTATAAGCTGCCTCAATAGATCTAGATAGGGATATTCTAAAGAATTATATTTAGCTTGATAAGCTTTTCCCAAGACAATTCTACAATTGTTCCTTCAATTACTACATCCTTATCGATTTTATGTTTATGCAGAGCATAAAACCCTAATATATGATATCCATACTATAGTATGTAACTAGACTACTCTCAAAGTTGGCCCTTCTAGGTAACAAAACACTAATCATCTTATCAGGACTCATGTTCTCATTTTCTAATACCATTGAAAGTTCTTGGATACTAGGATTCTTTACCTTGGTATCCATTACATGTGCCAAAAACACATCACATTCTCATCATTTCCATCTCTCTGTTGTTATTACCAAAGCCAAACATATAATAGGACCTTTCTTTCATCTTGGGACATTACTTATCACATATAACTTTGTCTTGGAACCAAAATCCAAGGCTAGCTGATACTTTTCAAAGTACCCATGTATAGATTACTTCTAATCCATGCACATCAAGTGTCATAAGACTTATTTGATTGTCATGTCCCTAAAAGGAAATAACACAAGGAAACATATTTCTTTTTATCGCCCCATTATTATCCAGGGTTGTTTATCAAAGAAAAGAGATTATCACCTTCTTTAATTATTGCATGAACTTTCAAGTGTTCATGTGTCATTCAATCTTGTTTCATCTTAGGTTCCTTACCATCAACATGGAATTATAAAGATGATTACATGTCATCATTCCTTTCTTTGTTATCGTATAGTATATTCATGAACATTTTCTAATTTTAATTTCTATTCACATCATGGAAAATATCTTTATCCTTCACACATTCTTTATTGAACATGGATCATGTCCCTTGTTCCCTTTCTCTTATCACGAGGATTGTACTTTTTACTTCCTCATACTCACAGACTGGTTTGAGATAACTCAATTTCTATTTCATGGTAGTTAGGATGTGATAGAAATATCCATGCCATATTTTTAGTTTCATTATGCTCTTTAGATTGTTTCTAAATGACTACTTGATCAGAGTAATCAGAAAGATAGCAATCTAAGAGTCTCATACTTACATTGCCTTCAATAGATGAATACATGGCCAGTGTATACAAGTACTGAGATTAGGTGGTATGCACCTTGTTTTATATTATATACCTTACTTTTCATATCATTCAAATCATAGGACTTAGTATCCCTAGATTTCTCCAGGCATCTCTTTTACACCTCATCCTCTTTTATATAGACAAAAGAAATTATAAAACATTTTAAAGATTACTGGATAGAATGTAAGTTCTCATCTTCCTTATGTTCTCATAGGACTAATCAAAGGAAGCTCAGCTGCAACTACTTTTCTTATAACTAACAGATAAAATCAGGAGAAGACATATCAAAATGAAACAATTTTATATGATCTTTCTCAACTCGTGGATTGATTACTGCCTCAGGCTGGTTCATTGCATAGAATCTTGTCATTGCCTGTTTATAACATCGTGCTCTATCGTTCAATGTAGATGGACCTGCATGGGATGCCTGTCCACGTCCTTGTGTGCCACTGCTAAATCATTGCCTTTGAGAGTCTTGTTGACTCTGCCTCGGTGGTTGGGTCATTCCCTCCTTTCTTTTTGGACAAAAGAATCTAATATGCCCAACCTGTCCACATCTATGACATGTCTTATATGCACTCCATGGTCTTGTCGGCCTCATTACCGATGTAGAAGCTAAATTAAGAGTTCTAACTGGTGGAACATTAGGTCCTTTGCCCTTTCTTGGTAGCCATTGCCCTAGTGCACTAGGTGTTTGTTGCATTGGTTGCGCCAAAAACTTCCCCTTTTTAAAGCTACTAGGCATATATTCCCAAGTTTGGATAGATCTTTTCTTAATTTCTACCTCATAATCCTTTAGTGGATAGTCTTTTATAAATTTTCCTTCTTGCCCACACTTGTAGTAGACTATGATACCTTGTCATTGTTGGATCAATGGGCTCTAGAAGGGGGGGTTGAATAGAGCTTCACAAACTTCACAAAAGTGATTAGACCACCAAATTATATTAAGTGCAGAACTTAATTCAAAACAACAATTTGATGTCCTAAACTAGCATACAAAGCAAGGATAAGAGACAAGGAAAGCATGCACTTGGACAGGTGGTTTAGAGTGGTTCCATGTCCTAAACTTAGGAGCAATGTCAGTCCACTACCTAGAGTTGGTTAGGCTCTAGGATTTGTAACTTGGTTCTCTTATATATATCACACAATAAGATTACAAGCTACAACTACCAACCATCCAAGGACTTATATATCAAGCCAAGATCTTCTACCTCACCAAGGACTTACCCACCAAGCAAGTAGTCTTCAGCCTTCTTCAAAGGACTTACCTACTCTTGCTCTAGTCTTTGGCCTTGCAGGAATTACCCATCTTGCTTGAGCTTTGCCTTGCACCTCTCCTTCTCTTGGAGAGCTTTAGCACCTTCCTCCTTCACTCGGAGGCCTGGAGCAGCTAGCCTTCTTCTCCTTCACTTGGGGAAGAGCAGCAACCTTCTTCTCTTTCACTCGGAGAAGAAACTTCAATCAATCTTCATAGAGAATGGAGATGGGAGAAGTGGAAAGGAGAGCTTTACAAGATTACAAATGATAGCTCTCATACATGGGATCCTAACTCACTCATACTCACGAATTTGCTTTGAAGGTAGAGAGAGAAAGGGGCTCAAAGGATTAGAAACCACTCAACTAAGGCTAGGACCAAGCATATGTGAATGAGCAACCTTGGAATGAAGTCCAAGAGGTCCTATTTATAGTTGAGGGTGTCCCTTTGAGGTTGGGAGAGTTAAGTGGCACAAACTAGCTGTTTTACAACTTGCAACGGATCTATTTTGAGTCCCACCAACTCCTCCAACGGTTGGAATTGCTTTTTCTGCATTCCAGTACAGTCCGATCGGCCGAGTTTCATTAAAGGCAACTCGGCCGACACACTAGGTGACAAGTCTGAGAGGCAGACTGTCGGCCGAGTTTCCATGGGGAAACTCGACCGATCGGTCGACCTTCAGTCTTGACCAACCAGTGGATCGGCTGAGTTGGAAACTCGGCCGACAGCCCAGAAAATTCCAGAATATATGGATCGGCCGAGTTTGGAATTCGGCCGACAAAATCCCTGTTAAGGGTATTTTGGAATTTTCATAAACTGTACTAACGATGGATTTTTGAGTCCCAATCATTTTATCCATCTTAGATACAATGCAAAACATGATTATGAGTGATTACATAAAATGTTCTAAGCCTCTAAGGGCTATATTACAAAGCGGTTAAAAGTCACATGTTTTGCATGTGCCGGAAGAGTAGCTTTGGAGATAAAGGAGATTCTTTTCTTGTATCTAATATCTGCAATGATTTCAAATAGATTTGTTAGATACATATGAATGGAATGGTTAAGTCATTATCAAAATATGGGCAATGTGCGACACCTAGGTCAACAGTCATATCTTAATCCTTTCGACATTTTCTACTGCTCCAACATAACTATGTTGATCAAAAATCCTTCTAGAGCCCAAAATTTCATCATTGGGGATTGGTAATCTAGGTTGTATTGCTAGTATATGATCCTCTATATGCGTCAATGTTGTGCTAACTAGTCCAACGAGAGCATTAAAAGTAGGATTCTCTATCATGGCTGGATCAACCTGGGGATTCTCAGGCAATCACTCTTCTCTCTCCTGATCCCTTGCACCTTCTCCTAGTGCATCAACATTGCTCTCAGCAATGTGTCCCTCATGTTCTCCAGACATCTTTAATCTTTACTCTTTCTTCTGTATAAGCAGAAGTCACTATAAGATATACTGGAGGACACTAGAACAAACTCAACACCTTAGTCCTATGTCTCTGTGGACTCGACAAACCTTAAGATCTGATACCAAAACTTTGTGACGACCAAACATTGAATCAAGCCAAATTACCACCAGTAATAATTACAGAATAATCATAAGCAGTGGATTAACAAAATCCCTAAAAATTAAAACCATTTTGCAAAGAGATCCATTTCCAGGAAACTCTTAAAGGAAGAACCAAAACTTTATATACATCATTGTTCACATTGTACATACATTGTACCATCTCATCTCGAAGATAACATATAACAGTTGCTTTGCCAAAACCTATGCATAAGCAAAATAAAACCTACAGGCATACAAGCCAAAATCTCAGATCGTTCATAAAACCATTACGTTCTAACTCCAAGGACCTGAGAGTATAGAGACGACACATAGGACTTCTATCTACAAGACACGATAGACAGTACACTCAACATGAGTTATTATTGTTGTCCCTACTATTGTTATCCTTCCTCTATAGAATGGTCTCTACCTCCTCATACACGTCCACCTAAAAATTGTGGATCCCATGGGGTGAGATAGTTGTCCCAGTGAGAAATATATCTCTCCTCCAACAATATTATTATCACAAGTAAACAGTGTAAAACTGAGCAGAGGTTCTTTTATATTAATAAGCAAGATTAATCAATGTTATAAGCAGAACAGAGCAATCTCATCTCTAAAAGTAATGCATCTATCTATGATAGAGCAATAAATCATCTATTCACTTTATAAGGAATATGAAGAACATGTATAACATATATCCATTTAAAATGTATAAAAGAAGTGTACATCAAACGATGTCTTCCGTATTCGATCCTTAAGCAAATATGCTACATGACTGATTACATATTTACAATCACA
This sequence comes from Alisma plantago-aquatica, assembly GCA_963693085.1. Classification (NCBI taxonomy): domain Eukaryota; kingdom Viridiplantae; phylum Streptophyta; class Magnoliopsida; order Alismatales; family Alismataceae; genus Alisma; species Alisma plantago-aquatica. The sequence continues at coordinate 1,330,939,296 of OY856409.1, forward strand.
CTTATGTCCTGAGGAGATGAGGTATACCGCTCATGCTCTAACCGACCACAACTATGTAAAGCATCGGTACCATACAAGGTTAATGGAAGAGCCAGATGCCAAGACCTCACCCATCTCAGTCAGTATGAGATAACTGGTAGGACATCTTGTGTCAACTACAATTAGCTTACCAGGCTGTACCGGTATCTTCACTATAGAGCTACAATCTCAACATGCACTCTCTTCAGGGAGATTTCAAGTATCCATCCCCAGACTATAATGATAAGGAAGATTATACATCAATTCCTCACCTGGTCAAGAGATTCATATATCAATCCTGATAACACTTAATGAAGAAGAATTTACACATCAATTCCTCATTTGGTTGGGAGATTCACATCATCCTGATATAAAATAAATAATGAAGGTGCTACATCAATTCTTCATTAGGATGTATGGATATATGTCATCCTTCACCCCCACATGTTCAAAAATATGCTCTCTGAGTTAAACTCATTTCACCATTCAGCAAATTCTGACACTAAATGGATCTATGGTCAGGGCAACTACATGATGAGATTTTACTTGATTAATTAGGCGCATTACAATATCTTTTAGCATCAACCAAGTTACAAACATGAATTATAATAGTTTCTACAAAGAAAGGTCTAATATGTTTATCAAGTACTTTTATGATCTTTGTAACACATTGAATGTATAACACTTGGGATCTCAGTCCCTTATCACATTACTAGGGATTCTTCTTCCTTAGCATTATCATCATCATGAATACTAGATATGGGTATTCAAACCCTTAGTTCATCATTGAACATTGTCACCTCTCATCAGGTAACTATTACCTCTAGGTCCTCAGACCAAGGTATACATTATACTTGTTGCACAAGTATTTCACATGGCTCACAAGGCCCATTTAAATATCTTGTTGCCTCTCACTAGGCAAAAACTATCTCTTTAGGTCTTCAGACCTTTATACTTGTTGTACAAGTATTTAACATGGCTCACAAGGCCCATTTAAATGTGTACTATATAAATCATCATAGCTCATACCTAGCTATGATCATCATCTCATGATTCCTACATGGTTAGCACTTCATGATTAAAAACATAGCAGTATATAACATCACCATGCAATATAAGAGAAATACATCCTTCCCATTATTAGGGTCATGATTTCCCCTTCTAACCGACTAGGGTTTCAGATTCACATCATCACTACGTGATATAAGATAAATACATCTTTCCCATTATTAGGGTTAGGGTTTCTCATTCTAACCGATTAGGGTTTCAAATTCACATCATCACCCTTTATTAGGGTTAGGGTTTTCCCCTTATTAATTGATTAGGGTTTCAAGATCATATTATCAAGAATCAAAACCTAAAACATACTCCAGTAATATTAGGAGTATCAATGTATGTGAAAAACTACTAGAGGGGGGGTGAATAGAGTTTTTGAATTATTTTAACAATTTATTGAATTTAAACAACCACAATTGAAATTGGAAGAAAGAGACAGGTGTTTAGAGTGGTTCCAACTATAGCAAATACTATAGTTGTCAGTCCACTACCCGGTTGCTTACCCAACCGGGATTTGAAAGTATTTATTTTATTACCTCTCGAGGATTTATACAAAATACAATACTTTCCTTTACACCCTTTGAACAGCCTTCACTTGAAGTAGGTGCACCAACTTTGAGGTAGCCTTCTTTGAAGTAACTCCAAGCTCCCCCTTGAAGTAGCCTTCCTCTAGAAGTAACCTCCCGTTGCACCAGCCTTCTGAAGTAGCTCAAAGTCTCCTTCTTCACCAAGAAGATCTTCACCCTCTCCAATCCGCAGCCTCCAACCTAGGAGTAGCAAGGAGAGTACAAACAATAATAGGGAACAAGAAAGAAAAAGGAAATTACAACTTATCCTTTATAGCCCAAGGCTTGATTTGCCTAGATCAAGCGTATAGATCTCCTAACCAAGTATGTGAACTTGTGATTGCAGTGGGTAGGAGATACTAGCCTATAGGACACGAATTATGAGCTAAGGAATGAAATGGCCAATTGTCACAATGCTCAAATTGCTTACAAACAGATTGCACAAAGTATGCTCAAGGATTTCTCAAGTGTAGCAAGTGTAAACAAGTGTGTTTGAGTGTCCTATGGCTTGTCCTATTTATAGGAATGGCCTAAGGATGCTTAAGGACGTTCTAGACAACTTCTAGGGGTTTCTAAGTGCTTAATTAGCCGTTAGGTACAAAGTTGTTGCTTTAACAACAGCTAATTAATTAATTCTGCAGTTGCTGTCAGAGACAATCTCGGTCGAGGAATGGTCGACCGAGACACCTACTCGGTCGAAATTTTGTCGACCGACAGGCACTCTGAAACAAGTGATTTGCAACGTCTTTCTCCAACTGCCAACTAACTTGTCTGTTGTGTCTAATGGCTACTTTGGATCTTTCTCGGTCGAGGAGTTTGTCGACCGAGAGTGTCTTGGTCGAGGAGTTTGTCGACTGAGATTGATCCTGTTTCAATGTTTCAATTTAGGCACTAATTATATGTATGAGTGTGCTAATGTGATCTTATTTGAATGGGATGACTTGTCTAACTGTGGTGTTTAGCTAGGGAAAATCTAATGCTTGATTTACATACAATTCTAAGTACTTGTACATTATATTTTTGTACAAGTTTTTACAACAGTGATTTCATTGCATGAAAATATAAATATGTAAGCTTGTGGATTTTCCCTTGTTGCTTTGTCATCCTGCACACTCAAGTAGCTCGTTAGATTAATAAGAATGAAATGTTTGTCATAATCAAAACAAAGGGATTTATAGATGTCCATTTAGCCAACAATCTCCCCCTTTTTGAAGATGACAAACATTTCCAAAATATAAAAATAAAGGAAATATAAACCATATGAGTTTCATACCTTTAGATTACCTTTTGTAGCTTTTCCTCTTGTTTATAAAATGTGTGCTTATTATTCCCCTTGAATTATGGAACATGAAATCCAATTCACTAGGGAATATAGCAACTTTCAATGTAAAGCCAAGAGTTTATTCATGAAACTCATTGATTGAGTTTTTCAAAGTTTTAGTTTTATATTTATTTCTCCCCCTTTGTCATTTCAAAAAGATATCCATTTAGAAATAAAAACTCCCCCTTAATTAGATGTCCCATCAAATCTAATGAAAAAGATGTCCATTTAAAAGCCAAAATATCATGATGTAAATAAGAGTTTTTGTTTAAGTAGCACAAATATCAAAGAAAACATCTTTCAAAGGAGTGATAAGCAGTTGCTTCCTAATTTTGTTAAATTGATCTAGTGGAAGCGGTTTTGTCAAAAATATCAGCCAATTTATCTTCCGTATCAATATGATGAAGGAAACATGATTCTTGATTAACAATTCATGATTAGCAAATATATTCAGATTTAATGCAGACTTGACAACAGAAACCTGCTCGGTCGACGATCTCTCGACCGAAAGTGTTCTCGGTCGAACAGTTTCTCGACCGAGAATGTGTCTGGATTTGTTTCATAATTGTTTTAAGTAATTGTGTCATAGATCCTTGTCAATTTAGCCACAATTTTAAAGATTGCATTTTATTTATTACTCCCCTTATTTTGTATGCTCTACAATGATGATCTTATAATTCATATTTTGAAGATGTCTCATAAAAAAAATATCCATTGGAATCAAGTAAAGATGACCAATTTCATTAAAAGCATGTATTACAAGCATAGAAAGATAGATACATCATATAGAGATGACCCATTTATTACAATCATTCAAAAGATATCATTACAACTAATATAACTCCAACACTTACTGGAAAGACTTAAGAATTACATCAATGTCAGGGTCTTTCCCAAGAAAAGGCTCAGCTCCATAATACTGAACTAATGTTTGCCACTCCAGAGCACCTGTCTTGGTTAAGGCATATGCCTCCAAGAAGGTTGGAACACGATCAAATCGAAAATGAGCAGCAATATCTTGTAGTTGCATCGATGAAAACTGAGTATGCGTGAGATCAGTAGATGGTGGAGGTGGAGGTTGATAATAGTTGTAAGATGGGTTATATGGATTGAGCATGCCAGGATTTAAAGAGTAGGGATATTCATCTGGTTGGTTTGGAGAAAGAGTTTGCATAGAATTCATCAGAGTGGGAAATTCATCAGAGTGGGAAATGAGGTTTGCATAGAATTCATTCACTACCTTGATGGAATAGGAAGGGAAAGAAGGGTTGATGAATTCTTTTAACTTTTGCACTTCGAAAAGGTCCTCCAAGTCGACGATGTTGATGAAGTCCATAACTTCAACTGGTCGTCATGGGAGAGGAGCTTTGGAGGAAAGCCGTAGATATCGATCACCAACATCTCCATCGACGAAGGCAATGTCGTTGATGATCGTCAGTGGTGGAGTAGCTTCCCGAGCTTCCCTTCCTTTCCTGCCGGTGACCTTCTTCTTTCCACGAGCAGATGATGAGGCCATTGTGTTGCTTGAAGGTGGAGAAGAAGCAAGGATGGCTTGTGGATGAGGATGCTAAAGAGTTGCACAAAAATGCACTAGAGAGAGCCTATGGAAGCAAGAGTATGCAAGTGTGAGGAGGTGACTCGTTTTTGGTTCCTTTTATAAAAATCCAGTGACCTGGTCGGTCGACGATTCGTCGACCGAGCGTCCGCAACGGTCATGTTGCAGACGCGCCACTTGGCTCCCCAACGGTAAGATTTACAATGGTCATATAACGATCATAACGGTCGATTTACAACGGTCATATCCAACGGCTAATTCTCGGTCGAACAATTGTCGACCGACATTGTCTCGGTTGAACATTTGTCGACCGAAAGTGTGTCCGATACTAATTCTGTCTAGATTTTGTTGGTCGAGAGAAGGGGGATGACCGAAAGGTTTTCGGTCGAAGAGTTCGTCAATCGACAGACTTACTGAGTACGAATTTGAAGCTGATATTTAATGTAAATGATAGACTATATTTGTAGAGCATATATATAGATTTTCTAAGGGAGTAATATTGTGTTTATAATTGACAATATTGGGACAAGTTGTGATCATAAATTAATTATAATTTTAAAATGATATCCAAATAGTTATTATGTCAAACTTATTTTAGGTCGAATTTGACTACGACCATAGCGCCCTTTGGTCAAATTTTATTTTAACCAAGAGGCAAGTTTGCAGATTTTCAAATTGAACATATTGAGTATAATATCTGCATACAATTTGATTGAGTATCAAGTTGAAGCATACTACTTGATATAAGTCTTAAATGAAGGCTCAATTAATATCTCAATTCTACTAATTTGTCTTATGTGTTGCAAGCAATAGTATATAACCAATGAATCATTTTGTTTTGCCGAATATTATCATGGATTCATGCATACAATTTATCATTATCTATGCGTACAAAGTATTGAAAGTATATCCATGATGTAATAATAACAGCATATAATTTCATCACATGATCATAAAAAATTTATTAAACTGAGCATACTTTTGGTTTGTAGAGATGATTTCCAAAATAAACATCCAATCATAAATCATGAATAGATAGCAATTTCATTAATTTCAAAGAAATTCAGCAATTTTTGCAACAGACTGGAAGTCAGTGACATGCTCGGTCGACTATTTCTCGACCGATAGTGTCTCGGTCGACAGTCTCTCGACCGACAATATTTCTGAAACTGTTAATTGCTTCCAAATAAAACATAACTATGCAATTTAAATATTTATTTGTTATCCTATTTAGTTGAGATAGACGTAGAAATATGCAACTAAGGTCCTTGGTCATATCTCAACTTGATTCTGTTCATTTAGTTTGGAGGTTTTGGAACCCAAACTAACTCGACATCTTTTCTCTTATAAGGACATGAAAAAGAGTAATGTCCAAGATGTAAGCAATAATGGCAACATATAGAATCAACCTCAAGTCTTTTTCTATGGTTTTGTTCTAGGTTGTTCTTTGGTACAAATGTATTTGTTCCTTTAGGCACATATATAGATTGATGGGTTTGTGACTTTCTCCAACTAGGTTGATAGGACTTCTCTTTAGGCTTATAACCTAGTCCTCTTCTCCCAATTTGATGATAGGAATTATCTAAGATTTGATCAAGAATGCCATAATTATTCAAATTACTAACTTTTTGTTGTAACTTGGCAATCTCTTCCATTCTCTTCTTGATATCTAGTTTTGCTTGATCTAGATTAGATGACAATGAATTTATTTCTTTGACAATAGAATCATAATCTAGATGATTGCATAAAATGGGTTGTTTTTGAAGATCATTCACTTGTCTTTGCAAATTATTCTTCTCTAAAGAAAGTAGATTACAATTTGCCTCTATAGATTTTATCTCAATATCATGATCTTCAATGATCTTTTTAAGATCTTCATTTTCATATGTAATAGTAAGAAGCTTTGCATGTAATTCATCATTTGCTTTATTTGATTTCTTTAATTTCTTCTTGTATTCAACATATTTAATATGTGTTTCTTCAAGGCTAGAAACTAGTTCTTCTTTAGATAAATAAAAAAGACTTACCTCTTCTTCTTCTTCCTCGCTAGTTGTAGCAATGAGACAATCTTTGTTCTCATCTTCCTTCTTAGATCTCCATGGGCATCCAGTTGTTGGGTGGCTTGTACCTAAGCACCAATTGTAGCATGTTGTAGTTTTGTCCAAGCAACACCTTTTGTTGTGATTATAATCACCACTACCCTCCATTCTTCAAGACTTTGTTAGGGTTCCTTGAAGCCTACTCTGATACCAATTGAAAAACTACTAGAGGGGGGGTGAATAGAGTTTTTGAATTATTTTAACAATTTATTGAATTTAAACAACCACAATTGAAATTGGAAGAAAGAGACAGGTGTTTAGAGTGGTTCCAACTATAGCAAATACTATAGTTGTCAGTCCACTACCCGGTTGCTTACCCAACCGGGATTTGAAAGTATTTATTTTATTACCTCTCGAGGATTTATACAAAATACAATACTTTCCTTTACACCCTTTGAACAGCCTTCACTTGAAGTAGGTGCACCAACTTTGAGGTAGCCTTCTTTGAAGTAACTCCAAGCTCCCCCTTGAAGTAGCCTTCCTCTAGAAGTAACCTCCCGTTGCACCAGCCTTCTGAAGTAGCTCAAAGTCTCCTTCTTCACCAAGAAGATCTTCACCCTCTCCAATCCGCAGCCTCCAACCTAGGAGTAGCAAGGAGAGTACAAACAATAATAGGGAACAAGAAAGAAAAAGGAAATTACAACTTATCCTTTATAGCCCAAGGCTTGATTTGCCTAGATCAAGCGTATAGATCTCCTAACCAAGTATGTGAACTTGTGATTGCAGTGGGTAGGAGATACTAGCCTATAGGACACGAATTATGAGCTAAGGAATGAAATGGCCATTTGTCACAATGCTCAAATTGCTTACAAACAGATTGCACAAAGTATGCTCAAGGATTTCTCAAGTGTAGCAAGTGTAAACAAGTGTGTTTGAGTGTCCTATGGCTTGTCCTATTTATAGGAATGGCCTAAGGATGCTTAAGGACGTTCTAGACAACTTCTAGGGGTTTCTAAGTGCTTAACTAGCCGTTAGGTACAAAGTTGTTGCTTTAACAACGGCTAATTAATTAATTCTGCAGTTGATGTCAGAGACAATCTCGGTCGAGGAATGGTCGACCGAGACACCTACTCGGTCGAACTTTTGTCGACCGACAGACACTCTGAAACAAGTGATTTGCAACGTCTTTCTCCAACTGCCAACTAACTTGTCTGTTGTGTCTAACGGCTACTTTGGATCTTTCTCGGTCGAGGAGTTTGTCGACCGAGAGTGTCTTGGTCGAGGAGTTTGTCGACCGAGATTGATCCTGTTTCAATGTTTCAATTTAGGCACTAATTATATGTATGAGTGTGCTAATGTGATCTTATTTGAATGGGATGACTTGTCTAACTGTGGTGTTTAGCTAGGGAAAATCTAACGCTTGATTTACATACAATTCTAAGTACTTGTACATTATATTTTTGTACAAGTTTTTACAACAGTGATTTCATTGCATGAAAATATAAATATGTAAGCTTGTGGATTTTCCCTTGTTGCTTTGTCATCCTGCACACTCAAGTAGCTCGTTAGATTAATAAGAATGAAATGTTTGTCATAATCAAAACAAAGGGATTTATAGATGTTCATTTAGCCGACAGTATGCTCATAAAATGATTATCACACACATATAAGTTTCTCTCTCATCCTCACTAGGATGTTGATTATATCATATTCTATTAAATTGACTCAATCCTTCTCTTAAGGTACATTGGCCCACACTTAACACTGCATTAAACTCTTTATGTCTTAATATCTTACTTGACATAACAAAATTCATGTGTTACTCCATCAAGTACATTGTATTGAGGAGCTTCCACCATATTGGGTATAAAGGTGTGTACTTGACCACCATATCATATATAAGGTATATCCCCATTACCATATCATGCATCCATATCGGGCATGAGGTGTATCCTCATCACCATATCGTGTATAAGGTGTATCCCCATTACCATATCGTGCACCCATATCGGGTTGCCCAAAATTTAGGGTTTGCCATCTCAAGTTAGAGATACTTATATCCATACCATGTATGAGGTGAGTGCTTGACCTCGTATCGTGTAGAAGGTGTATACTTGATACCATATCGTACACAAGGTGTGCACTTCGTCATCATATCATGTATAAGATGTATACCCGATACCATATCATACACAAGGTGTGCACTTCATCATCATATCATGCACAAGGTGTGCGCTCTAGAGGTGGTAGTTTGCATATCAACCCTATATCTTGGGTAATTTACAATATGCACCAAATTTGGTACACAAGGCACTGGCATTATTCAAACAAGCTTAAACTTGGAACTTATGCTTTCCACAAGCTGCCCCTTAGCATCATTATCTCTCTTATGATCCTAAAACACATGAGGTACATTCAACATGTGACATATTGCAATATAACCCCTTATTTTGGGTAAATTGCATTGTGGTCCAAAATAAGAGAACATTGCTCAACCATCATTGAAACATGACCAAACTTGAAACATAAGTTTGTCACCTGATAAAAAAACACTTTAGGGGATTATATTAAAGTTATAAGCAACTTATTTAAGCTAAACAAATAGGGTTAGCCCTAAACCCAGGTCAGGGATGTCACACACATAATGCTCCCATAGAGCACATAAGGCCACTTAAGGCTCGCACAACATGATTGAGAGAACTATACTCACATGACATGATTTCTTATACTTAGACATGATTTTCATAATATCTTAGTTAATGAACATGGCAGTTATTTATAGTATTTCCAATGAAAGTAGAATCATTAAATCAATAAGAAACATAAATTTATAGCATGTGCATGATTTTCATGAGTATAGCTGAGTAATCACATAATTGCACTTTTATTAAGTAATCATAAATACATTAGCGAATAATGTAAACCAAAACCCTAGAATTATACTCAGTGTGCATGATCCACTCACCTTGGCCTGAGGAGGATGCTAATTGTAGCTTGACCCCTGATCAAGTCCTAATTTCCTATATATAGTATAACCATGAATTAATTGTACATTATTAAGATTATTTAGGGTTCTAATCGAAATAGGGAGGGTGGGTTTTGGAAACTAGGTATGGTGATGGGTCAAGGGTGTTCTTCATTTCAAAACCTTTCCAATGAATATTTATACCAAAATTTTCTAACATCAGAAGAATTAGTTGTGAAATAAACAAGATCTGAGCAATCGTAAAAGGGGATAAGTCCACATGTGTAAACCTGGCTAAATAGAGCTAGCACAACCTTGTTGAGGTGGCCTAATGATATTGTTTGACCCCAACAAGCCAAAACATTGTCAAATGAAAAATTTGTAGAAAAGGACTGAAATGCCTATATGTGATTATCACATCTACATTGCACAAGGAAGGGAAAACATGTGAACTTTGCACCTGGGATGTTCGTCCTCCTCTCGTCTATGAACTGAGGAACACATCAGAAGAAATCAGGACCAAAACTCTGATCTAAAAGAAGCGAATACTGGAAGAACAACACATTATGCTCATTATAAGATTTCGGTCTCAATGGCCCATCTCTGGGACTCTAGGATGGCTGGGAGTACTACCCCCAAATTGCCACCATGGTAGGGGAAACCATAAGAGATAGATGGTGATATATTGTAGAAACCCAAAGCCTAAAGAATGTATAAGGCTCGTGAGTGTTAGGTGATGATTGGAGAACAACCATAGGATAAACAGATGCCAATAAATCAAAGCCGGAGCTAGTCACCAGAAAATAGGGCACAAAGCTTAAAAATGTGAATCCATGATTTAGTGGCAGATCGGGTAAAACAACTTCAACATCGTCTTCCAAGGTATCTATCAAAGCTAGGATAGTGGTTTTCATGGCCTGAAAGTGGTCGTCTGACCTAGACAGAGGTAGAGTTGTACTACCAGGAACTCAGTTTCATGGGTAGGGTAGTTGGGCACATCGCGACACTAAATGACATGTTCAGTAGATAAGTAAGTATACAACGATGCTTACTGGGGGTTTAATTGGACTGAAATGAGCTGAGTCTCTCGCTTGAGCTCAACGACGCCGCCAAAGTAGCTTGAGTCTGCAATGCTTCTTCAGGTGGTCTCAACTCAAATTGGCAACAGAGGAAGCTTTCTTGGAGCCTGAGGTTGCTTTTTAGATATCAATCTCTCGGTGCGGTGCGCAGGGGGTGGCGCCATTGACCGAGATGGATGGTATATTGGGTGTCTCTACTAGGATAAGATTTAGGATTTGTTTTATAGTTCTTTAGAAGTGAGGTGATCTCATGGTTTCACTGGCGTTGAGATAACAAAAAACCATTAAGGGGAGTAAGAGTTATCATTGGGCGATGGGCTCAGGTTTTGCTTTCTGCATCCGCGCGGACTTTGCACGAGGTAGGGGACGAAGGCCCTGCCCTCAGATTGCTATCCAACGTCTCTTAAAGAGCCCAATTATCTAAAGTACCACATGATAGGCTGTGTAAGGCCCATTATCTCGATCTCTGGGACAATCCTAGGATAATCGTGTGTATTATTACACAGTAAAGATGCAAATTTACATTATCTCCTACTTATTTCCTAATGTCATTTGGATCATCTAGGATTATCTAAATCTAACCAAATTTGGTGGGTTTGATAATTTGACTACAAGGAAATCAATTATCCAATAATATTTTTGATATGAGTTAGGGAAACATGTGTTTTACATTATTTGCTACTTAAGGTAATTAACACATTAATAATCACTGAAAAGGAATTGTGTTACCAAAATTCGAGGGGAGCTCTAATATTTGATTATATACTCATATACAAAATAGTGGGATACATTATACATGTATGTGGGTCCAATCTATCAATTAACTGTAATGACCCGTTTTCAAATTAGTCATCTAATTAGCATTTACTTGGATAATTGTATGCTTAATTAAGTTGATCATTGTTTAAAGCTTGATTAGTGATGGTAGTTAAATTTTCATGTTTTAAATATAATGATAAGGTTTAATCATACTTTGATTCACATAATTAGGGTTAAGGTTTGGAAACCCTAATCAACCCAAATTACGGTTTTGATGACATATGAATACATAATTTGATAAGTATAGTGTCTCACTAAATGATTTTTAGTATTTTATGTGTAACTCTGATTTATATCAAATTTGGATATGATTTGTATATATAAAATGCGAACAATATTGAAAAATATCAGAATTTTTTAAGAATGTTATGACCTATTTATTGGTCAAGTTTCAAACTCGAATGATCATATTTTTAGATTGATATAGTAGTGTGGTAATTGAATTTTATCTTTTTATTGGCATATACAATTGATCTCAAATTTGAAATTTACTTTATAAACACAATTATAGACACTCTGTTAAATTAGTGTAAATTTTTTATAACTTTTGATCTCTACAGAGAGGGTTTCGGTCGAGTTCTGTGAAGGACAAACTCGACCGACCATGTTGCTGATTGCAATATAGCAGTGTACTATTTGATATTTTGTTATTTATTGGTAATTAAAAATGATCTAAAATTTTTACTGTATCTTAAAAACTCAATTTTAGACATTGGGTTAAATTTTAATAATTTTTGGATGAGGTTTGAGTTCTGAAACATGTGGTTTCGGTCGAGTTTATAACTCAGCCGACCAACCAGTCTGAGCAAAATAAAAATACATTTAGGGATTTGTTTGCAAATGTTCTAAGCACCTCAATTCATCTATATCACTAAACTAACACACAAGGAGCTCTAATAACTCGTCCTTCCTATCAAAGAAATGAAATTCTTGAGAGAGAGGAGAGCTAGGGTTTTGAGTAGAGAAAGTGGAGGAGATGATGACCTAGGGTTTCTCTATCCAAGATATGATGAAATCAAGTAAGTTTAGCTTCTTTGCATAGCATTTAATGGTGAATATTCTCTCATATGTCAAGATTACGTCCCTCCTCTTATTTGATTTGAAATCACATCAAATCTCCCCCTTTTCTCACTCTTTCTCTTCTAATCCCCATTTCTAGGGTTTCTGAGTTGAGAGGAGAAAGAATTGGATTCTTTTGCGAGAGTTTGATTGGGTTTCCAAAAATTCAGAGGTTGACCTATGAATTTAAGGTTCTTGGCACCTGAGGTGAGTGTTTTTCTCCCTCCTAAGCTTTGTATTCATGTTGAAAGCCTAATTCAATCCGGCTAAAACAATCAACAACCTTGTTTGTATATGTATGTGATTGGATTTGATTTGGGAAAGATATTGAGGAATCCAATTTGACTGATTTTGATTATTTATCATTGATTAAAACTTGATTAGTTGATGTTATATTGATTGAGGATGCATGGGTATTCTTATGGGTAGATGACTATGGTATTTCATGTGAATTTTGCCTAAAAATCAGCCCAATGGCCGATATGCTTGGAATTGAATTGACATGTATAAAGTCATATTTGAATTGTACTAGATTGTATTATACACGTGTATTGTTGAATGATAATGGAATTGAATGACCACATATCCTGATTAGGATTTGTGTTGAGGAAGTGATTCAAATGAGTCAATTAATCAATGTATACTTATGATTGATGAATGAAATGTGTGAGAATGGAAACTAGGGTTTCCATGTTTGTGAATAACCCTAATGAACCCTTGAGTCATGATTGGATTACTGAATGATATGATTCTTATGATATGTTGAACTAAGGAATGACTTCTTAAAAACCCTAAAAGTTTATTATTAAGAATATTATGAGTGATAAAGCTAGAACTTGTATATGATGTTGTAAAAGTGATCAAATGCTGAAGTTGAAGGTATTAATACTTCAATTGAATATGATGAGTCTTACGAATATCACCTAAGTCCAATGTAATTATTTTAATATAATAAAGAATGATCATTGTTGATTATGGGAATGACATTAGTAGTCAATCACAAGATACACTTTTCTGAATATATAAGAGACAATATGAACAAGATGTACTTAATGGTGATTGCAAGATAAAGATGAAACTAATGAAGATAGTATGATGAAGTATTTTATCTTTTATTTTAATTAAATGTGGCTTAAACCAAATTAAATGAAATATATTAAGAATTGTACTTTGATAAATATTATGTAGAAGAGAAGCATTGTATGTAAAGTGAATCAAGAAAGATTGGTCTAGATAATGTAATGAACATGAAATGAAAGAAGTTGAGACTATGAAGTATAAAATGATGGAAAAAGATAGTAATTAGTAGATGATTCTAAGAATGTAACTCTTACCCTAAAATGATGAGTTTGATGATGCTAGTGTATGATAATATCAAATGGGGGATTAAGGGATGCACATAACTATAATTGAATTCAACTAAAAGATGAAAGTCAAGTATTTGAATTGATTTACAAGAATGTGTTCTTGAATTGTGAATTATACTATGAGAATGGACTAATAGTAAAAACTTCAATTGATAGTCAACATGTGTTGATTAGTAACCCCATATGAAGAATGTGAAATAAAAGAAGAAGATAACTAAGTCTGTTATGCATGTATATGCATGAAATTATTGGCATCTATTCAGATTGGATGGAACATGCATATGTCATATGATAAATCTATTCTAAGTATGAGGAATGATACATGATATCTATATGCTTTTACTATTGCTAGTTCTAATGCCTCTGCTAATATTTGTTCAAAACTATGATATACAATGAACTGATAAGATTTATGTTGAAATTGAATTTAATATACACTCCTTACATTGAGAAACCTTGATAAGGGTAAATGTTGCATAATGAGATCATGTCTAGGGCTGAAAGCCCACTGATGATGATAAAACCCTGATGGGGTAAATACTGGACAATAAGATTATGTCTCGGGCAGAAAGCCCACTATTGATGATTGTTGTGAGATGATGTAGAAGATATAAATAATCATATGAGTTGCAATCTACAGACTTATTGTGCTTCTTACTTTGATCATTGTCCTTATTGATAAACTTGATATGTTTCATGCTATTCTAGTTATGTGAGAATACACATATATGATATATGATGTTTTAAATTCTTTTAAGATGAGTAAAAGAGATTAATAACAAGTGAAATGATGGAACATCTAGTTAGGTGCCCTGAACACCGTGAGTTTCCCCCGAGGACAACACTGGGGAAACAAAACAGATCTCCTTGTAGTAATCGATGAATTATGAGAAGTATTTCCGGAGTGCGGATCGAGACCTTAAAGGTTAGACCACCAGGATTTAGGAGTGAGTCATCTGGAGTGGCTCTGGCCCTAAATCCCTGCTGTGAAAGTCTATGTCCAGATGGAATAGACTCTGATGAAATGAAATATGTGAAATGTGAAATATTGTGATATGTGATATACTATTTTGCTGGTTCCTATCTTATGTACTCAAGATGAGGACGTGAGCCTCTTTAGGCAACCCTGAGGTGGCCAAGGTCTGTTGTTGATATCTTAGGGTGGCCGACTAAACCCTAAGATAGTGACGGTGAGTCATTGACACGAGAATCAGGCGTGGTGACTTCTACTTGGTGAGGTACAAGCCAAGTAGTTTCAGGGCAAAGGAATAAAAGATGATGAGCCGTATAGAACATGATTTGAATGGTTATTACATTTCTTGTACATCTACTTGATGATTTGTCATTATTGATTAAGCTTCTTGTTATAGAAAGTAATCATGTTGCTATGGACAATTTCTATTTCATATTATGATATGTCATGCTGACAAGTTATAAATGCTGGGATTTATATCCATTCTGAATATGAGTTGGATTGTTGGCTATTTGATAGTATTGTTTGGTAGATATGTATTATGTGTACTTCAGCTTCAGGACTGCAGGATGCGTTCCTGGTCCCACTAGTGGAGTGTCACAAAGTTAATGTTATTATTATGTATTGATTCAAAATGCTTAGAACTTGACTTATTAATCACACATTAGGATTATTAATCTGAACTAAGAAGTATCTGTTGATTTGTTCATAGACATGCTTTAAAAGATGTTTCAAAGTTATAATTGGTTTAAGTGATTACCTTATCTGTTGGATTAGATTATCATTTCAAGTTAGAAATGAATTATGATAGATCTATCTACTAGACTTTTCAATATCTGCATGTTTCTGTTAAGTTTATTATACTTAATCTGATGCTGATGCATGTACCTAGCTTGAGTGGGAGATATCCACTCACTGGGGCTCTATATGAGTCTCATGAGGTTGTTTTAAATGTTTTTAGGTATAATGCTATCCAGCAGAGAGGTTGTGACAAAGAAGATATAAATAGTATAATCTAGATAGATTAGAATGTCCCTATAATCTCTCTTTCCTGGGACGGGCTGTAGATTAAGTTTGTTCATCAATGTACATGTATCTGATGTAAACTGAACTGCATATGAGAACAAGATTTGATTCTGGATTTAATGGAGTTGAATATGATTTGTGATATCTGAATGTGATGTCCTTTATGTGACATTGATTTATGAGTTTGTGAACAAAGAAAAAGGAAAAATTTATCTGTGTTTTTTGTATATTGTTTATTTGCCTTTGTCAAGAATTCATTGTTTTATTCCATAATATGGGTTTAGGTTTTGGGATTATCTCTAATGGTTGGCATTTATGCTGATCAAAAGAATGGGTCCCGACATTAACCCTAACTAGTCATTGTTGCATAGTTAGGGTTAGGTTTTGTGCATTAATTGACATTGATATGAATAAGTGTTGATTAATCAATCTAAAGGTTCACATAATACATTGGTGCAATATAAACTCATTTTGCCATACTAATTAAGCATGTTTTCCTCTTAAATTTACAATTGAAAGATGAATAGTTCAACTTAGGGTTTCACCTTTATAAAAAAAATAGAACAATCTCGGGATTAAATATTTGATCATCTTTATTTCAAATTTAAAATTTGAGGTTCACCTACCCACCTTATAGAAATTTTATCCTCAAAATTTTCATGTCATATTAAGCTACCCACCTTAGGGTTTCACATATATGTACACTAACTCATTATCCCGTGATAACTTTTCATAAGGAAGCACTAACATAATCATGATATGGTATTCACATGGATAACCTTTGCATTATATCTAACATGACTAGTAGAACTTAATGAGTGCATGAGTTGGTAATATATCTTAAACCTTACCTTCATCATCCCCCATGGTGAAAATCCTGACTTTCCTCTTCTTCGGGGGGGGGGTTAGGGTTTTGATCTACACCCTTCTTTTCAGCTAACCTAGGGCATTTGTCCTTGAAGTGTCCTTCTCTTCCACAGTAGAAGAAAACACCTAAGCCCAATCTTCATGGTCCTACATGGGATTTTCCACACTTGGGGCATGCATCCTTCACTGGGGGGATCCTCTGGGGCCTTGCGCTTCTTGCGATCATTGTGGTGTTGGTCCCAATTGTTGTCATGGTGGTGGTGACATTGTCCATTATGGGAGTTCTTCTTCCAAGCCCTCCATGGGTGATCCTCAAGTTCCAATGCAACATCAAGAGCATCCTGTATTTTCTTGTGTCCTCTCCCAGATAGCGAGTAGTTGAGGTCATCCTTTAGGCCTCAAATGAACTTCTTGGCTCACTTTAGCTTAGTCATATCAGTTCCATACTTCTAGAGGATGTGAAACTTCATGACATACTGGGTAACGATCATATCACCACACTGTTGCAGATTGAGGAACTCTAACTCCTTATCCATCATTACTTCTGACACATAGTGGCTCTTGAAAGCCTCTACAAACTCCTCCCATGTGAGGAACTCTTCATTTGGGTCTCTGGCATCACAAAAATTCTCCCACCAAACACGAGTCGGTCCTCTCAGCATGTGCGTCCCAAACCTGACATGGCACTCTTCAAAAAAATCCAAGTCATGGAAGCAATGCTCAAGGTTGCGGATCCATGCCTCAGCCTTACCCACAATGTCCAACTCTTCTTCTCCCGCAAACGTCTTAGGCTTCATCTTGAGGAAGTCTATCAGGGTGACTTCATTCCTCCTTTGATGATGGCCTCCCACACGTCCTCCCATTACATTGGATAAAGCTTTGACCAACACATTATACGAGAGGGGAGGATCTGCTCCATTTGGGTTCTCCTCATGCTCAAAGTCATGCTCACTCTCTCTGCTAAAATGAGGGGGTGACTTGTCATGCTCAGTGTGACACTTAGGGGCCATCTGGAATAGGAAAGAAGGTTGTCATAAGCATGTGGGGTGTCATATAAGATCCTACTACGGTGGCCATTCTAGGATTGTTCTGATACCACTTTTGTCACAACCTCCTTTCTAAAATTAACACAACCATAGTGGAAGCATTTTCATATAATGGAGATAATATAAAATCATGAAGTAATATCATTAACCAAGCAAGTTCCATAGAATATAAAGGACCACAACATACATTGATACATGCCATAACTAAGGGACCCTAAGTCCAATATAAAGAGAGTTTTAAACTAAAAACTTCTACATGAAAAGACTAGAACTAAAAGATAACTATATATAATGGCACCCCACCAGGTAGCATCTGTCCTTAAGCTTGAGATAATGTCCTTGAGATCTACTTCTTCTCCTTCTCCTCGTCTGTGGACATCTCATCCCCAGCCCATGCAAGGCAATGCAAAACTATGTGAGTGGCACTGAGTAGTTATAACATGAAATAACATATAATTGAAATGACATGAGATAGCTTAAAAAAACTTAGTGACTTAACACAGTGAACATGATTACTTGAAAATTAATAATTTTACATGATAAATAATGTTGTGTAGTTTAACTTGATTTAATATAGTCTCTCTCTCTCTTAATGCACCCATAGTGCCCATAAGGCCATTCAAGGCTCACATAAGGCCGATTAAGGCTCACATAAGGTTGGTTAAGGCTCACATAACGCTCCCACAGATCTCATAAGGCCACTTAAGGCTCACATAACATGATTGAGAGAACTACACTCACATGACATGATTTCTTATACTTAGACATGATTTTCATAATATCTTGATTAATGAACAAGGCAGTGATTCATAGTATTTTCAATGAAAGTAGAATCATTAAATCAATAAGAAGCATAAATTGATAGCATGTTCATGGTTTTCATGAGTATAGCTGAGTAAACACATAATTGCACTTTATTAAGTAATCATAAATACATGAGCAAATAATGTAAACCAGAACCCTAGAATTATACTCAGCGTGCATGATCCACTGACCTTGGCCTAAGGAGGATGCTAATTGTAGCATGACCCCAGATCAAATCCTAATTTCCTATATATAATACATCCATGAATTAATTGTACATTATTAAGATATTTTAGGGTTCTAATTGAAATAGTGAGGGTTGGGTTTGGAAACAAGGTCTGGTGATGGGTCAGGGGTGTTCTTCATTTCAAAACCATTCCAACGAGTATTTATACCAAAATTTTCAGACGTCAGAATAATTAGTTATGAAATAAACAAGATTTGACAAATCATAAAAGGGGATAAGTCCACATGTGTAAACCTGGCCAAATAGAGCTAGCACAACCTTGTTGAGGTGGCCCAATGGTAGCCCAGTCGCTTGGTGTTGGACCCCAACAAGCCAAAATGTTGTCAAACGACAAATTCGTAGAAAAGGACTGAAATGCCCATATGCGATTATCACATGTACATTGCATAAGGAAGGGAAAACCTGTAAACTCTGCACCTGGGATGTTTGTCCCCCTCTCATCTATGAACCAAGGAACGATTCAGAAGAAATTAGGATCAAAACTCTAATATAAAGTAAGCAAATACTGGAAGAACAATGGATTGTGCTCGTTGTGAGATTCCAATCTCAATGACCCATCTCTGGGACTCTGGGATGGCTGGGAGTACTACCCCTAAATTTCCGTCATGATAGGGGAAACCATAAGGGATAGATGGCAATATACTATAGAAACCCAAAGCATGAAGAATGTATAAGGCTTATGAGTGCTAGGCGATGATTGGAGAACAACCATAGGATAAACACATGCCTATAAACCGAAGCCAGAGCTAGTCGCCAGAAAATAGGGTACAAAGCTTGAAAATGTGAATCCATGATTTAGTGGTAGATCGGGTAAAACAACTTCAACATCGTCTTCCAAGGTATCTATTGAAGCTAGGACAGTGGTTTTCATGGCCTGAAAGTGGACGTCTAACCTAGACGGAGCTAGAGATGTACTACCATGAACTTGATTTTGTAGGTAGGGCATTTGGGTGCATCACGGCACTAAATGACATGTTCAATGGATAAGTAAGTATACAACGATGCTTACTAGGGGTTTAATTGGACTGAAATGGGATGAGTCTCTCACTTGAGCTCACCGGCGTCGCTAGAGTAGCTTGAGTCTGCGACACTTCTTTAGCGGTCTCGACTCAAATTGGTAGTGGAGGAAGCTTTCTTGGAGCCGAGGTTGCTTTCAGAGTAGCAATCTCTCGGTGTAGTGGGGCTTTGTGGTGCACAGGGGGTGGCGCCGTCGATCGATATGGAGGGTATATTGGGTGTCTCTGCTAGGAGAGGCTTTAGGGTTTGTTTTATAGTTCTTTTGGAAGTGGGGTGATCTCATGGTTTTGCTGGCATTGAGATAATAAGAAACCATTAAGGGGAGAAAGAGTTATCATTGGGTGATGGGCTCAAGTTTTGTTTCCTGCCTCTGCACGGACTCTGCGCGAGGTAGGGGACAAATGCCCCACCCTCAGATCACTATCCAATAGCTCTTAAAGAGCCTGGTTATCTAAAGCAGTGCATGACAGACTGTGTAAGGCCCATTATCGCGAGCTTTGGGGCAATCCTAGGATAATCGTGTGTATTATTACACAATTAAGATGCAAATTTACATTATCTCCTCCTTATTTCCTAATGTCATTTGGATCATCTAGGATTATCTAAATCTAACCAAATTTGATGAATTTGATAATTCGACCATGAGGAATTCAATTATCTAATTATATTTTTGATATGAGTTAGGGAAACATGTGTTTTACATTATTTGCTACTTAAGGTAATTAGCACATTAATAATCACTAAAAAGGAATTGTGTTACCAAAAATTTGAGGGGAGCTCTAATATTCTATTATCTACTCATATACAAAATAGTGGGATACATTATACACATATGTGGATCCAATCTATCATTTAACCCTAACTAGTCACTGTTGCATAATTAAGGTTAGGTTTTGTGCATTAATTGACATTGATGTGAATAAGTGTTGATTAATCAATCTAAAGGTTCACATAATACCTTGGTGTAGTATAAACTCATTTTGGCATACTAATTAAGC
The DNA here is from genome assembly GCA_963693085.1 of Alisma plantago-aquatica. Lineage (NCBI taxonomy): Eukaryota > Viridiplantae > Streptophyta > Magnoliopsida > Alismatales > Alismataceae > Alisma > Alisma plantago-aquatica. The sequence goes on from OY856409.1 coordinate 1,330,960,118, forward strand.
ATGATTTCCTCTTAAATTGACAATTGAAATACGAACAATTCAACTTAGGGTTTCATCTTTATAAAAAGTTTCGGGATTAAATATTTGATCATCTTTATTTCAAATTTAAAATTTGAGGGTTGTTACACGAACAATGTATTCATCAGCCTCCTAGTTGGTCACCATGAATAGTAGGTTGTCATTGTCCTCCTAGTGGGAAAAATATCCACACCTCTAGTGTAGTCCACACGGACTACCAAGAACTCATGTCATTCTACTAGAACAAATCAGAAGAAGTTTTCCCCTCACGTTGACATACTAGTCACCAGCTTGCTCTCCCACAATTGTTCTCCCTTGCTATCCCTCCTTTTGTGGGTAGGACTTTCTCAAATTCTTTCAGTTACCACAACTACAGAAGACAAATAATTGTCAGAGGCAATTGAGTTGTGTGTGAGAAGCCCCTAGTACTCCTCTATTTATAGTAGGGTAGGGTCAAGGTTCCTAGTCTGAGCGGGAACGAAAGGGACCAGAATTCCACAAGTTTTCACAACCTGCGATAGGCAAAATGTGACTATTGAACTGATCGATTATCATGTGAGTGATCGGTTCACCTAGTGAACCGATCATTTCATCATGTTTCCCAATCCCAATTGTATCGGCAATTCTAATCCAATTAATGTACAACATGACGTCAGAAGTAATAATTGATTCAACCGAATTGAACCATGAACCAGGCGTCTTGCTTCATGAAATGGTTGTCTCAGTAACTCGAATGAATTGGTTCACTAAGTGAACCGGTCTTTTCACAACCTGGTTCATCTAGAATCCAGCTAATGTAATTTTCAATCAACCTGACACTCCAAATAGTCATTTCAACACTTGAACCAATCAATTAGGATTCTAGTCAATTAATTTGTTCCTCAAATTAAATACTTAAACACTTTAGTAATCAGTTTAATTATCATTCATAATTAAACTCCTATTCCAAGTGAATTCCTATGTGTGTGATCCTATAAGTTCCATATTATGTTGTAGTGAATGTCCATAACTCACTTATGACATCACAAGCAAAGAGCGGTGCCTAGTCATACATCATTACTATTCAAGTAAATAGAAAGTTGGACAACAACTTCAACCTACAATCTGTGATAGATTTTATAGTGATTGCATGATTCCTTTGTCTTTGATATCTGGATTGAACTCGACACACATAATCATCATCCATTCAATGTTCAATCCATGTTCCTTGAAGTAGAGCAGATTGTCTGAGATATATGTGACCTCAATATCATATATTGATTCACATGTGCATGCACATGCTTTTCTCAGTCTTTCTTATCAAGTGGTTAGGATATCAAACTCCAGTATGAGGGATAAATCCCATCTACATTACTCACAATCATCACCATGTGTCACAGTGCATATGATCATCACCTTTATGGCAACCCTTGTTTAGGTACACGGTGGATGATGTCAACACACTACAAGTGACATGCAATGAGAGTAGTGATTTTAGGTCTAAGAACCACAATAAACACCTTCACCATGAGACATTACTATGACCACCAAGTATGGTTTCTGTGTGTCACTCTCAAGGTGGGTCTATCTAATACGCTGTTCTCTAACAAGTATTTATGTGATTGGTTTGATATCACATATCATGACTAATGAGATATTGTCATCACCAATACATACTCTAGTCTTATGTGTTATTGCTATCAATCAGCCTTCCACAATAACATCTGACTAAGGACATAAGAAGAATGTACATTCTCTTAACATCCGTATGATCTCATTGTTCAAGTCACATACTTGAAGACACGTGTCATTGAGTAATTGCCATTCTTTAGACATTCATTATGTTTCCTCATTATCTCATAACTGAGTAAAATAGAATAAAATGGAAGCTTGTTTTTATTATTAATCAAATCCTTTAAGTAATATGCCATCTCAATCATCATATGATTGGCTCTTTGGGCATACATACCAACAAACTCCCACTTGCACATAGAGCCAATCACCCATGAATCTCATTCTTAATGATCAAAACTTGTCCATCATGTTTCTGTTGTGCAATTTCTATTCTAGTGGGTAAGCAACATTTTTCTTTTAGTTAGTGTATTACATGTTTCACATGTCTTTGTTGTATGACTTTTCATATGAGATGGAATTACCACAATATGCTATTTGATATTCCTTGCATAACTAGTATCTCCATTGCTATCATAGTATTTCTACTATGTCATCAATGGTTGGAACATCTCATAAGTTCATCTATATGAACTTTTAGATCCATACAATATTGACTCCAATGTTCATAACACCAGGATATATGACTTCTATTATAGAACTAAAATAATGGGTTATAGTTTGGAACTCTTTCCAATTTACAACCATTCTCTTAAGATTAAACATAGTTTTATATTGTGATAATTTTGTCATTTTGGAATCTTGAATTGATGTAACTCTTTATATCCAACTCTTCCTTATTACCATAGTGTAATAACCGATCCTTAGTTCTTCTCAAGTACTAGTGGATGTTTTCTATGGTATTGTAATGGCCTTCATTGGATTCTTGACAATATCTTCTTATCATGTCCAACACATACAAGATAATGGATGATTACACTATATTGCAGATATATCCAAACATGAATGCATATGCCATCTCTTCCATTCTTCATAAAAGCTGAAACATTGGATTCTTGAGAAACTGATCCCATCTACATGGATAGATTCTCTGTTACCGAACCCTTCATGCTAAACTCTGTCAGCATCTTTCCAATATATGTGCTTATACTTAGGTTTAGAAACTTTCTAGAACTATCTCTATAGAATTCATTTCCTATCACATAGGATGCTTCACCTAATCCTTCATGCTGAAGGTGATTTCCACCCCAAGTTTCAATACTTAGTATTGATATGTCATTCCTCATCAATATGTGGAATTTTTATATGCTCCCACAAAATATTTTGTAATCACATATTTCATCTTTTATTTTGGATCAAGTCAAACTCTTTGACTATCTTGTCAAACCAAAGATTCCAATTATATGATGCTTGTTTCAATCTCTAGATTGAACTTTGTAGCTTATAAATTTAATTTTCATTAATAGAGCTATAAAACCTTCAAGTTGTGTCACATACACATCTTATGAAATATTCCTTTTCAAAAATGCAATTTCTTCTCCATATGTCAAATCACATAGTCATAATAAGCTGCAAAAGAAGTATGTTAATTGGTGAAGGGATTCCAGCATGTTCAACACCCTGAATTGGTTTGAAAACCTTTGCACCAATTTGTCCTTTTAAGTCATCCATGTTGGTCTTCTTATTAAAAACCCAACTACACCTTAAGTGTTTTACCCCTCTAGGTGGTACCACCAAGGTCATACCTTGTAGGTGTTTATTGATTCCATTTTTCATAAAGTGGCCTCAAACCATTTCTCAGACTCTGGTCCCTCAATAGTTCTTAGTTGATTGTTGACTCATCATATAATGACCAACTCAGAACTTCTCTGAGTTATAGGAATCACAATCTTTTAATCTCATATGTGTTCTATTAGAACTATGAGTTTTGTCTTATAGATTGACCTTGAGATTTCATAACAATTTGTGATTCTCCAAATTCCCATTGTACCACTTTTAGGTTCAAATGTTTTCTTGTTGATCTCAAAATTTTGGAGTTCTACTTTACTCCCTCAAATTCTTTTGGAATTCAACTATACTCATAACAAAACACTTTTGTTATTGGATTGGGATAAGTAGTGTTCAACAAACTAACATTTATGTGATTAAATATTTTCAAGAAACTATTTTCTTGCATAAGTTTCAATAACTAAGACATATCACGACATTCTCATACAATATCTCATATGGTGTCTATTAAACCATTTAGATGGTACTTTATTTAAGTGTTAATCATATTCCTAAAAGAAATGAGAAGATTAGATTAAACTATAACCACATCATGAATCTTCACATTGTGATTCCTTCTTTGTAATACATCATGTTTCTTGTGGAGTTGAGTATGAAACATTATCACAGTCTTTCCAGAAGTATTTCAACATTTGATTGTATCGAAGTATCTTAATACCTTTAAGGAAGTTGTGTACTTTATACATGTAATGTACTTGAACACTTCAAGAGATTTGTATTTTATTGAATACATATCACGATATCATTAGTAAATGTAATGAAGTACAAACAACTAGTTGTAGCATTTATTTTAAAAGTATTCGTAATCATTATATACATATCCTGATAGAATGCTTATTCTCCCATTACATGTAGTGAGAGGTGGTTTGTTGTGTTGATTGCATGTAAGACGTGCATGTCTCTTATTGGTTCAACAACCAAAAGAGTCTAGATAAACATCAAAATGTTCTAGAAATGCATTTCTCATACATGTTCTATAGATGACAATGTTATAGATGTTAATTGTTTGAGTTATCAATTGTATTCCTTTAGGTACTTACATTATTCATATTTATCTTTTGATACTTTCACATAAAGATCACAAGATGTTTGGGGCGTTGCCATGAAAGATCATATCTTTGAAATAGAAGCATGAACAATTCTTTATTTATAACCATGCTTGTCCATACAAGATGCATAAAGTAAATGTTTCTATTATTGGCATAATAAAATAGCAATTCATCTAACTCTATTACATGCCCAATGGGCTAAGATAAATTCTAAATGTAGACTGGAGTTGCAAAAATTCTTGATCAACACAGTCCATCCTTGCTCTTTCATAAAGGCTTTACTTGTTATTAGATCATGCACATCAATGTATATATGCCAGATCTACATTCCGTATCACATACCAAGATGACGAAGTAATCAAATTTATCTTATAACATTTATAGATGAAGTAGAGGTCTCTACCCCTTCTTCTTCTTTAGTTCCTCTCAGAAGAGAGGGCACTTCCTTTTCTAGTATCCAGGCTGGTGACAGTGGTGACAATTGCCTCCCTTCTTTACTCCTCCATTTGTCTTGAGTGATGAAGAGTTGGGCTTCTAGCTATCTTTAGAACTCTTCTTAGCTTTGCTTTTGCCTTTATACTTTCCCTTTGTCTTATTGATCATCATCATAGACTTGGACTTGTCTTTCTTCATTTGTGCCCTTAGTTGTTCTCGACATACCAAGTAACTCTATCAATGGCTTATCAAAGTCATTCATGTTGTAGTTCATGACAAACTGACTATATGACTCTGGCAGAGACTACAGAATCACATCAGTGGCCAACTCTTTACCCAAGGGGAATCCCAATCTAGAAAGGTTCTCCACATACCCAATGAGCTTGAGCACATGAGGACTTACTAGATCCCCTTTTGCCATGTTACATTTGAACAATGCCTTTGAGACAAAAAAATATCTGGTCTTGCTTGATCTTAGAACATGTTCTTAAGACGTGTGACCATCCACTAGTACATTTTTGGCCTCTAATGTCACTTCTCTTGACATCGGTTACATTAAAAAACCAACACTATATACCATACAATGCCAGATTTTTAGAATAAATGTCACCATAGATGAAGTCTGTTCAATTAAGAAAAGACACGAGTATCACCTTTTCATTATCGTCGGTTACCTTTCAAGAAAACCGACGTCTAAAGTAACCCATAAAATACAAATTTTAGAAAAATATTTGCCTTCAAACAGTTTAAGATGGGCGTCAGTTTTGTCGGAACTGACGACAGACATCATTGCACTAAATAAATTTTGCCTCCAAAATACTTATGGCATCGGTTTCTTCTCCAAAAAAAGACATTAATTCACATGAAAACTGAGAAAATTTACACAATTTGTGTCAGTTTTACTTCAAGAAACTGACATCTTAGTGTTCATCTCCCGTCCCCATGAAAAATTGCCCCCCCCAAATTGCACTCTAGTGTCAGTTTACTTTCTAAACATCGATGCCTTAGTCCCTACCGAAGCTAATTTTTTTTCATCCAGATTATGGCCTCTTACATCTATTTTTAGCTAAAACCAACGTTTAAGAGACTAAGTCTGGTGTTAGTTGTTTTGAATGTAACCAACAAATGTGGCCATTACTGAGGCCAATATTTGTTCGTTTGGGTAAAGGTCTCTTGCATCGATTTTTTAGAATAAACAAACATTTAAATCACTATGTGTGGTGTCCGTTTTCTGAATGTAACTGATGACTATCACCGTTACTAAGGACGATTTATTTCATTCAGCTAAAGGCCTCTTGCATCATTTTTTTTAGAATAATTGACATTTAAGTTACTATATGCGGTATTAGTTTTACTCATCCAATTGACGATTAACGACTTAGCTGACTTTTTTTACAACTGATGACTATATCCCACTTAAGTCCCATGAAATTTCTTTCCCCTTCTATTTCATTGGTCGCCCAATACCTAACTTTGGTGATTTGTGCTCCAGATACTGTGCTCCGCCGCAGTCGCTTTTGGACCTCACCATTAAGTGAGCTCACCGCTGCTTCTGCTGAGGAGCTAGTCTTCTCACCGCTACTGCTGTTGGACGTTGCCGTTGCTGGAGCTTGCTATGCTCGTCGTTGTTGGTGGATGTTTCTGCCATCAAAGCTTGTTGTTTTGTCCTCTTGAAGCTTGTTGTGGTAGCTGCCAATGCTGCTTCTAGACGTCACCATCGTCACCTCGACACCTATTAGAGCTTGAACACTAGAGCTTTCTTCTTGGACCCGTCTGAGGAGCTAATGTGCTCCACCACTCACTTCCTATGATTCCCCTAGTCATAGGTAAAAGAGCTGACTAGATGTGCTCTTTCTTAGCTTGTACGCCGCTCGCTGTCTCTGCTTCCCCTATTAATGACTATCCTATGTGAAAACAACTGAAAATGGCTTAATATGACAATGTTGATGCCTAAGTCATTAATCTTGTTCAAATCTTATGATTTCTCCCTTTTTATAACTGTTGAAAATCCTTTATCTTGAAAGAACCCTAGGTCGTGAATAACTTATTGTAATGATTATCTTGATGACAGACATGCATGTACATTGGAGATGTTGAAATCAATGTTATAGAATCGGGGTACCTAGATTAGGTGAAAGAAGTAATCCTCATGGGTATGATTAAGATTATAAGATGTTGCTATTTTAAATCAAATCATACATTGTTTGTAATCTTAGGACCTCTTTGAGGGACACTTTTCAAAGATCTAGTTAAGAATCTCAAATCAAGGTGCCTAATCTAGTTCTCTTATTCAAGGTACACTTAATCCTCTAATTGGGCAGACTCACGGTATTGAAACTTACTTGTATTAATACAATTACACATGTTTGTCTTTATATAATTATTTGAGATACATATTGCCTATCATTACTTTTTATATTGCTTGTTTCATGTTGAACAAACTTTTTATATAAGAGAGATGACTATGTAAGAGAGATAGATTCGGTGTGCTCTCATAGGCACAACCGACGACTATGTTCGTGGGTCTTTCTTAGTTGCTTAATTTAGGTTTGTTTAGTCAATTGCTTACTTTATTTATTGCTTGTTTCTTTAGTTTAATGACTACTTTATCTTGATTAACTAATATTGCTTGCTTTCTCTCTTGATTAACTAACCAAAATGGAAGAACAAATTAAATTTCATGATGTTACATAAAACCTAGGATACGAATGATGAAACTATGGTCATAGGTATAGGAATGACAACATGTATACATGTACTTTGTTGGCCTAGAAACTCATTCGAGATTTACTCATTAGGAGTAAATCTTGGATAGTCACCGGTTTGGGACTGTTCTTGAATACTTAATCTCACTTAGGATGTAAGTCTATAATGTATATTCAGTTATCAAGATGTTTTGTCAACACTTCCCCGCTTGTTCTCTAAGTGCATATGTCGGTGGACATTTGCCCATCTACATCGGTGTACTTGGAGAACTATGGGAAAATGTTGCCAAAATTTTTCTCAAATACTGAGTACACATTATACACTTACTAGTGAGATTAGGTGTTCAAGAATGGGATAGGTGGTACACACATTCATTATTGAACCCTACACCCTAATTTGTAAACCATAAACCCTAATATGTAAACCATAAAACCTAATCTATAAACCATAAACCCTAATCTAGCTGACCCTTATCCCTAAATCCAAAATAATAAACCCTAATCTATTTGTAAATCCCAAACACAATCATGTAAACCCTAAATCCTAATACTTGTTTTTTCTTTGATCATATAATGGATAGATCATGGATGTCCATTTGAAATTGTTTCACCCTAGTGTTTATGGTTGGTCTTGACCAATTTGTAAGATTTACAGAGGAACATAGGAAACAACCTAGAGATAGGTTCTACTGTCCATGTAGGCATTACAACAACAACTTGAAATGAAAAACTATTGATGAAATCAAAAGTCAAGTCATGTGCAACAGGATTATACCAAGATATACAAAATGGTACTGGCATGGAGAGAATCCAACGATGAGATCAGTAGATGTCGATAACAATACTTATGTTGAAGAAGAATTTGTCATCAATGATGTAGATGTGAACGAACCGATTCCGATAGACATGGTTGATGTGATGCTGGATAGTTTTGGGGTAGAGCACACCGACCCACCTTCCTTATTTAGAAACATTGGGCACGATGTTGAGAGACCATTATAGTTAGGTTGTGCTAAGTTTACGAAGCTGATTGCTACATTGAGATTGTATACTTTGAAGGCTAACAATAGATAGAGTGATAAAATCTTCACGTCATTGTTGTCTTTATTAAAACACATTCTTCTTGATGGCAATGAACTTCTAATCTCAACATAAGAATTAATGAAAATGTTGTTCCCAATGGGAATGAAGGCTAAGAAGATACATGCATGCCCAAATGATTGTGTGTTATTTCAAAAGGGCTATGTCAATTTGAAAGATTTCCCAAACTGTGGGGCGTCAAGGTACACAATGATGACTTTGGGGAAGTCCAAAATTGGCTCTCCTGCCAAGGTGACGTGGTATCTACATATAATATTACAATTTCAATGATTGTTTGCCAATCCCATGGATGTGAAGACTTTAAGATGGCATGCAGAGGTAAAGAAAAATAATGACGCGATCCTACACCACGCGTCTGATTCCTCACAGTGGAAGAAGATTGATTTATTATACCCTAAATTTGGTGAAGAAGTCAGGCATCTAAGACGTGGGCTTTGTACCGATGGGATGAATCCATACATCACATTGACCAGCCAACATAGCACATGACATGTTATGATTTTAAAATACAATCTTCCTCCATAGTTGTGTATAAAAAATAAGTATGTCATGCTGTCACTATTGACATTCGGTCCTAAACAACCTAGAAATGATATCGATGTTTATCTTGAACCTCTGATTAATGACTTCAAGAAACTTTGCATGCTATGTTGTTTTGTACTATTAATGACTTTCTAGCATATGGAAATTTATCTGGATATGGTGTAAAAACATCCAAATCACGCCCTATATATGAAGAGAACATTGATTCAATACGACTAAAATATGGTGAAAAGATTATATATCTTGGTCATTGAAGGTTTCTTTTCAATACGACTAAAATATGGTGACAAGATTATATATCTTGGTTATTGAAGGTTTCTTCCAAAAGTTAATCCTTACCGAAGGTTGCGAAAAGCGTTCAACGGATCAAATGAGGAACAGAGTTCCCCTAAACCTATAATAGGGGAGGTTGTTTATGAAAGAGCAAAAGACTTCATGAATAAATTCGGTAAGAGATTCTGAGAATCTCAATAAGTTTCAAAGAGATGTGGTTGTTACCCTATGCCAACTTGAGATGTATTTTTCTCCTTCATTATTTGATATCATGGTACATCTTGTTGTCCATTTGACTAGGGAAGTGAATATGTTGGGACCAATTTTCTTGCATTAGATGTATCCTTTTGAATGGTACATGAGTGTTTTTAAAGGTGATGTTCAAAACTATTATCAGCTTCAAGGGAGTATTATTGAGGGCTATGCGACCAGGAAGGTTATGGACTTTTGCAGTGACGTTCTGAGTTGTAATGAAGCTCCTATAAATGACAATAATATTGAGGACTATTCCGACAAAGGGACTTTAGGAGCACAAGTGAATGTAATCAGTCATGAGCTGTGGGAACAAGATCACTTGTATACTTTACACAACATTAATGAAGTGAGAGTTTATATCACCAAACATACCAATTTCATCAAGACAAAATATCCTCAAGCCAATTCAATGTGGCTTTCTAAAGTGCATAACAAGACATTTATTAGGTGGTTTGAAGATAAAGTATTATGTCAACTATCTCAGACACCAAACAATATTCCTAAAAATATCAAATGCCTTACCTTTAAACTAAAAATGAATGTTATGTCTTATGAAGGGTTTGACATAAATGAGTTTTCATATTTTGTAAAGCGTCAAGATGATAAGAGCGTCGTCCAAAATAGTGGGGTCAACCTTCAAGCGTCTTCTTTGTTTTTTTCTACTGTGAAGGATAAGAGTCCATGTGAAGCTAAAATGTCATACTACAGTGTCATTGAAGACATATGGGAGTTTGAATATGTAGATTTTAGAATTTTGTTCTTTAAGTGTAATTGGGTTGATAACACCAAAAGAGTTGTAGTGGATGAATTGAGTTTCACATTAGTGAATTTTGAAAAGATTGGCGAGAAGGGCGAACCATTCATAATGGCATCATAGTTAAAGCATGTATTTTATATCAATGATCTTGCAAATGTAAAATGGTCAGTTGTCTTCGTGGTAAATGAAAACTCATTGAAGGTCCTATAGATGAAGAAGAGTACTATGACAAGTATGATGACTCCACTCCATTCTCAATTGGCTTGCCAACACCAACTATTAAAATTGACACTGACTTATACATGCATGGAGAACACACTAAGGGAATGTTAATTGATAAAAGATCTCAATATTATAGGCATACTTTTATTTTTTTTAATGTTATATGTGCATTTTATAATCTAATATTTCATTAATTGATTATTTTTATATGACATTTTTTCATATGGCGCTTGAACATTAGTATGATTACCATGATGATGATTATTGTGAGGATGAGCAACATCACGATGTGCACCTTGACACTGGTGTAATTTGTGTATTGTTTTATTACAGAGATGTGCATTTTACAATATGTTTATCTTATTGTGTTTTTTGTATTGTTTTATCACATTTATAAGTTTTATATTTTCATGAACTATATGTGTTTTTTTGTTCAATTTTAGGTTGAGGATGTATGCTCTAAGGATCTTTCTCAACTTGATGAACAACATCATAAAAAGGAAAAAATAAGGGGCATCACCATGATGAACAAGTTGATACAACAAAGGGGTAACAAACCAAAGTTGGTCGTTGAGTTTGATCATGAGGAAATGATTTTGGAAAGAACCACAACTCTTTTATGGCATATCTAGGGATTCTTACTCGTAGCCATTGTAGTGTAGCAGTAGAATCTTGGCATAAAATTGATAAAACTAAGAAAGACTTCATACAGAAAGAACTATGTGTGAGATATTATCATTTGCAATTCTGTTTTCAAAGCTATATACAATTCTATTTAAAAAAAATATTCTATTAAGTATATGAACTTTTATAAAGCATATATCACCTGGATGAAAATCTGCATCGTCAAAAGGTGATGCAACACTATGGGAGGGTACTGAAGAATTATAGGACAACTCTGACAACACTATACATACAGGACACTGAGAAGAGGAAGAAGTCAAACACTGAGATACATAGCTATCTTGACCCAGAGACGTGGGTGGTGTTTGTTGCTATGAAAAATACATATCAATTCAAGGTAAAAAGCCTCACCCCCATTATGAATACATTCTTATGAATTTATTATTTTACCTTGACCTTGTTTGTTATGTTTTACTTGCCAATTACTATTGAATATTGTTACTAACCAGACTGCAAGCGATGCTAAAATAGAAAGGCGTGCAAAGAATGTGCATAACCACATGATGGGTCCAGCTGACTATGCACATCTTCGCTAAAAGCTATTGCAAGCGTCTTCTTCTCAACAACCTACTCTTGGGACTATTGAGTCCTCTACTACTACTGAACCTCTAATTATCCATTATCCATGGATAGCTAGGATGAAAACAAATATGAAGATATACCCAACCTCGTACCTACTGAGGCGGCTACAAAAATGGTAAAATTCAACTCTTAGAGCAATTAGTATTGATGATTGTTATGTTTTACTTACCAAATACTATTGATGATGATTATCGGGAGCTCTATGAGTAAAGGAAACAAGGCAAGTTCATCCACAAGAGCACAAGGGATGAATTGACAGTTGCTTTAGGTAACCCAGAGCATCCTGGGTGTGTTAGGGCTGCAGTCGCTAGTGTTGGTATAAGAGCATTGTTTGGATCATCAAAGCATTTGTGAAAATCTATCAAGAAAGGGGGATTCTCAAAAGAGAAGGTAAAAGAGTTAATTTCAAAGGGAATTTAGGAAGCAATGAGCCAATATCATGCTTCTCAATCAGCTACACATACAATACCTATGCCATCTGACTCTTCATATGAGGTGGACCGCCCTATGATAGAGTTAATTGGGAGTAAACATGTGGACCCGCCGCCTAGCACGTCCTCTGTAACTATTTTTATGACATAGTAGTCTTTTAGAATGATTTGTAATATATATATATATATATATATATATATATATATATATATATATATATATATATATATATATATATATAACACTATATGAAAATTTGTAGGGGTTGAGGTCATGCTGTCTTAAATTACAAGAATATGTCGTTGCTATGGGCACAAGTTACCCACGCCTTGAAGGTGACACGATTCATGGTGAATTGTTGCCCGCCGATGCAGTTTGTGTGATGTTGAACCTTTTTTACACCCCTTGATAGCTGACTCCACTACCATATGCACACCCCGAGCACGATAGGATATGTGATGCAGAAGGTGGTGTGGTTGAGTGGCCCAAAGCTGGAGTTATCTATACCGATGTATGGTAAATTTATATTGTGTTTTTATGTTTATATACATGACACCATTGATATAAGATTATATATGTGCAAGACATAGTGCTTAAGAAACCCTTTACAACTTGTCCTCCACCTCCACCTCCACCTCCTCCTCAAAAACATGGTTGGCTTGAAAAGGACCTATTCAACTCGATAGGTCCTCAGTGCAGGGGTATGACACTATGGAAAGGTGAACATGACGAACAGTCACATATGATGGTTTCTATTAAGGATGATGTTGTAGGTCAAACTCATGATACTAATATATTTATACGAGATATTTTGGAGTTGTTTGGTTATGCTTGGTTGAATACATCTGTGATCGAACTTTGGATATGGTGAGATTTTATATAGCTATATACCTCATTTTATTTATGTTGATCTGTTTTCTTATGTATTAATGCATACATGATATATGTTTTGCAACCACTTACATAGGGTATGTACATCATTTTCACTACCCCATGTGGCATTTCTAGTTCCATCCTTGATTATCCATGTAATTAAAGACCCTACATATGATACCCAATACTGCTCTACCACATTTGTGTATTTCAGTAAAAATAAAAAGAGTGTGATGTTAGCTCCATAGAATGTTGAGTAACTTTACTTACTCAACTTATGATTTTGAATTAATAAATTACATTTCATTATGGATTTTGAGTTATATTTTGTTAGCCTTCTTATTACTCAGGATTAAACATTGGGTGTTATTGGTTATTGTCTGCATGATGTTAATTGTGTATTATCTAGATCTTAAGGGTGACAAGATAGACAGTAGGGGACACGATTTGAAAAAGGCATTATTCACGCGAGTACATTTTTATATTTATATCTATTAAAATATAGTTTACATGACTATTTACTAATACAATTCAACGTGTTATATTAATGTATAGGGCTATAAAAGAATTTAAAAAAAGTAGAGGAAAGGTGGTCAAAAAAAAGAAAGTGATAGTTTGGGAGAATGTTAAGGTAGTTTTTTGACCCCAATGCATATTTATGCCTATTAGGCTTATTTTTATTTATTAATATTTTGTATGTTGAAATTTTTATTATTTTGTACAAGACAACAGTTGGGCATGCAGATACTACGTGATGCGGTATATGGACATGATTGTCAGATATGTGACAATAGACATCAATGAGATACAAAATGTAATATTTATATATAGTCTTGATCATCATAATATATAGTATCATTCAATAATATGAAAGTATCAAACTTATTAATTATATATGTCCTTATCATTGTAATTGTTTAAAATGAAAGACTTTAGTACACTAGAAAAGCTAGAAGACATAAAAATGCCCTATACGATGAATAACTACATGAGATACAAGAACAATGGACAGAAGCCTTCAAAAGGAAAGTGATTTTGAATTTTATTGGGATAAGGAATGGCTTTTCTAAAGTTTTATGTCATTATTTCTATTTCAAACATGTGGAGCTTATGTTACAACTTTAAATTTGATGCAAGTAAATTATTGGTGCATATGTGAATGATGATCTATATACATGTGTGTGAATGTGAAGATGGATGAATCAATTGTGTATGAATGAACGAATTATGTTTCTACATGTCATGAGAATGGAATTGGTGTATATGTAAATGAAGTATCATGTGTGTGAATGAATGTCAATATTTATGTTTGCACATGTGATTGAAATGGAATTAGATAATGAATATAATTATATGCACTATTATGTTTGTTATTGCAGTTTTGGTGGCCTATTGTTAAGATGAACTCATAGGATGTTTACGTAGTTCAGAACTCTACTTCTGAACTACATGTTCTTCATCCTACTGACCAGTTGGGCAGCAGGTCCGCAGGCCTTCTATTAAAAAAAACCAAAACTTAATCATCAATTGTAACAAAAAAATCGACACTATAGGCTTGAGCCGTCGATTTCGATAAAATAACTAACATTAAAGGACTAAAACATAACAGTCATGCTGGACAACACAACCTCACTGGGTAGCATGTTATAGTTGTTGGTTTTGTATATATAACTGTCACTATAAATCACAATCATCAGTTAATTCGGCTACAACTGACATTACGTATCATAATAGGTGTTATTTTTTGCAAAATTGACGATGTAGAGTCCTTTAGCAATTACAAATGTGACCTGACATGGTTCTTTTGATGTTGTTTTTTCTAAGACAACCAACGCCTAAGACTCCTATCTGTGTCAGTTTCTTTTATCCATACAATCAAGGCTGGATCTCTGGCATCGGTTTTACCATCCCCAAAGAACCGACGTCTTAGACCTGTGGTTGTAGTGTCGTCCACTTAAGTGCCAGTCTATAACCGACGTTATAGGGTTGTTTTAACTGACGCTAGAGATCATTTCTATACTATTGATCCCAATAACATCCATGTTCTCATATGTCTCTAAAACTTATAGTTAATTGAGCATATCATTAGGCATTTGACATCCACAACAACTTTAGTATGCTTCTTGTAAGCATCCCTATCAGCCTTTGGTGCAGCCAAGAAGAGGTTCATTTGGCTCTATTATTCCCATGACATGAAACTTGCACTCATGTGTGAGAACAATTCTCAATGTTCCAAACCAATAGTGGAAGTTATTCCCATTTGACTTGTCCTTCTCAATGACTGATCATAGAGAAAATGCGTTGTTGTGTGTTGCCATTTGATTCTACAAAAAAAATTTGCAATTTTGTCAAAAATCTCATTTGATTTGATCTTCTTTGTATAATGTTTGACAATTTTAATTAGGTCATTAATTAATTATCACTCTCATTATTTTGTTCAAATTTATAACCATCAATTATCAATCCAGAAGACTGCAATGCACAAACTTCTAATGAGCCAAGATATAAAATAATTTGATTATTACCCCACCAACGCCAGCATCCATAGTCAATTATTAAGGTAGACAACTTTTGCCAGTTGCATCATATGTAATTCTTGTTGGATCCTAGATGGGTGATTAGATGCTCTAGAGGGGGGGTGAATAGAGCTGAATGCACTTAAACAAAATTCATTAGACCTTCAAGATATATCACAAGATAAGGTTGCTAAATAGGAAATTTGTGTGCAACTAAAACATGCACAGCAAGGGAGAGAGAGATTGAACATACACCAATTGACAAGCTGTTTTAGAGTGGTTCCAGACTTCAAACTAGAAGTGAGTCAGTCCACTACCTAGAGAGGTCAACCTCTAGGATTTCTTAACCTTGCACCTTCATTATATTCATTATAAGAGATAGAATGCATGACCACCAAAGGACTTACCTATCCAATACAAAGAGTCTTCAACCTTACCAAGGACTTACCCACTTTGCAAGAGTCTTCCGCCTTCTTCCAAGGGCTTACCTACTCTTACACAAGTCTTCAGCCTTCAAGGAATTACCCACTCTTCTTGGATCTTCCGCCTTTGACTTCACCTTCACTCGGAGAAGCTTCCACCAAGGACTTACCCACTTGAGCAAGGAATCTTCTGCCTTCACCAAGGGCTTACCCACTCTAGCTCTAAGTCTTCAGCCTTGATCTTCACCAAGGGAAACCTTCCCTTGTTCTTCTTCACCTCTCTTATCTAAGAGAGAGAACCTTCATCTTCATGGTTGAAAAGAGAGATAGGAAGGTGGTGGAAGTGAGAGCCTACAAGATATACATGTAGGACTAGCTCTCTTACAGATTTCCTACTCACTCTAATGGATGTAGCAAGTGATTAAGCTTAGAGAGAGAGAGGAGGCTATAGGAAGCACTCAACTATAGAATAGGAACCTCACATAGAGTTTTGCAATGAATTATCAACCTTGGAATGAAGCCCAAGGGGTCCTATTTATAGTTGGGGATGACTCTTAGCCTTTGGGAACACTTGAGAATGAAAACTAGCCATTTTGTGGCTTGCAACAGATATATTTTCACTTGTTGCAACTCCACAATGACTAGAAGCACTTTTCTGTACAGTGCACTTGGTCAAGTTTCTATAAGGGTAACTCAACTGATAGAGTAAAAGACAAAGCCGATATTCATGCCATCGGTCGAGTTTGTCCTGGGGAAACTCGACCGACCAATGAAAATCAAATTGGTCAGTTACTCCATCGGTCGAGTTTTGTGTAGTATAAACTCAACTGATCAAAAGTCATTTTCAAGATCCAATCAGGATCGGTCGAGTTTGCAACTCACAGAACTCGACTGATGAACAACCTGATTTGAATTTTAGAAAATGGCTTTTGAGTGCTTAAACATTCGATCTAAGTGCTCCTGATTTTTTCTAAGCTTAATTACAAGTCATACAATCATTACAAGTGATTTACAACATGATTCTAATGGATTTACATCATATTACAAAAATGTGCACTTGTATTGACTTTGACTTATCTTTTCTCCAATTTGATATGCGCAAGTTAGGGCATTTGGAGTGTGTCTATACCTAATATGAAATCACTCAAGTAGAGACATTAGACACTGATATGTGGAATGGTTAGTCATCATCAAAACACAAGTTTAGTCAATTTAGACGTGAGTCAACATTGACCTAATTGACCTTGAGTCAACAATTCTTAGATAGACAATATGTGAAAATCCTTGCCATAATCATCGACATGCCTCTAGTGCTTAATCCCATTAAGTAAACTCAATTAAGCCTGAAAAAAAGTCAACATGATAATAATGCACCCCGCTTATCATTTCCACATTATTACCATCACACTTCCATGAGATAGAGGGCACACCACCCTTGGGGTGCCCACACTTACTGGATCAAGATTTTCATGTGTGTTGCTAACGGAGAGCATCTTAGACTTAATATTTTATTTGAGGCAATTTGTATTTTATAAATACATATACATTATCCAATCACCAAACATATATAGAAGGTTTCATATACATGCTATATATCACAACATAAACATGCAATATAAAACATAAGCAATGGTTATTGCCATACTACTATAATTCCTTGAAGCCACAAGGGATTACTACCACTTAGGTCTACATCTCACGCAAGAACCTATTATTGGTGTAGATATTTGCTTGCCAATCTAGGTTGATCTGTTCAAACCTTGAACCGGTCAGTTTGCCTCCTGGACGGTCGATTGGTTGTATGTAATGATCATCTGGCCACCACTCCAATCAATGTCTGGACACCTCTAGACGGTCGGCTGGGTCCACCAGCCATTTGGTTCGCTCCTCCTATGGTCTTCCCTCTCCAACCGGTCAACTCATCACCTGAAATAGTCATCTCACGTGATGTTGATCGTCATCTTCATCCTTACAAGAAAAGAAACTATCCTTTGCTCTTAAATTTATTACATGGTAATGAGAAATCCCGAGTTACATTAGGAAAGAATAATACTTTTATGTTTGGAAGAAGAAGGTAGAGGCTCGATATGTAGACCAAGATATAACGGGAACAAAATAAAACCATTCAGCCACACACAGATATTGGGTTATTGGCCATAACCATATTACACATCCACCATCAAAACTCACTTTTAGGGCAACATGTGTAAATTGCATAAATATCATATATATATACATATATATTAGTTTGGTATAATATGTGGTCTTTAATAGGATATGCAAAATTAATCAGTTCAAGTATTAACACAATACGTAATAGATAAACAACGAAAAAAAAATCCGATCATATAGATTATCCCAAAACATAGTATATTAACGCAAAAACATGATTGGATTGGAATTGCCAGTACAATCATGGTTTGGAAACATGTATATTTTCTACCAACCAAGCTATACAAAAGCAAAGCAAGGCCTCATATAATGTTTTCATATTTGATCCTACGCAATAATGCTACATTACTGATTACATATTTTATTTACTGCCCCGAAGATTTGAGTCATACCACCCAAATCCAACCGACCACTACTAAATTCAAATCGGTGCTATACAAGGTCAACGAAAGAGTCGAAATCCACGACCTCTCCAACACCACCCGGTCAGCATGACAATAACACCATAGAGACATGTCAGTCAAGTACAAAAGTGACTTATAGTCTACAAAAGGATCAACTCACACATGTCCGTCCACATATATCAACACCTAGCCCACCTTGGTACATGTAACTACACTAGAAGAATAGGCTCACGCATGGCCGTTCTGAAAAGAAGAAGTGGCTCACGCATGACCATCCATATCCCAACCATATCGGCTCACGCATGGCCATCTCACACAACATGTAATTAGGGATACAAGGAGATACCCAACTTGCACCCCCGCATATTCAAAAATATGCACTTTGAGTAAAACTTGTTTCACCAATCCAACAATTAAGGCTGACACTGGAAAAGGATCTAAGTCATAGGGAACCTATGTGATTAAGGTTCCACTTGATTAGTTAACCGATTGGGTGACTTTTAGCATCAACCAAGTTACAACGTATAAAACCATAAAAAATTCTACCAGATTAAGGGTACAATACAACTTTAGAAGATATAAAATGTATAAGGTGTGAACTTGTCACACTATCACCACGTAACACCTATAACACCTCCATTCATAATACTATCATCACTGTTACACAACCCCTTATGGATATTACTCATGTCACATCACTATGGGATATCAATCCCTAAATCATAGTACTAGAGGGTATCGGTTCAAAATAGGCATGAAGGCATCATCGGGTCATAGGACACATTCACATCAATCATGTAGTACAAGTGTCTCAACATGACTCATGAAGGCCCATTCAACCTGTGTCACATCATACTCATAACACGAACTAGCTACAATATTCAAGTTCATATCACCTGCATGGTTAAAAATTGATAAAAAAAGAGAGGAAACATCCTAAATCCATGTGTCACATCATTATCTCTGCATGCCTCAATTATTCATAAACATCTCCATAGCATACCCTAAGCAATGACATGCATTCAACCTGCAAGGTTAGGGGTTCAAAGACAAGAGAGAGATAATATTATAACATAATAGCCATTCCATAAAAGAGAAAAAAACACGTTACATTGTATTTCATTAGAGTTATGGTTTCCCATACATAGCCGATTAGGGATGTGTAGATATATTCAACCATCAAACCCTAGGTACACCACCCCCACTATCTTAGAACATCTTCGAATTAAGGAACATGATTATGTTGGCTAAATTGGACATTAATATACCCTTTGTTTTGATGATGACAAACATTTCACACTTGTGGGTCTAACATGTTATTTCAGTATTTTAGGGTTTAAAGGAATAAGGAAATTCTACTAAGTGGAAAGATGAAGATCAATGCAAATTGAAGATCAAATGCACTTAATTATATATATGTTCATTGATTGTACTCAAATGTAAACACTTGTTTAAAAATATAATGTATAAGTACTTGGACATCATGTAAATCAAGCATTAGATCTTCCCTATCCACTTATAACCCTTATATAGGTTTCCTCCCAAAGTTTGAGTCACCATCACTCATTGAAACACACACTTAGTAGGTGATTCAAAAGTCTGAAATAGGGCACCCTCGGTCGAAAAAGTTGTTGACTGAGACACACTCAGTCGAAGTTCTTGTCGATCGAGAACCACCTCGATTGAAATTATGAGCATTGTTTAATAACTTACACATTTGTGCTCTAAATTGGACTTCGGTCAAAAATATTCTCAACCAAGCAATCTTCGATCTAAATCTTGAAACTGTTAGACCAAGTGGTTGGTAGTTGGGAGTTGAAAATAGATGTTGCAACACATTTTCCTTAACCCCAAGCTCGATCAAAGAAAATCTCGACCAAGATATAGTTTGATCGACAAACTTGTCGACCGAGTAAGAAACTGGATCTTTCTTTTAAGCATGAACAAATTAACCATTGCTAGCCAACTAATGTAACAGCTAGTTAAGCACTAAGAACACTCTAGAGATTCTCTAGAATGCCCCTAAGTACTTGCAAACCATTCCTAGAAATAGGAGAGGCCTTAGGACACCTAAAGCATCTAAGCTACACTTGAGAATACATTCTTGTGAGAAACAAAGCCAAGCAACATCTGCCATCATGTTCTACAAGCTCCAGATTCATGTCCAATAGCCATAGACTCTTAGCCACCTCATAGAAACGTCCATCCTAAGTGGTATGATAGGTCTAAATCTTGATATAGGATCAAAGCGCTATACTCAATTGTTGTATTTCCTTCTTCCAACCCCCCTTCATAGGTTAAAGCTACTTGTGCTCCTTGGCTACTCCAAGATTGTGAAGGCTGCTTGAGGGATCTCAGTTGAAGATACTTCTTGGTGGAGAAGGCTGCTTCAAGAGGTGCTTGAGAGTAATTCAAGGAAGGCTTCTTCAAGGGGGGTTGGAACTACTTCTAAAGGAAGGCTATCTCAAGGTGGTGGATCTACTTCTAGGAGGAGAAGGCTGCTCCAAGGGCTTGGAGTTTTTCAAAGAAGGCTATTTCAAGGAGGTTGAGGCTACTTATAGGATAAGGCTACTTCAAGGAATGTGATTGTATTTTATTATAACATCCTTAAGAGGTAAATAAAATTAATCACTTTCAAAATCCCAATTGGAGACAATTGGGTAGTGGATTGACAACCTTTCAATTCAAAGGTTGGAACCACTCTAAATACAAATGTCTTCCTTATTTCCTCCTCCTTATTTGATTGAGTGTTTTAATTATCTTTAAACTATCAAAAATCTCTATTCACCCCACTCTATATCTTTCAATTGACATCACAACATGTCTTCAAGGAGCCCTAACATGTCTTGAAGAATGGGGGACAGTGTACTTTACAACCTCAACCTTGAAGGGACTCATGTAACTCAGCCACCACCTTTTGATGAAAGAAACTACACCTACTGTAATAGAAGAATGCAATTCTACTTCCAAGGAATCATCTTAGAGCTATGGAGGAAGGTGTCTACACCTTATGTGCTTCCCACAACTGAATATGCAACATGGGATCCAAACACGGTAACACAAGTTCAATTAAATGCAAAGGCGGTAAGCATACTATATTGTTCTATTTTTGTAAGTGAGTTTAATAGAATATCTTCATGTGATACATATTATGATATATGGCATAAACTCTCCATAACACATGAAGGTACTACCCAAGTTAAAAATACCAAAATTAATATGCTTAAGCAAAAGTTTGAACAATTTCGTATGCAACCTAATGAATCTATTAGTGAAATGTATGCAAGACTTTCCTCCACTGTTAACATATTAAGTGCATTAGGAAAGTATATAAGTGAAGAAGATGAAGTGTCCTAAATTCTTAGATCTTTGCCTCCAAATAAAAGCCACAGGTGACGACCATTGAAGAAGCTAATGATCTCACCACAATGCAGATGGAGAAGCTCATTGGTAACCTAGAGACTCATGAAGTCACCCTTGAAGAAGAAGAAAGATTGGAGGCCGAGCTTCAAAAAGGAAAAAGGAAGGAAATTTCCTTAAAAGCTACAACAAAGATTCAATCAAAGGTCATCACTCAAGAAAATGATGAAACAAGTGAAGGAGATTATGAAGAAGATGTACTAATTGTAAATGGTAAGAAATATAGAAGATATAAATCTAACAAAAATTCTAGTACTTCTTACTCTTCTTCCCTTATGTGTTTGAATGCGGCAAGAAAGGACATGTGAAGAATGAATGTCCCAAAATCAAGAAAGGGAAGAAAACTTCCTTCAAGAAGAAAGACAAAGGAGATAAAGCTTACAAAGCTACTTGGGATGAATCAAGTGAAGAAAGTGACAGCGGAGAAGAAGAAGTGGAATGTCTTATGGCCAAGGAAGATGAAAATGAGGACTCAAGTGAGGTAAGCCTTCTAGAATTATCTACAGAAGAATTAGTCACTAGTGTTCAAGAAATACATGAAAAATATGTTGATTGTAAAAAGAAATTAAAGAAGCTTACAAAAAACAAATGATGATTTGCATGCTAAACTATATACCCTCTCTTTTGAAAATGAAAGTCTCATATATGAAAGAGATACTTTAAAATCTTCCATTAATGAGCATAATATCAAGTTGCTTGCTGTAGAAACAAGCTATAATTTTCTTTGTCAAGAAAAGGTTGAATTGCTTGCTAAAATGAATGATCTTCAAACTCAACCTATTTTATGTACTCATTTGGATTATGATATTATTGTCAAAGAAAGAGATAGTTTGTTATCTAATCTAGACCAAGCAAAGTTAGATAGTAAAAAGAAAATGGATGAAATTGCTAAGTTGCAAAAGGATAGTAGTAACTTGAAAAATAATGACATTCTTGATAAAATCCTAAAGGACTCTTCTGGTCAAATTGGGAGGAGACGCCTAGGTTATGTACCCAAAGATAAATCCTATGAAAAAACCTAGAGCTAGAAAGACACAAGTACCCAAGACCAAAGTCATGTATGTATCTAACACAATTCAGCTCATGACCACAATGTTAAAAATAGAAATGAAATTGATTTCATCTGTTGTCATTATTGTTTACGTCTTAGATATTATTCATTTTCATGCCCTTACAAGAAAAATAAGGATAAGGATATAGGTTGGGTTCCAAAACCACAAACTTAGAAATGTGGAATACTTAGTTGAGATTTGACCTAAAACTTAATTTGAAAATCTGATTGTCTTATCTCAACTAAACTAAGTTTTATCTCGCATATTCTTGTATGATTTGATTGGAAATAACAAAATGCTTTGCTTGAGATTGATAAATTTAGTGATAACACATAGAAACCTTCTCGGTCGATTTTTTTTTTGACTGAGACTCTCTCTGGTCTAGGAAACAGTCTACTAAGAAATGTTCTATCAAAACTGTATCTTCTGGAAAATCATTAGCTTGACCGAAAAACCTTCTGGTCAAATAAATTTTCGATCGAGTATTATTCTGTAAAGATATTGTTGTTGAAGCAATATACTTGTGACTATATTCAACATTGTTGAGGAAAAAACCTTCAAAAACTCTTCCTAATTAGTTATTCTAAAATACAAAATGCTTCAATAAATGTCCCTAACCAAAAGGACCATCACATGGGTACCAAAATCTATCTATTCTGTAGGATTGGGTGGTTGTTCCAAACATATGACTGCAAATAAAGATGCTTTTCAAACATTTGAAGAAATGAAGAGTGGAATGGTCACATTTGGAGATAATGCCAAAGGTAACATTATTGGAATAGATAATATTGGTACAAATTTTCAAATTAAAAATGTCTTACTTGTTGATGGACTGTATCACAACTTGATTAGTGTTAATAAATTATGTGATAGTGGCTATGATTTTCTATTTAACGAATCTTGTTGCTAGCTACTCATAAATAACACTAATAATGTTGTGTATGAAGGAAAAAGAATAGGGAATCTATATATACTTAGACCTAATTCCATGCAAGCTATTATTGGAAAATGTCTTATTACAAATGATGAATCTTTATAATTATGGGATAAAAAGTTAGGCCATGCAAGTTCAAATGTTATCAAAAAGTGGATTAAATATGATCTTGTTCATGGCTTACCTAAACTCTCTTTTGATAAACCTGAAAATTGTGAACCATGTACTTTAGGAAAGCAAAGTAAAACTTCTTTGAAATCCAAAACCTTACTTAGCACTACTAGATCATTAGAACTCATTCATATGGATTTATTTGGTCCTATGAGGACTCAATCTATTGGTGGTAAAAGATATTGCTTTGTTATTGTTGATTATTATAGTAGATACACTTGGGTTCATTTTCTCTCAACTAAAGATGATTCATTTAGAATATTCATTCAATTTTGTTCTAAAATTGAAAATCAGCTACAAAACAAAATATGTACCATCAGGAGTGATCCTGATGGGGAATTTGAAAATCACATCTTTGAAAAAATTTGTACATCCCAAGAGTACACTCATAATTTTTCAGCTCCAACACCCCACAACAAAATGGGATAGTAGAAAGGAAAAATCGATCTTTACAAGAAATGGCTAGAACAATATTACTTGAACATAATACACCTAAAACCTTTTGAGCTAAAGCAGTCAATAAACATGTTTTGTATAAAATCGTGTAACAATTCACTCCCATCTTAAGAAGACTCCTTATGAACTTATCTTCAACAAGAAACTAAGAGTTGATTATTTTCATACCTTTGGTACACCCTGTTACATCTTAAATTCAAAGGATGATAAAGATAAATTTGACCCTAAATCACATAAAGGATTCTTATTGGGATATTCAAATTCTAGTAAGATATTTAGAATCTATAATACCATCTCTAGAAAAGTTGAAGAATCGGTTCATATCACATTTCATGAAATGACAACACAAAGTGCTGGAAATGAAATTAAAAACTTAAATGATGTTACTCATCAAATTGAAGACCTAAACATATCTACAAAAGATTATCCAAATTCTGAAATTGAACAACACACAACAACCTATTCCTAGATTAATTAAGGACCATCCTCAAGACTTAATCATAGGAAATCCTTTTGATAAGATAAAAACCCGATCATCATTTAGAGATGTTACAAACATGGCATTTGTATCAATTGTTGAACCTAAAAAGGTAAATGAAGCTCTAGAGGATGCATATTGGATAATGTATATGCAAGAAGAACTAAATCAATTTATAAAAAATAACATATGGGACTTAGTTCCTAACTCATAAGATAAAACCATCATTGGAACTAAGTGTTTTTTTTGAAACAAACTTAATGAAGCAGAGGAAGTAGTTAGAGACAAAGCTAGGTTAGTAGCTCAAGGATATAATCAACAAGAAGGGATATATTTTGATGAAACCTATGCTCCTGTTGCTAGACTTGAAGCTATTAGAATGTTATTATCTCTAGATGCCCATAAAGATATCAAACTATTCCAAATGGATGTAAAAAGTGCCTTTCTAAACAGAATCATAGAAGAGGAAGTATATGTTCCTCAACCACCTAGATTTGAGATTCCCAACAATATTAGCCATGTATATAAACTTAAGAAAGCTCTATATGGTCTAAAACAAGAACCACAAAATTGGTATGAAAGACTTATAAACTATCTATTTGATAATGGGTTCTCAATAGGAAAATCAGATTCGACACTATTTTTCAAAACATATGAATCAAATTTTCTTGTTGTTCAAATATATGTTGATGACATCATCTTTGTTGCCTCAAATGATTCCTTATGTAATAAATTTAGTAATATCATGCAAAAAGAATTTGAAATGAGACTTATGGGAGAATTAACATTTTTTCTTGGTTTTCAAATAAAACAAACGCCTGTCGGAATTTTTCTAACCAAGAGAAATACACTAAGGAACTCTTAAAATGATTTGGTATGGAAAATTGCAAACATGCTACCACACTGATGGACACTTCTACCAAAATTGACAAGGATGAAGATGGTGAACCCATTGATAATTCCTTATACAAGGCCATGATAGGTAGTTTGATATATTTAATTGATTCTAGACCGGATATCATGTTTTTTGTTGGGATTTGAGCTAGATTTCAATCAAAACCAATGCACTCTCATTTTCAAGAAATTAAAATGATCTTAAGATATCTCGTTGGTACTATCGACTATGGTTTGTGGTATCATAAAGGACAATCATTGGATTTAAAATCTTACAACGATGCCAATTATGCTGGTTGTCGACTTGATCGCAAGAGCACAAGTGGTGGTTGTTTCTTACTAGGAAGAGCCTTAGTATCTTAGTTTAGCAAGAAACAAAATACAATTTCCCTATCCACCACTGAAGTTGAATATGTGGCTGCCGGTTCATGTTGTGCTCAAGTACTCTATATGAAACAAGTTTTGAATGACTATGGATTTGCATTTTCTTCTACGCCAATTTTTTGTGATAACATTATATAAATTTGGACCATAATCCTGTTCTACATAGTTGTGCTAAGCATATTGAAATTAGACATCATTTCTTAAGAGATCATATTTCTAAAAATAATAAATCACTTCATCATGTTGATACCGAAGAGCAATTAGCAGATATCTTTACCAAACCTCTTCCTCTTGATCAATTTCAATATATTAGAAAGAGGTTACTTATTATTCCCCTAAAAGATGTCTTCTTTGATAGACGTGCTCACAATTCTTGATAATTTTCTTACTTGAAATTCATGTGATTTTTAGGCATATAATTTTAGAATTATACCTTTACTTAGTCACAATAATTTATTATCTTGACAAGCACTTAAACAAGCTCAAATACCTTCAACAAAACTACTCACAGTATCACGATCGGTCAAAAAAAATTGTGGACTGAGAAGATACTCGGTCGACAAAATTCTCGACTGACTTCCACTCGGTGGGACCCTCGACCAAAAAGGTGATTTTCAACTAAGATTCTTCTAGAAATTTTATAGACCGAACATTTTTACATAGAATCCCCTTGGTCAAAAATAATTTTGACCAAGTCCTCGCTGCAACGGTCAAATGTTCAAATCTTAAAAGTAGACCGAACTAGCCATTACAAGGAGCATCAAAATAGAGACGTTGGGCCCTTGGTCAAAAAAATAGTCAACTGAACAGGTCCCTCTTTTTCTATAAAAGGGACCCAATCCACCCATTTTCTTCACACCTCAATTACTTTTTTCTCCATCCCTTCTCTAGTGATATTTGGAGCCATTTTTCAGCAACACTCTTCCACTACCATCTCTAGCTCTTCTTCCACCTCAAATTGTTCAAGATGTCTTCATCTTTAGCTCGGGATGGGAAGAAGCAAGTAGCTGCAAGGAAGGGAAGAATGGTCACTCCAACCTTGAGTGTCATCAACGACATTCCCTTCAATGACGTTGCTACTGGAGAATGCTACCTAAAGCTCACCTTGAAGATCCCTCTTCCTCGACGACCGGTGGACACCAATGACTTCATCACACTCCTTGATCTCTCCGAGCTCTTCAAGGTGAAAAATTTACATAATTCCTTACCCCATCCTTCCATTTCTGGTCCACCCAAGATGTCAATGAGTTCTATGCTAACCTCACTAGGGACTCCAATGGACCATTTTCCTTCACCTCCATGGTTGATGGGCTAGATTTTTGTTTCTCCAAAAAGATATCCTTAAAGTGCTAGATATAGATGAGGAGGAGTATGGAGAATTCATAGACATAACCATCGAAAACCCTATATCCAAATTCTCCACCGATGATAACACCATTAGCTTAGGAGGCATCAAAAAGGCCATTTTCCTTCCTAATACTTCATCTCATGAAAATAGGGGAACATACTATGCTACATCTTCAACCCCTAAAGCTAGGGTAGTAAACCTAATTATCTCCCATAACATCTACCCTAGAGCAAACAAAACTGAAATCCCACAATTTAGGATGTGTCTAATTTATGATATCCTAGAAAGCATTCCTACCAACTTCATCCGCATCATCCTATCCAATATGTTTAATTTCTCTGGAAATCCTTCCTATGTTGATTTTGTGTGCCAAATTATCCAATTTTGTCTTGACAAAAATCTAGAGGATTTAAGCTACAAGTGTGATAGGCGTCCTAAAAAATTTACCAAAAATATTGTAGATAAAATGGGACTTGAATTTGGGCACAAGAGAGATAGGATCAAAGGAGAGACATCCAATGAAGCAAATCCTCCACGTCCTACTCCTCCTAGATACTCCTAAGAAAATCTAGAAAATGATGTTTGTTATCTCAAAGGGGCTGCCTATCACCTTGGGAGGCAATTAGACTAGAATCACCATGCCATGACCTATCCCAATCAAAGAATGCAAGCTTTGTCTCCCAATGTTCCCGACATATATCCATATACACTCTATTCCGGGAGTATCTATCCTTTTAACCCTTCAATCCAATACACCCAAGTCCCACCACCACCTTCAAATGATCTTTCCCATACCCAATACTCACCCATGCAACTCCATGACATAGCTGCCCACTTCAGATTTGATTGGGCACCTACATTTCTGGAGGCATATGCTCTTACCAAGATAGGTGCACTGGATTGGAAAATACTTGTCAAGTACTATGGTGATGCTCCATTTCTTGGGAAAGATCCCGAGGTTGATGTAATCTTGCAATCTTTCAAGTGATGATGTCCTATGTAGTGAGTAGTACAACTTATGTAATCATTCTAGTAAAGCTTATGTTGTTATCAATGAAATTGACCTTGTTTGTGTTCATTTGATCATGATAATAAAAATCTATCTTGTGGCTTTTAGTGGACATTTTCTATCACCTTGTTTTTCTTTTTACAACTTGTGTATGATATTGAGGGGGGTATCCCATTCAGGGGGAGTAAAATGATTATATGGCTATCTTTTTGAAATGACAAAGGGGGAGAAATAATATAACAATAAATAAATGAGTTTCATGCTCTATTGACTTGACATTAATTGATGCTACATTCCTTAACAGATGGATACTGTGTTCCATATCTCTTTAGGAATAATTAGCTCACACTTTATAAAAACAAGAGATCTGATTCAGGTAAATCTTAGGTATGAAACTCATCTCATTTAAATTATTTAGATTATATCTTAGAAATGCTTGTTATCTTCAAAAAGGGGGAGATTGTTGACTAAATTGGAAATTAATATACCCTTTGTTTTGATGATGACAAACATTTCACACTTGTGGACCAAACATGTTATTTGAGTATTTCGGGGTTCAAAGGAATAAGGAATTTCTAATAAATGGAAAGATGAAGATCAATGTAGATTGAAGATCAAATGCACTTAATTATATATATGTTCATGATTATACTCAAATGTAAAACTTATACCAAAAATATAATGTACAAATACTTATACATCATGTAAATCAAGCGTTAGATCTTCCATATCCACTTATAACCCTTAGATAGATTTCCCCCCAAAGTTAGAGTCACCATCACTCATTGAAACACACACTTAGTAGGTGATTCAAAAGTTTGAAATAGGGACACTCTCAATTGAAAAACTTTTCGACCGAGATACACTCAGTCAAAGTTTTTGTCGACTGAGAACCACCTCGGTCAAAATTATGAGCAGTGTTCAATAACTTACACACTTGTGCTTTAAATTGGTCTTCAGTTGAAAATAATCTCGAATGAGCAATCTTCAGTCTAAAATTTGAGACCGTTAGACCAAGTGGTTGGTAGTTGAAAATATACACTACAACATATTTTACTTAACCCCAAGATAGGTCAAAGAAAAGCTTGACGGAGACACAGTTTGGTCGACAAACTTGTCGACCGAGCAGGGATCTGGATCGTTATTTTAAGCACAAATAAATTAGCCATTGCTAGCCAACTAATGTACACCTAATGACTAGTTAAGCACTAAGAACACTCTAGAGAATCCCTAGAACTTCCCTAATTACTTGCAAACCATTCCTATAAATAGGAGAGGCCTTAGGACACCTAAAGCATCTAAGCTACACATGAGAATACATTCTTGTGAGCAACAAAGCCAAGAAACAACTGCCATCTTATTCTACAAGCTCCAAATTTGTGTCCTATAGCCATAGCATCTTAGCCACCTCATAGAGAGGTCTAACACTTGATATAGGATCAAAGAACAATACTCAATTGTTATATTTCCTTCTTCCAATCCCCCTTCACATGTTCAAGCTATTTGTGCTCCTTGGGTACTCTAAGATCGTGGAGGCTGCTTAAGGGAGCTCGGTTGAAGCTACTTCTTGGTGGAGAAGGATTCTTCAAGAGGTGCTTGAGATTATTTCAAGAAAGGCTACTTCAAGGGAGGTTGGAGCTACTTCGAAAGGAAGGCTATCTCAAGGTGGTGGAGCTACTTCTAGGAGGAGAAGGCTACTTTAAGGGCTTGGAGTTACTTCAAAGAAGGCTGTTTCAAGGAGGTTGAAGCTACTTCTAGGAGAAGCCTACTTCAAGGAAGGTGATTGTATTTTATTTTAACATCCTTGAGAGGTAAATAAAATTAATCACTTTCAAAATCCCAATTGGAGAGAATTGGGTAGTGGAATAACAACCTTTGAATTCAAAGGTTGGAACCACTCTAAACACAAGTGTCTTCCTTATTTCCTCCTCCTTTTATAATTGAGTGTTTTAATTATCTTTAAATTATCAAAAATCTCTATTCACCCCCTCTAGATCTTTCAAATTAGGGGTGTTTAGTTATTATCCAAACAACACGTTACATGGCTTATGCATTACTCATACAAGATATCTTTATGTGTCAAAACATATCTCTCAACTACACATCGGTCGCATGTCTCAACCACTCAAGAAATTAGGTCACAATCACACAACCCACAACATGTTGTAACTAAAACACATAGGGTTTCTAGGCCGTGACACCCCTCAAGCTTGACCTTCTACACCCTCATGTCTTGACTCATCTAGGGTTAGGATTCCAACCACTCACAAGGCTATCGCAACCCCAACAAACATGGTTGTCTTGACTCAAGCCATGGCATCATGTCACTACCCAAGATCAACATGTCGGGACCTCTATCAAGGACAAGATCAAGACCCAAACACTAAGGCAACAACCCATCAAAAGTAGGGATCAACCTAATCTTCAACATCAAGTGTCACGACCTTAAACAAAACTAGGTCCATCCCAACAAAAGGGAGGCAACTCGACCAAGACCAACCATGGGTCATGACCATCATGGGAATGGATGTATCGACCACCCCAAGGTCTAATATCTCAACCTCAAAATAGAATACAAGGCCAAATAAAACCATCATGAATATGGAGTAGAAAACTCAAGAAAAATGACCACCAAGGACCCTAGTTCACGCATCATCAATTCACCATGAAAGGATATCATGAAAGATAGGTAAAACTATGTTCAAGGCATCCAAAATAGAACCTAAACTCCTCATAACATCTAGATACTCAAACATCATTCATGTGACCAAAACCAAGGTAAAAAGGGTAGAGGAAGATCACTATAACACCACAATCACCAAAGTTGGGTATATGAAATTAGGGTTTCAGATTTCATCCAAACCAAGAATAATAATCACCACCAAATAAGTCATATATATTATCATAATATACTATCATATTAGGGGAACGTTTTAGAGAAATAACATAGTAATTTGCATGTATGAAAGAGTGTAAGTAATAGAGAGGGAAAAGAGTTATATAACCCACCTTAAAAAGATCACCACCAAGGATTTTAAGCTCCAAGATCAAGGGCTCGAAGCACACGATCCAAGGGTTGAATAAGCTCCACAAAAAGCTCCACTCTCATCCACAAGATCACCTAAATAATGAGAAGACACTAAGGTCAAAAATCATCCAAGAAAAGAGAGCCAAAAGAGAAAAAGGATAAAGAGAGAAGAAACCCTCCTCACACTTGGGTCTACCTTGTCAAAACATGGTCTATGACCCTTGTGATGAGGAGTTTCTCTCCCAAAATGACCACCTTGGAGGAGCCATGGTCTAGGGCCAAGAAAAGAGAGGAAGATGGGGTAGAAGATCAATAGAAACACCATCAATGAAGATAAACACTTACCAAGTGTTGAAGATGGGGTCTGGTCACCACAAAAACCACATGCAAGAGGAGTTTGGGTCACCAAGCTCCAAGGACAGATCTCCTTGCACCACCAAGCTCCAAGAACAAGAAAAAGAGAAGGAAGAAGGTGAAAGGACAAAAGGGTGATGAGTATGGATAGATAAGAGGTTATGTAGGTGGAAGATGAGAGAGAAGGCAAGGGATGATGTGTCAACACTCTAAGGTACCAAAGGGACACTTGTCTACTCAAAAGACCAACATACAACCACTCCACCCTAACATGCAAGACATGGTGATACACTCTAGTTTAGGTCTATATCACCTTGTTCACCCACATGGTCATGGTCATGACCCTCCCATGGATCACATCCATGGTCACGACAGGCACCATCCACCATCACAAGGTTGAGACAACAGATCTCCACATCACCTAGGTTGAGACATCCTACAAGAAGGCAACCATATTGACCCAAGACCACCCAAGACCACCTTGGTCATGACTTCAACACATGGAAGGGGTGACTCGACCATAAAACCCACCAAAAATCACCCTAGGTCGTGACCTAGGTCAAGATAGCCCACTAGGTACACATAGGTCGAGTTACTCAACACTCATGAAAACCCTAATCACCACTAAGGGTGACACTCCTCAACCAAGGCTCAAACAAGGTACCCACTTCTTTCTATCTCCTCTATATGATGTCAATAAAGAGAAGGAACACTCTAGAGGTGATAAATTACACATCAACCCCCTAATTTGGGTAAATTACAATTTGCACCAAAACTAGCAGATAAGGCACAAACAACATCTAAATAAGCTCAAACTTGAAACTTAGCTCTCCATAAGACCTAATTACATCTAAAAAGATTATAAGCACATGATTAAGCCAAAGAATATAGGGTTTCCTAAAAACTTAGGTCAGGGGTCTTACAATCCATAAACCCCTAACAAAGATTTCACCCTCAAAATCTAAAGCAAAAAGAGACGGGTATTACCTCCGCATCTCTACCTCAAGATCCTACTAAGGCCAACCCAAAATAGATAAAAAATAGATGCAGATATATTTGAATGAAACAACTTCATTTGACCTATCTCAACTTAAGGGTTTATCTCTCCTTCTGGATGACTCAAGGCATAAAGTCAAGCTGTCACATGTTGTTGTCCTCGTACCCCACTGGCCCGTCCGAAGGAACCAACTTGTGATACATTATCCATGAACTCTTCTGCTGCTACTGTAATGTTGTCTCTGTGAGTCCTGCTGGCTCTGCCTTGATTGTTGGGCCACCTCATCATCTTTTACAAGACAAAATGGTCTAGTATGC
Organism: Alisma plantago-aquatica; assembly: GCA_963693085.1. Taxonomy (NCBI): domain Eukaryota; kingdom Viridiplantae; phylum Streptophyta; class Magnoliopsida; order Alismatales; family Alismataceae; genus Alisma; species Alisma plantago-aquatica. The sequence continues at coordinate 1,330,993,802 of OY856409.1, forward strand.
CCAATCTGTCCATACTTATAGAATGTCTTGTTCCCATACTAAGGCCTATGTGGCCCTATCACAAACACTGAGGTAGCACTGGTTTCTTATAGGTGGAAAACTATGACTCCTGCTCTTACTTGGTGACCACTGTGTTGGTGCACTAGGCCTCTACTGTGCTGGTGTTGCTGATAACCTAGGCTCCTTAAAGCCTCCTGATGACTGTCCTTGGTACTCATATGACCTCTTCTTGACACTCTTCTCTCTCTTCTCAACCACATACCTCTCTATCCTCTAAATTGACTCAACAAATGTAAAAAAACACTTTCTGTTCTTTAAGGCTGGTGCCAACATCATCAACTTTGCATTCAACCCTTTCTCAAAATGTTTGATCCTCTCCTCATCTGTAACATCCATGTGAGGACAGAACCTCAACAACTCCATAAACCTTACTTCATACTCATTGATCATCATGAATCCTTGCCAGATCTTCTCAAATTGGATGATCTTCTCATCAAGGTACGTTTGAGGAAAGTACCGACTGACAAACTCATGTCAGAATTCCTCCCAACCAATGACAACTCCATGCCTCTTTTCCTCCTCTATTGCCCACCAATGGCTAGCACACCCTTTAAAATCTATACTACATGCTTCACCTTATTAGCCTCTAGGATGCTAAGGATCTTGAAGGCTTTCTCGAGCTTCATCAACTAGAGGTCTACATCCACTAGATCCACCATACTAGCATATTCCACCACTCCAACTCACCACAACTGCTCAAACGTCTTCCTTCACATTGGGGAATGTTGCTCTCACTTGAGGAACATGCATTCTGTCCGCCATATGTGTAATTGTGGCCATAAACTGTCTAAACATGGACTGAAAAGAGGGATTGGCCACCACTATAGTGTCTATCTGGGGCATCTCATGTGCCCTCTCCTCAACATCCTACCTCCTTGCACCTCCACTTGGTGCAACAACACCACTCTCATCAATGTGTTCTTCATGTTCTCCATCCATCTTTTTAACTCTTCTTCTTCTTCTTCATCTTCTTCTTCTGTACAAGTAGAAGTCACCATAAAACAGACTGGAGGACACTAGAACAAACACAAACCCTAGTCCTAGGTCCCTGTAGACTCAGTGAACCTAAAGCTCTGATGCCAACCAAATATGACACCCATTACCACACAAAGAGAGATTACTCAAAACCAAACGCGGAACTAACACTTAACATTAAATATTTGAAAAAAACTAAAAATTAAAATTCATTGCACAAGGCACCAACATCAGAAAACTTGTAACTTAAAGATCCATAACCTGCCATCTTTATCATATATCTCATAAAGTGTCATGCTTACAACATGTTCCATAGACACACCCATCACACATGATATATGTTTCACTTGCATATACATGTACATCTGGCAACTATATACAACAAAACAACACATAAGCCAAAAAATCATATCAATAACACAACCAACAATCACATCGAACAATCCTCAAGACTTGAGTGTACTGGGATGACTCTAGGACTCCAACGCCAAAAGACCAACAAGCAGTACACTCAAACCTTATCAACTACTGATCTTGCTACTCCTCCTCCTCATATGCACAATCTCTACCTCCTCACGCATGACTACCTTGAAGATGTGGAAACCCATAGGGTGAGACCAAATAACCTAGCGAGAGATATAACTCTCTTCCAACAATATTAACACACATATAAATTAGCTAAATAATAGAAGTATAGCTACATTTACGATAAGTAGATTCAATTACTGATGTAAGCAGGGTAGTTATTATCATCTAAGTATATCAGGTAGCTATAATAGAGTAGTAGACCATTTTATATACTAAGAAGGAATATGAAGAACATGCATATTTTCTACCAACCAAGCTATACAAAAGCAAAGCAAGGTCTCATCCAATGTTTTCATATTTTATCCTAAGCAAGCATGCTACACGGCTGATTACATATTTTATTTACTGCCTCGAGGATTTGAGTCGTACCACCCAAATCCAACTGACCACTACTAAGTCAAAATTGGTGCCATACATGGTCAATGGAAGATCCAGACTTCACAACCTCTCTAACACCTCCCGGTTAGGATGAGAGTAACACTATGTAGACATGTCAGTCAACTACAAAAGTGACTTATAGTCAAAAGAAGGATCATCTCACGCATGGCCATCCACATATAATAACATCTAGCCCACCTTGGTACATGTTACAATGCTAGAAGAACAAGCTCACACATGGCCATTCTAAAAATAAGGAGTTTTTCACGCATGTCCATCCATATCCAATGAGACCGGCTCACACATGGCCGTCTCACACAACCTATAATTAGGGATACAGGGAGATACCCAACTTGCACCGTCACATATTCAAAAATATGCTGTCTGAGTAAAACTCATTTCAGCAATCATGCAATTAAGGTTGATACTGGAAAGGATGTATGGCACAGGGCACCTACGTGATTAAGGTTCCACTTGATTCGTTAGCCAATTGGGTGACTTTTAGCATCAATCAAGATACAATGTATAAAACCATAACAAACTCTACAAGATTAAGGGTATAGTACAACTTCAGAAGATATAAAATCTATAAGGTGTGAACTTGTCACACTATCACCACATAACACCTGTAACACTGCCATTCACATTACCATCATCACTGCTACACATCCCCTTAAGGATATTACTCATGTCACATCACTATGGGATATCAATCCCTTAATCATAGTAATAGAGGGTATCACTTCACAATAGGCATCAAGCCATCACCAGATCATAGGACCCATTCACATCAATCCTGTAGCACACGTGTCTCAACATGCCTCATGAAGGTTCATTCAACATGTATCACATCACACTCATCATAACATGCACTAGCTATGATATTCAAGTTCATATCATCTGCATGGTTAAAAACTGCTAAACAAGAGAGAGGAAACATCCTAAATCCATGTGTCACATCATTTCTCCACATGCCTCAATTATTCATAACAATCACCATAACATACCCTAAGCAATGGCATGCATTCAACATGCAAGGTTAGGGGTTCAAACACAAGAGATAGATAATATCATAACATAATAACCATTCCCTAAAAGAGAAACAAACATGTTACATTGTCTTTCATTTGAGTTAGGGTCTTCCATACATAGCCGATTAGGGATGTGTAGATATATGCAACCATCAAACCCTAGGTACACCACCCCCACTATCTTGGAACATATTAGGATTAAGGAACATGATTAGGGGTTATTAGATATTATACAAATAACACGTTATATGGCTTATGCATTACTCATACAAGATATCATTATGTGTCAAATCATATCTCTCAACCACCCATCGCTCAGATGTCTCAACCACTCAAGCAATTAGGCCGCAACCAAACAACCCACAACATGTCGTGACCAAGACACATAGGGTGTCTAGGCCATGACACCCCTCAAGCATAACCTCATACACCCTCATATCTCAACCCATCTAGGGTTAAGGTTCCAACCACTCAAAAGGCTATCACGACCCCAAGGAACATGGCTGTCTGACCTCAAGCCATGGAAATATGTCACAAACCAAGACCAACATGTTGTGACCTCTCTTAAAGATAAGATCAAGACTCAAACACTAAGGAAACAACCCATCCAAAAAAGGGATCAACCTATTCTTCAACATCAAGTGTTGCGACCTTAAACAAAACTAGGTCCATCCCAACAAAAGGGAAGCAACTCCATCAAAACCAACCATGGGTCACGACCATCATGGGAATAGATGTCTCGACCACCCTAAGGTGTGATATCTCAACCCCAAAGTAGAAGACAAGGCCAAATAAAACCATCATGAATATGGAGGAGAAAACAAAGCAAAATGGTGACCAAGAACCCTAGTTCATGCATCATGGATTCACCATGAAAGGATCTCTTACACGATAGGTAAAACTATGTTTCAGGTGTTGGTATGTATGCCCTGAGAGCCAATCATGGGATGATTGATGGGATACATTAAGATTGATTTGATAAAGATCAAAGGCAAGCTTCCAATTCTTTCTGGTTCAGTCATATGAGATAATGATAGAACAGATTGAATGTCTAGAGAATGACAATACTCAATGACGTATGCCTTTAGGTTCATGATCTGAATGATGAGATCATACAGATGCTAAGAGTTTGTACATTCTTATCATGTCCCTAGTCGGATGTCATTGTGGAAGGTAGATAGACAACAATTACACACACGACTAGATTGTGGTGTTGGTTGATGACATAATCTCATTAGTCATGATATGGAGATATCAAACCAAACACATAGGTACTTGTTAGAGAACAAGTGTACCAGACAGACCCACCGTGAGTTTGACACATAGAACCATGACATGGTAGTCATAGTCAGTTCTCACAGTGATGGTGGTGAGTGTGATTCTTTGACCTAAAATCACTACACTCAATACATGTTGTTGGGCACACTTTGACATCATCAAACGTAGTCCTGAAACATGGGTTGTTATAAAGGTGATGATTGGGTGGCTTTGACACATGGGGCTTTTGAGGGGTGAGTGATAGATATGGGATTTGTCCCTCCTAAGGGAGTTTGATATCCATGGCCACTTGATGACTAGGATTGATATAGGCATGTGCATGCATGTGTGAATCAGTATGTGATATTGATGTCATACATGTCTCCTCCAATCTACTCTAAGATCAAGAAAGTGAATAAACGTTGACAGGATGACTGTTCCATGCCTTGAGTTCATTCAGGATATCAGTGACAAAGGAATTATACATTCACTATAACCCCATTCATGGATTGTAGGATTGAAAGTTGTTCTCCAACTTTCTATTTTACTTGGGTAGAACTGATGTGCGACTAGGCACCGCTCTTTGCTTGTGAAGTCATAAGTGTTATGGACTTTCACTGCCAACGTGAAATGGACCTACAGGGTCACACACATAAGATTTAACCTGGAAGAGGAGTTTATCCACAAAAAATGTTTAGATTGATTAATAAAGGAGTTTAGTAGTTCAATTAAACACTCAATAAATTGATAGCTCAATATCATAGTATTCAAGGTGTTGGACTGATTGATTAGAGTATCAAATTGATTGAAACTGCAATTGACTGATTTTGCATAGTCTACTGTCCCAACCGATCGACTCATGGGATGAACCGATCGGCTCAGGTTGATGAACCGATCGACTCAACTAGTGAGAGGATCAACTCATGTGTTATGAAACGATCAGCTCAATTGTTGAACCGGTCGATTTGTGGACCAACTGAGATAATTTGGAAAGTCAGAAGACTATTTTGCAAATACAATTTGTTTCACTTGTACAAATTCGATTTGGACAAGGATTAATATTTGATTAGTTGGAAACAAATACGAAAGTCAATTTGAGTTGGACCAGGATCACGAACCGATCGGCTCAGAAGTGAACCGATCGGCTCAGGTGCCCCAACCGATCGGCTCAACTCCCCAACCGACCGTTTCATGTATGAAATGATTGGTTCAGGTGGCACAGTTGGTTGTTTTGTGGAAAATCTCGAACCCTTCTACTCCTGCTTTAATCCCGCATTGCCCGGGGTAGAGAACCCTATCCCATGACCCTCCTATATATATAGGGGTATTGGAGGCTTCTCAAGAACAACTCAAAACACCAGTTGCTCTGCAAAGTTGTCGTTCTCTCTGGTTGTAGTAACCGAGAGAGCCCGAGCAAGTGCTACCCGATAAGGGAGGCACAACAAGGGAAAGACAATTTCAGAAAAGTGACTGGTGGCAGGAGAGTGTGTCGGTGACTAGTACGCTGACAGGAGGGTAAGACTCCTACCGATTCCTTGTGGGACAAGGAGATCGGAGTTACAGGTGGTCCGTGTGGACTACTTCAGAGGCGGGAGACTTTTGCCACTCAGAGGATAGCTGTAAATCCCGACAGTCCTGGTATGACCAGGAGCTGCATAGACACCGTCCAAGATCAAAGGTGAAGACTATGCAAGCCGCGAGGTAACGTTGCCGAGCAAGCCTCGGGATAAGGTACACCTCTACAAACCATCCTTCCTATTGTATAGACGTTGACGCGATTCCTTTATTTTGGGTTTGGGAGAAGAAAATTTTTGTTTCTGCTGCCTTCTCTGTCTCCCTCAAAACCCAACAGTGGTATCAGAGCCACGTCAACTACTCTATACTTTAGGATTATTGATGTGATCGATTTTGGTTTGTTTCCTTTATTTATTACATACGATGCGAATAAAATTGGCTTTATGCATGTCCAATCCTAAATCCACAAATCCCAATATACATATATGATATGTAATATGAATGCACTCGATACACGTCGCCCTTATTTGAGTTTTGTGGTGGATGTATAGCATGGTTATGGCCAATAAACCCTATGTATGTGTGCTTGGTTGTATGTGGTTGCTTGCATCTCAGTCTGTGCACTGATTCCCTATCTCCTATTCCTGATGTAACTCGAGATAACTCGAGATTTATTTCCTACCTTTGCTCCCCCTGAATGTAACTCGGGGTTTCCCAATTTAAATGTAAAATAGGATAGATTTTTTTATTTCCTGTTATATCAAAGAACGGAGGACAATCTGACGATGACTGAGACGATCGGTTCAAGGCATGAACCGATCAGTTGGTGATCCAGATGACCGGCTCAGGGAGAGAGTCGAGCGGGTGGCGACCTGAGGAGATGCACGATGACCAGGCAAACTGATCGTTTGGAGGAGCCAATCGATCAGCTGGTGGAACCCACACGACTGGCCAGGGCGAGCAGGTCATTCATGTGATGAGTTGATCAACTCGGACGACTATAGCACTTCATCAGGATAGGTTGCATGTGATGTAGACCTAGATGACCGTGATTCCTCTTGGCTCGAGGAATCACATTAGGATGGCCATAATCATTGCTTTTATCATTTCACATGTTTTCTGGGGGATATAGCATGTATATGATACATACTATATATTGTGGTGATTGGATATGTATATGTACCTATAAAAACCAAATCCCTCATTAAATATTAAAGTTTTAGATGCCTTCCAAATGCAACACATGTGAAAAGCTTGATCGGCCAAGTGTGAGAATGCCCTAGCGTGGTGCACCATCTATCTCGTGGAAGCGTGAAGGATGGATATGTGGGTCTTCCCTAGCAGGGTGCATATTCATCGTGTTGGCTTTAGGTCAGACTTAACAAGGTGACCTAGATAGGATCTAGCACCTTGAGGCATGGAGGTGATCATGGCAAGGAGTTGCATATGACATCTTTCAAGAGTCACATATGATACAATTGGCAGAAGTTGCCTACCTGGAAGATCTAAGTTGTGGGTGACAACCCTAGCTGGTCCATGACTCAGAGGATTTCAGGATCTTGACCCACTAGAAGATTGTACGCTGTAATCTTCCAAATTGATGGTGAGGGCTATCAATTTGAACAAAAAACAGTGGGAGCGATAATTAATTAAAGTCCTAATTATATCGTCAATCTTTCAAATCAATCACATAAGTCAAAATTGAGTTTTTGGACTAAATTGCATATGTTTCCTTTTGTAGTAAACAACAATCACTTTTCTTTGTGATCGGTCTTTGAGACCTACAAATTAAATGGGAATAATTCCACGACTGGTTAGGACGTTGAGAAGTGTTCTCAATTGAAGAGCAAAAGCTCGAAGTCCTAGTTATACCAGAACCAGATAAACTCGATCCCACCACACCAACGGTTGAAAGTATGCTTATGGAAGCATACCGAGGATGCCATTAATGTGGAGTGGTTGATGTTGTGTTCTCTGAACTATGAGTTGAAGAAACAACATGAGCCATATGATGTCTCCAAGACACTATCCTAGTATGTCATGACAGAAGGAAATCCAGTAAGGTATTCAGAGACTCAATGTGATTGAGTATGTGGAAAAACCTGACTAAGAAGGATTCCCTCTGAGCCAAGAGTTGGATATTGGTATGATACTGCAAATGTTGCGAGAATCATACAACTCATGATGAACTATAACATGAACAACTTTGACAAGCGTTGACATAGTTGTTGTACATGTTAGGGATAGTAGAGGCAAAGATGAAGAAAGACAAACCCTAATCTTAGATGTGATCAATGAATGGTAAGTCTTAAGATCAATTCACAAAAGGGCCACATATATGCAATTTTCCTAGAATCTAGATGATTTCAAGAACAAACCATAAAGCAATTCATGAGGAATGAGATAGAAATAGAACATAATCATTAGCAAACAAAACCATAATTTTTACACATCATTTTCCCCCAACATAGTATCGAAGTAACATTTTGAGCCCCAAGCAGCCCACCTAAGGTGCCTAGGTACCCATAGAACAAGAAAATACAAAAGGAAAGGAATAAGAATGAGTAGAGGAGTAGAAAGCCATGATGAGCTCAGTTAAGACTACTCCTTCTCCATCTCCTAGTAGCATTAGCTTGATCCAAACCCCCTCCAAGGTGGAATGGCATGGGTGTATAGTGAAAAATGGCCAAAACCCTAAAATAGGTGTTTTTGGGGTGGAAGATGAAGAAATGGAGGTGGAATGAGGTGATAATGGATGGGAGGCAAAATGGGGAGGCTAGAGTGGCTGTAGGGATAGCTCAACTCATGCCCCGACAAACTATGTATATATAGGTGGTGGGGAAGCACTAGGAGAAGTAGGGGTAAAATGGGAGATAAATGTAAACGTTGTGCTAGGTTTGTATGTAGCATGGTCTTGTTGGGAAACATGACCGTTGTGGAAACACATCCCACTATCACACAGACAGTGAGGTGTTACGCGAAAATGTGCGGAAAACACCATAAACCACAAATGACCAAAAACACGGGTTAATTAAAACCGATTGTAGAAAGCGGATAAACTGAGAAACTATTACATATAGGTCCTCATCCTGCAAGGAAACAGGTTATATCAACATTTACAAGATCTAAAACGTGTCCACAACTTAGGAGATCAGCTGTCAAGCTATCACATGAGTTCATCACCTGTTTACACATATATAACGGCCCACATCCGACCAGCAGCAGGATATACAAAACATCAGCAGCTATACATCGCAAAACCACATCAAACGTTCCCAAGGACCTGAGAGTACATGGATGACTCTAAGACTTTACTACAAAAATGACCAAAACAGCAGCGTATCCATCTCTTGCCTTCTACTGCTCGTCTTACTGCTTGGCCGCAACTCTGTGACCACCACCACGTCTAGCTCGAACACCTAAAAAGGTTATAAACCAGCGGGGTGAGACACAGTCCCAGCGAGAAACATAACTCCCCGCCGAAACTACAAAACCTCAAAAGATAAAGTAATAACAGCAGATAACTAAAAAGAGGTATAACAAGGGCAGTCTATATAGCAAGGCTATTCATACCATCAAGCTTACCAGAATGTACGGAAGGCATATACCCATGTATTTCTTTATGGAACATGATTAACAAGATAAGATTTATAAGATCTTACCACAGAACATAAGGAACGTAAGTAACTACAAGGTATAACAAGATCAACTACTCAAGCAAGGCCTCAATCGATGTTCCGTGTTTTGCCTTAACAATAAATACTATACAGCTAGATTACATATTATTATGCCCTAAGAAAGTGAGCCGTACCGCTTAGATCCAACCGACGGCTTTGAAACCCGGAGCCGGTGCCATACAAGGTCAATGGAAGAGCCGGACTCCATGACCTCCCACCTCGTGGTCAGTGCACGAGAACCAAAGCAGGACCACAGTCTCATGCTTAAGTGGCCTCATCCACAAGGTCAGGCTACCCTCTGCCTAGCCCGCCTCAGTACATGTATCGTCACTAGTGAAACTGAGCCACAAGCCTGTTCACCATGCTCTGAGCCATGAACGCATTCATGCTCCCATATCACATATCCTGACCCATGGGCCTGTTCACCATGCTCTTATCATACTTGGGCTACGCGCCTAGATCCGCACCCTAGAGTCTACAACCGAAGTTGCACTCTTACCTCCTCACTTTCGGCTAGGAGAAATCTCACATACTCAACAATATGCGCTCCGGGTTAACCCGCAGGAGAACCCGTTTCACCATCACCAGCTCCTGACGATGATGGATCTATGGCCAGGGAAAACTACATGATATGTTCCATTGTGATTAGTTGGTATATTTTAAGTGGATTGTAAGATTCAGCCAATTTGTATAACATGCAACTAGAACAAGAATAAACAACATGAAACATAATATCATGCCTTTACTGTCATCAACATCATCCTGATCCATCACAAGGATCCAACATTACATGTTACCTCTTGGCCCCTTGCCAATCATCTAGGTCTATTACAAGGATCATCACATTGCCATGGGATCTCAATCCCTCATCACATAGTGTCACTGCCTCTCAAGGCATTCTCATCAACTTAGGCACTTTAGCCAAACTCAGGTCCTCAGACCACAACACATCATGTATGTTATCTCATCACCAAGAGTAACCATCAAAGCAATGTTACTCAAATATATATATATATACCTCATAGCTCTTTTTACCTGGCTATGCATCTGTATGGAACACCTGCATGGTTAGTATACACAATCATCATGGATTTACAGAAGAATCATATTATATGCTTTATCAATCATGCCTCAACCTGTGATCATAGACATAGGTCATATCATCATGCAAAGCATCTTTTATGCTTATCATTTCTTTAGCATTATACAGACGATTCAAGATGATCATAAACACAAGTACTATCATGGCAAGATACATAGATGTATTCTACTATCACGATTACCATCAAACATGTCAAGGGTTACTATCTAAGACCAACATGATTTGTGAACAAGAGCTAACATATAGGTTTTCCATAAGAGACAAGACCCACACTAGAAGTGTCCACTATCCTCACCAAAGGTGTGACGGGTAGGGAACCCTCACCAAAAGTAGTATTGGGCAGGATACTCTCCCATAACGCCCACACTACAACCATATAACAGTCAAGCAAACCACTCTACATATCGGCCAAGCACTCAGCAGGGTATCGGGCTATTAGCTCAGGGTGTATCGTGCACTTAGATGCATCGAGCATCCATGTGCAAAGTGCAGCTTAGTCCATGTCGTGCAATGGTGCATTGCGCACCACTATGTCAGGCAATGCAGCGTCATGCAACATAGGGTATAACGGCCACAAGCCTGCCGGGAAGCTAAGCCTATGGGCGTTCCGTGCAAGGTGTAACATTCAACAGGGTATCGTGCAACACCCATCAAGTGTCGTGCATCAAGGTATATCGGGCAGCACATACACAACATGGGATAACGTCCAAATAAGCTCATGCTATCGGCCAACACACAAGACTAAGGTGTGACGCCCGACACAAAACCAGATCACAACGCCCCAACGTCCAAGGTATGAAAGCATCAAGCAACTGCCTGACTAAGGTGTGTCGAGTAGGGCCTTCAACCAGGTGTAACACTCGACACTCACACAAGGCAAGAAATAAGGGTGACACCCGATACAGCCACTACATCAAGTCGACCAAGACTCTAAGCCAAAGAAAGATATCGGAAATCATCACCTCCAACACCATATCGGGCAAGATGCAGCCCGACAGGGTCATCCTCAACCTCAAGCACAAGGGCACCAAAACCCCAATGGATCAAGAAGATGGCTCATCTCTCAACAACCAAGAGAGAGGGGTCTTGCCAAGCTTCTCAACACCAATCGGGCAACACAAGGTTCAACCACAACCAAGGTCCACAACCACTACAAAGCTCACCTTTCAAGTCCATGGTGAGAGGAGGGTGTTGCTCAAGCAACTAGAACACAAGCTCACCTCTCAAATAAAATGAGAGAGGAGTATTGCCCATATTACTAGAACTCATGCTCACTCCTCAAGACCTAGGAGAGAAAGGGGTGTTGCTCAACAAGAAACCTTAGAACATGGTTCGGCCAACAAGAACAACTTAAGCCAGGAACTAAACTAGCAACATGCATAGCCGATATGATCACAAGAAAGCATACAAGAACATAGGAGAGGTAGTATAGTTAGGGTTAGGAGTTATGTAACCCACCTTAAGCAAGCTCCAAGCTCCTAGATCCAAGCACCACCAAGGAAGAAGAGCAAGGCACTCTAGGGTTCGGCCACCACTAGAGGAAGAAGGAGACTCCAAGAAGGATCGGTCACCAAGCTTGCAAAAGAAGAGGGTGTCATGAACCAAAGGAGAAGGATACTAAGGAACTAAAGGGATCCTTAGCAAGAGAAAGGAAACACATATATAGGAGGGGATGGAGGAGAAACCAAGGAAAGACAAGGCAAGGTGTTACCCACCTAGGGACACTTGTCCATGTGTAAAGCCACCACTCTAACATGCCCTAAACACATGTCCAAGGTCATTTCCACATGCAAACATCAAGCACCAAGTGTACACTAGTGGTGACACAAACGAGGTCAAAGAAGGTCAAAGGGGTCCATGGGCGACACACCTCCACACCATGTCCGACACACCCACACCATGGCTGACACAGACCCTGGGCGACACACTACTGGCTGATACAAGCACAGGACGACACAACTAGGCCGACACAGGGCACTCTTGCCCGACACAAGGTCCAAAGAGCAAAGGCAACACACCACAAGGCCCAACAAGCTCAATTAAGCCCAAAGGAACTCAAGCAACGGGCCCAAACCTTCCTCTCAACACTAGAGGAAGCAAGGAGAGGGAGGAACACCTCACAAGGTGGCAAACTTGCCCACAACCCTAGGCTTGGGTTAATTGCAAGTAGCACCTCCAGCTCTCAAAAAAGCACCAACAAACCCTAATCACCACTAAAGGCGATTAGCAAGCAACTAAGCATCAGGGTTAAGAAAAGCATACAGGATAAGCCCTAAACAGAGGTCAGGGTCCTTACAACCGTGGTGGGTGTGGGCCAACGCACCAGTGGTGGATGGGAATAGGTGAGATGAAAAACATGGAAAAACCCCCATAAAATTTTGCTATTTTAGGTGGCTTGTGGCACAACCGTGGTGGTTACCACGACTGTGGTGGGTCACTGATAGCAGGACCGCGGGGGGTACCACTTCTATTTTAGCTAAGGAAGACTCTGCCCGTTCTGTGAAGAAAGACCATTCTATTTCTTGGCCACACGACTGTGTAGTGCTACACGTCCGTGCTGCCGAACTTGCATTTTGAGTGTTTTGAACTTGATCTCTTGTGATTTTTCTTGAGCCATCACGAGCATTCTATGGCACCATAGCTGTGATGGTCTTCTTAGCTGGGCTTTACTCTTGAACTTTGTGTTTCCTTGGACTTCATTACTTTAATTGATCCTTAGCCACTAGAGGTAGGCTGAGTGAGCCTTGGACTTCACTTTACGCCACTCTAAGGGTAGAGAAATCCTAGGTTCATTCTTCCTTTCTCTCTTCCATTCAAGAGTGGTCTAAGTACCTGAAAAACATGCAAAGAATGTTCATAAGTGCATTTCACACAAATATGCATATTGAAGGGAATAATATATAATATATCAGGTATAAATGTGATTAAAGTGCAATAAGACACAATATGAAGCCCTAAAATAGGGTTGCATCACGACCCTAAACTTAAAGCATACTTGTTCTCAAGTATGCTCCGACTCAATCTCTCCTTAATTTTCCATAATCAAGAAATGAAAAATGCAATCCGGCGAGCAATAGCCCAGCTGGTCGTAGCACGAGGCCCCTCACGAAGGGTCTCGGGTTCGATCCCCTCTGCAAGCGTTACTTGACAATTAATTTCCCACCGCGTCAGTCAGCCGCTGATGCGACTTAACTGGGGCCCTAATGTGTGGATAGAGGGGTCCCCCTAGGTTGGGCTCGACGCATGCCATACGGGTCTCTTGGGTCATCAAAAAGAAAAAGAAAAAAAGAAATGACAAATGCAATTCGATGGAAGAATATTGACTAAATGGGCTCAAGTGCATTTTAACTCTCTCCTCTCCTCTTTTACAAACCAATCATGATTAAAGCACTGAGCATGCAAACTCGAAATATAGAGCATAGAATACACAATCAATCCGTATGGCTGTCATATCACTCCAGCTAAACTATTTCATGGTGGCTAAGATAAAAAAATGACAAATTTTTCTATTTTGCATTGACACATTCAATCTCGTATGTCAATCCACACTAAGTGACCCACATGACAGCGAAAAGGGCAAAATGAGATAGGTTTGATGTTTCCTAGCTCAATGGACATGCAGATGGAAGAAAGGGTTGTGGTAAGAGTTTGGAGTGCTATAACATAGGAAACTCATAATTACTTTGTTTAGATGCTATTACGTAGGAGAATCTTTATTTTCTTTTATTATTTTTTTCTTTTTCTTTGCCCTTGGTGTAGCTAGGTCACATGGTGGTGAGAATGAAGCAAGGGGATATGGATACTGCCACCCAAACTTTTGGAGGTGGTCAAGGCTGAATTTGTGCTGTAACATACTCAATTTTGATCCATTCAAGGTACAATCCAATCTAGTTTATATTTCAAAAAAAAATATTTGAATTGTTTGCATACTTATCTTCTTCCTTACACATAATTGAAATTGATTTGAAAAATTCATTTATGCACATTGTTTGGTGATATAATGTAGCTCTTGAAATTAAATTTGTCTCTCATTCTTAAAAGATTAGACCACACTATTGATAATATGCTTCAATTAAACTCATATGGCTTTAGAATCAATTAAATGTTAATACAACTCTACAAATATGGTTTCTAGGTAATTTACAAATTCGACGTTTATATTTTAGAAGTTCGACATTTTTTTTAAAATTAGTTTCAAGAATTGGACGTGATGAAATTCTCAGTTAACATGAAAATGTAACGCGGAAATTAATTATAAACATGATAATAGGGATCTGTGACAACATGTATAAGGTTATGTGGACTAAAATGATACATTAATCTATATATGGATTAATTGTATCTTATGGATATTTGCATTCTTTAATGATTAATGTGCTTTGAAATATAACTAATAGAATTTAGTACAACCAATTTTAATAGATTATTCTAATGTCTTATATTGATATTTAAAAAGATGCACTGGTGACAGGATGAATGAATCACCAATTAAAATAAAAATAAAAATTCATTGAGACCTTTCTCTCACCAATGGATAATACACCTAGTGCCTTGGAAAACAGCTCCGAAGCGTCACATGCTTCAATCTTCAATGTACATGTAGTTAATGTCAAAGCATCATCTGAATGGCCATTGCCTCCTCCAATCTTGATATTTATCCTGACCATATTTGCACCCCTTATTCTATATAAGGGCACATACACATTGTTCATACACCTAGAAACCTACAAATGAAACACTACCTTACAGACCTCGACCCAGCCAAACCTCGGTAGCATCTTCTATACCACCTCCACCACTAATAAAAAACTGGAGTAACACTAGATCCTCTGATGATCATCTCAGGCTTGGTGTCTAGTTCCAGTGAATGTGAAGGCCAAGAGATAAATGGTATATCTATCGCAAAATAGGTCAGTGAACTCCCTTTATTCCATTATTTGAGAACTTACTTTGGAAGATAATCAGTGAGAATGAATTGAATAAGACATATTCATATAATACGAAAGGTAATAATAACCCTTTGTACTTTTGAACCTTGTAGTATTTATATATGCAAATATAGTCATGCATACTGATTTAATAATTACGACATCTGCAAATTTTGCACGAAACAAATAGCTAACCTCTTATATATAGGATGATATATTGGTCTAATAGTTGATTTATTTCATATCCATAATATGTATTATTATAGACATATACTAACTCATTATTCATCTGCATGTATGTTTGTCTTATGCACCTACCTACTTACATGAATTGTTATATATGTATACATAAGCTAGCACTTGCTGCCTTATTTCAGAGATCTATTAGTAAAAGAAATACTAAATGGAGATCTAGATTAGTATACTAAGTAATCCATAAACTATAACTATTACTAATGTATGTACATGCATTTTTCAACCTACGTGGATACTAGTATACTTGGCAGCTACACATTTTATAATTTATGAAATAGAATCTAGAGGATCTCATACCCCAACATATACTAAATGAAGTTTCAGGTGTATATGGATTATTGAATGGTTCCTTAGTATTAATGATATTTTTACAAATAGTAGCATGTATGTATACTTATGTACATTGGCAATAATTTTTTAAAGAATGATCAAGTGAATTTTCATTTAAGAATTTGGGTTCACAAGGATACTCACTGTACTAAATTAATTTGATAAGGAAGTGAACCGTATGATATATGTATTTTTGGTGTATTTAAACAAAACACAGGAAAATAATTATTAACTATGGTAAATACCATTTGAATGGTTTGAGGTTGATTCATGAGTGATGGATAGAGATCCAATGGTGATGATTGATGAATCCTTCAATTTCCTAATTGGTGGCCAATCCAATGGAACAAATTATATTCAATTTGATTGGTGAATGCCCTATATGGCCCATGCGGTTTTAAGGCTGGTTTGAGCCCAAACGGTCTTGAGACCGTTTGAGCCCAAACGGTCTTGAAACCGTTTGGGGTCAAATGGTTTCAAAACCGTTTGGAGTCAAACAGTTTCAAAACCGTTTGGTGTTTGGAAACCCCAAAACCGAATGGTGGACTTTTGTGATTCAATCATATGGGAATTAAAGGCAATGTTTGTTCTATTAATCCAATGATTGATAGTGATGATAATCAATGGAGGTACAAGGTTGAAACCCTAAAAGTACCTAGATGATTAGTACCATTAAAGGGATAAACTCTAATTGCTTATAAGAATAATAACTTAGTACACTATGTCAATCATAGTTGTATGTACTTGATTGAAGGGTTGATATAACCTAATCAAGTTGAGAGAATGATAGAATGGAATTCATACATGAGTATGATTCATGTGGTGATTAAGGGTATGATTCTTAGCAAAGAGATCATGAAACCCTAATCATGAGCATAAACCCTAATTGACAAGGTTATTGAATCGCTAACCCTAATTCAGGGCAATTCTAAGTGAAACCCTAATCCAGGGCAAGGATGTAACCGTAATCCAGGGTGATGATGTGTGTAAACGTAATTTAAGGTAATGTGATGCAAAATCCTAAATTGGGATGTATAGTAAACCCTGATTATGGGTACTTGAATAGAAAACCTAATTGGGATGAACAGTAAACCCTAATTATGGGTAATGGAATTTGAAACCCTAATTGGGATGAATAGTAAACCCTAATTGTGGGTTATTGAATGTAAACCCTATTATGGGGTGAAATTTATGTGAAACCCTAACTAAGGGTGATTTTATGAAAAACCCTGATGTCTGATGTGATGTGGAACTCAAATCCAGGGTGATAATATGTAATGCTTTATGAAACCCTAATCTTGGGCAATATTGTGATAAACCATAACCTTGATCTGGGTAATGGGATGAATGTTCCCAAATGACATGAAATGGGAAACACTAACCCTGGTAAGGGAATAGTGGTGTTACCCTTGAATAGTGAATTCATATCTGTTTTATAAGGTACTGATATGCAATTGTTATCACTGTTATCATCTGTGCTAACCATGCATGTATTTTGAAATGATGATCGTAGCCATGTATGAGCTATGATGTTTAATTCACTATTGTGATTGGTCCTTGAGTGCCATAATATACCTTGCTTCCTGGTAAGAGGTAACAAGAGAGTTAATGGGCCTCAAGTACCATGAGTGATGCTTGTAATAGCAAGTATCATGTTTACCTTGGTTAGATGACCTGAATGTGATAGTTACCTTGAAAAGTGGTAACAATGCTCAATGATGAGCTAAGGGTTTGAATACCCAAAACCATATGATTGTGGTAATAAGATTGTGTAGGGATGATAATTCCCAGTATTGAAATGAGGGACTGAGTTCCCAATGTCTTTTAAAGACTGATAAGTAATTGATAAAAATAGTACATGTCTCTTTATAGCATTATCATAATAAGTTATGTTTGAGAAGTTGGCTGATGCTAAAAGAATATGAAAATGTACTTAATTAATCAAGTGAAATCTGTTCATGTAGTGCTCTGACCATAGATCCATCATCGTCAATGGTTGGTGATGGTGAAATAGGTTTTCCTAGAATTCGCATATTTTGAATATGTGTGGGTAAATGGGCGAAAATATCCTTACGTCCTGGTGAAGAGATTGATGGAAGGTAAACATTAAGCCTCTCAATCCTTCATGTGTCGGGATGGATGTATCATAAATCTCCCAATTGGTCGGGATGGATGTATCACTAATCCCCCAATGATATTCAATGTCGGGTCGATGAAGATAAACATTAAATCTCTCGATTGCCGATGAGAGTGCAGTTGATGCTGTAACTCTATAGTGAAGTTGCCAGTGTACCCTAGAAAGCTACTTAGAGTAGTTGACATAGTCCTGCTTATGGTCCCGTACTGACCGGGATGTGGGAGGTCATGGGAATCCAACTCTTCCATTGACCTATGTATGGTACCGATTTTGATTTAGTAATGGTCGGTTGGAGTATGAGCGGTATACCTCATCTCCTCAGAGCTTAAGTATATTTGTAAAATGTAATCAGCCGTGTAGCGTATTTGTATAAGACTAAAATACGAGAATCACTGGTTGATGATTATCTTGCTTAACATATCCTAGATGGATAAATGTTATACATGTCCTATAATTCTTTATTGAATGTTAGACATGCTGTTTTACCAAGTTACAACTAATAAGCTTAAGTGGGAATGTTGCTCTAATCTGCTTTAAATAAGTGAGTTACCTGCTGTTGATTATTATGATTCCACTGTTCAGTTTATTTCTATTAAACTACAATATTAATGTTTTTGTCGGAGAGTTATATCTCCCACTGGGGCAATTTTTATAATTGTCTCACCCCCGTGGAATCCAACATTTTTAGGTAGACACAGACAAAGAGGAAGAATCTCTGTAGCAGAAGAAGAGCAGCAGAAACAACAGCAAGGACAATAGTAATATCCTAGGTGGGGATACTGGTTGTCAGGTTTTGTACATAAAGTACTATGTGTCGTCTCTGTACTCTCAGGTCCTAGGAGTCAGTAGTTTGTGATTTTATAATCGATCTGAGGTTTTGGCTTGATGCCTCGAGGTTTTAAGTTACCTATGTACAAATTTAATAGAGCAGATGTTGTATGTAATCCTTAAGAAGAGATGGTACATGACATGTACATTATGAATCAGGATGTAATGATTTACTTTGGTTCTGAATGAAAGAGTTTTCACGTGAATAGATCTCTTGATAAATGGTTTTAATTTTTAGTGATTTTCAGTAATTCCACTATTAACGACCACTTCCGCATTAATCTTAATCGATGTTTGGCAACAGACGTCACAATATTAGAGACAAAGGAATTATACATTCACTGGAACACGAATCATAGACTGTAGGATTGAAAGTTGTTCTCCAACTTTCCTTTTCACTTGGGTAGCAATGATGTACGACTAGGTGTCACTCTTTGCTTGTGATGTCATAAGCTAGTTATGGACATTCACTGCCAATGTGAAATGGGACCTATAGGGTCACACACAAATGATTTATCTAGAAGAGGAGTTTATCCATAAATGATGTTTGGATTGATCACTAAAGGTGTTTAGGTACTCAATCAAACATTCAATCAATTGACTTGACTCAGAATCATCACATCCTTGAGAGGGCCAAACCCTAGAGATAGAGCGAGGCTGGTTATATGTGTATATGTGAACATGGATATGAGTACCTATCATCTGGGTGAGGGAGAGAGAGTCCCAAGACCCTGGAGGAGGCAATTGTGTTAGTTCCTGGATAGCCTCATGCTCGGGTTGGTGGTTCCATGTAGGACTGTAGTGGTGTATGTATAAGAGAGTTTTGGGTAAGCATGTTTCATGGGTAGAGACCTATGAAGAGGATGTCATATCATGTTTTGGTTTGTGCTAATGTGGCTAGAGCTTGTAAGGCTATCACTAGTGCCAATGAGGTAGACCTAATAACCCTAGATCAGAGAGGAAAGATAAAGTATATGCATATGAGATACTCATAGGATTGAGTTAGCTCAGAGAGACTAAGCATGGCACTACCCTCATGATACGGGTAAGGATAACCTCAATTGGACTAGATAAAGTTTGGATATATGTTGACAAGCTAGTTGTATAAGTTTCTTTAGCACAACCATGATATAATATATGTAAGGTTGTGACATAATGTCGAAACATGTTATATAAACACGATATGATGGAAACCTAGAGATGGTTTAATAGATATCAATGAATAAATGGTTAACCATATACATGCATAATGACGACAATGTGATGTTGTTGGTTAATTTTGTGATGAAATCACTAGTAAATGATGTAATTTATTATGAGCAATGAAATAAGATCATTCGTATGAGCAATGAAATAAGATCATATGGATGAAGACCTTTCGGTTGTTCTTGGAGTAAGATAATGGCTTAATTTTGAGGACACAATTTCTTTTAAGATGTATATGATGTGACAAAGTGGTTTCTGGCTTAATTCTGAGGATGAAATTTCTTTTAAGGTGTGTAGGATGTGATGGAGTGGAATTTTGGAATCCCAAAATGTCTAATGACATAAGTGAATTTATATAAATTGAATTAAGGTGCTTGATTATTCATGGCCTAAGTAGTTTCTGCTCCTTGAGAAGGGAGGAGCCGTTGATTATGTGTGGTGAAAAATCTATCTCAGTCGCATAAGAGGATGAACAGTTGAGATGACATCTTTTAGCTAGCAGTTAAGACCATGTTGTGGGTAGTGATAGACCACGTCCGGTTACTCATGAATCGTGGTTTATCTCACGATCTCAGCGGATGGTTGCCTTCACTTGATTGTGGGCTACCTAGACAGACTTTTCCACACCCGTTGTATTGAGAACAATGAGAGTGAGATCCCTTCTCCCAAAACTTCTTTGATGCCTTTCATAGTACCCGATATATTGGGTAATGAAGACGGAAGTCCAATAGTGTACGGGGTGTTGCCGAGCCTCCCATTCATCACTAGAACAGAGCATCACAACGACAATGAGCTTTAGGTGGTGGAGGCTTAGAGACGCATCCAATTAGCAGAGCAGTCGTAGAGTCTGAGAAGAGACCGGTGGCAGCACATGCTGGGATAGAGAACTAGAAGCTGGTGTCGGAAATCCAACCTGGAAGGAGATCTAGGGTGGCAATGTTGCTGTTGTGTAGCCGTTGGAGATGACTTAGAGAAGCCGAGACTGGAGAGAGACAGTAGGCCAGCGGTGCACTGTAGGACCAGTCTAAGGTCGTGATCATGATGGATCCAAAGGTGATCAGAGGAAGATCATGGCAAGGAGGAGTCCAGGCAGTACCTGAAGTTGCTGAGGATGATTGAACACCATTCATGGATTTAGTCGAGCCACTAGTAGAGATGTGAGGAGAAGAATCAGATCGCAACGAGAACGATATGGAGAGGCGACATGGCAACCTAGACAACCTGGAAGCAAGCCGCCAAATTGGAACCAAGTAGAACTCATGACAGCGGGCGATTATCTGACGGACAGGGTCGTGCGATGCGAGACGAGGAGGCAACACCTGCTACTGCTCCCACGCCCAACGGCGGTAGTTAGTTCCCGGGTGCTGAGCGGCGATCACGATTCGTGTGAGAGAGAAAGGACCAAGTCTAGCTTTCAGTCAAACCGTTTGGTCTAGCTAGAGACAAAGCAGTGAACCAGACTACTGGTTCAGTTGGTGAACCGATCGGTTCGAATGGACCAAAAGAGCAAGGTTGGGTTGTCCCGATTTGTGAGAAAAGTTTTTGGTTTCACTTGTACAATTCGATTGGGACAAGAATTAATCTTTGGATTAGTAGGAAATGAAAGAGGAAAGTCAATTGGGGGCAAGTCAGGAATATGAAATGACCAGTTTAACTGGTGAACCAATTGACTCACACTCCCAACTGACTAGTTCATTTGTGAAATGATTGGTTCGACTGCTACAGTGCAATCAGTTCATAGAAATTTTGAGCCTTTCTACTCCTGCATAGATTGAGAACCCTGACCCTGCCCTCTACTATAAATAGAGGGGTACATGGGGCTTCCCAGAAAGAACAACTTAGAACACCAGATGCTCTAGAAAGTTGTTGTCCTCTCTGGTTGTGGTAATCGAGAGAGCCCAAGCAAGTTCTACCCATCCAGGGAGGAACAATGAGGAAAAGTACAACTGCAGGACAACAACTAGTTGTGGGAGAGTGTGTCAATGACTAGTACGCTAATAGAGGGGGACAACTCCTTTTAGTATCCTATAGGATAGGATGACTAGACTTCCCGGTGGTCTGTGTGGACTATCTATAGAGGTGGGAGACTTCTTCCATTCAGGAGGATGATTGTCAACCATAGTCTGGGTCAGGACCAAGAGCTGCACAGACGCTGTCGAATACTAAGTGATTGAAGACCGCACTAGCGATGAGGTATTGTCACTGAGAAAGCCTCAGGACTAGGTACACCTCACTAAAACAATCATTCCTATTTCATAGTCGTTGATGCGATCCGTGGTTATGGTTTTGTGGTGAGAGAATTTTTTTATTTCCGCTACCTTCTCCCTCACCTAAAACCCAACAGTGGTATCATAGCCACATCAACATACTATTTTTTAGGATAATTGATATGATTAATTTTTGGTTTTACCACCTTTTATTTATTACATACGATGTGAATATTTAACTAGTTAAATGTGAATATCCGATTAATACCACATGATCCCAAACTAAATATATACATATATGTTATGGTATATATATGCAAACGATACACATCACTCAAAATAGTTTTGATGGTGGATGTGTAGTGTGGTTATGGACTATAAACCTCTATGTGTGCTTGGTTGGTTGTGGTTGTTTGCATCTCAGTTTGTGCACCAAACCTTCTTCTTCTTTTCTTGATGTAACTCGAGATAACTTGAGATTCTCTTCTACCTTTGCTCCCGTTGAATGTAACTTGATGTTTCCCAAAGAGATATATAATAGTAGGATAGTTTATTTCCTATTACATCAAAGACTGGTAGGTGCCCAGACGAGCAACTGGAGGTGTGAGACGATCGACTGGTGGCTGATGGTGCAACTAGAGGCCTGATGAGGAGCAGACAACCTGCCGAACTGACTGTCTGGAGGATCCATACGGTCAGTTGTAGACAACCAACCGATCAGCTAGGAGGCAATTCGATCAGTCGTGTGATGAGCTGATCAAATCTGAAATGGCCTATGCATAAGATCCTCATCAACAACAGGTTGCATGTTATGTAAACCTAGATGACTGCAATTCTCTATGGTTTAAGGAATTACAATAGGATGGCCATAATCATCACTTTATCGTTATTACATGCTTTCGTTGTGAGATATAACATGTATATGATACATACCATATATGTGGTGATTGGAACATATACGCATATATAAGCATATGAAAACCCCTCAACTAAATATTAAGTTTAAGATGCCTTCCAAAAGCAACACACATGAAAAGCTTGATCGACTAAGTTTGGGCACACCCTAGCGTGGTACACCGTCTATCTCGTGGAAGTGTGAAGGTGAATATGTGGGTCTGCCCTAGCAGGGTGCATATTCATTGTGTTGGCTTTTGGGTCAGATTTAACAAGATGACCTTGATCGGATCAAGCACTTTGAGGCATAGAGATGTACATGGCAAGGAGTTGCACATGACATCTATCAAGAGTTGCATATGATGCAATTGGCAAAGGTTGCCTACCTAAAAGATTTTCATTGTGGGTGACAGCTCTAGCTGGACCATGTCTTAGAGGAAATCAGGATCTTGCTCACTAGAAGGTTGTACGCTGCAATCTTCTGAATTGATGGCGAGGGCTATCAATTTGATCAAAATAGTGGGAGCGATAATTAATTAAAGCCTAATTATATCATTAATTTTTTCAAATAAATCAAATTAAGTCAAAAGAGTTTTGGACTAAAATTGTGTATTTTCTTTTTGTAGAACAAATGGTTGTCAACAATAATCACTTTTAGTTGCAATCAGTCCTTGAGAAGGACAAGCTGAATGGGACTAATTTCCATGACTGGTTTAGGACATTGATAATTGTTCTCACTCAAGAGCGAAAACTCTATGTGCTAGATACACCAGTGCCAGAGGAACCTCCTCCCACCACACCAAAGGTAGAAAGGGATGCTTACAGGAAGCATACTGAAGATGCCATTGATGCGAAGTGCTTGACGTTGTGCTCAATGAACTATTAGTTGCAAAGACAACATAAGAACATGGACGTCATTGAGATGGTTCAACATCTCAAGGACATGTATCAAGACCAAGCACGACAAGAGAGATATGATGTCTCCAAGGCATTGTTCAAGTGCGTCATGACAGAAGGAGATCCAGTTGGTCCTCACAAACTCAAGATGATTGGGTATGTAGAGAACCTAACAAGACTGGGATTTCCTCTGAGCCAAGAGTTGGCTAATGATGTGATACTGTAATTGTTGCCAGAATCTTATAGTTAGTTTGTGATGAACTACAACATGAACAACTTTGACAAGCTATTGACAGAGTTGTTGGGCATGTTGAGGACAGCCGAGGCACAGATGAAGAAAGACAAACCCAAATCTATGATGTTGATCAGTAGAAAGAAGGGTAAGTCTAAAGGCAAGGGTAAGGGCAAAGCAAAGAAGGATTCTGATGCTAGCCAGTAGCCCAAGTCATCTTCAGCTCTCAAGGCCAAAGGAGGGGTGAACAAGGTAGGCAAATATCACCGTTGTCAAGAACCAAGACATTGGAGGAGAAATTGCGATGAAAACAAAAGAAGAAGTAGGGGATGGAAGTCTCCACCTCAGGTATCATGAAATAAACTTGAAACACTTCTTTATCTGAGGTATACGATATCACGATATGGATCTAACATATATGATATACATGATCTAAAAAGAAGTGATGGCCTTTATGAAAGGACCAAGAAGGAGAACTCATAATTGGAGCAAGTGTTGCTGCTATAGATAGGAGTACCTTTTAGTTTATTTCATCCCAAAGGGCATGTAATAGAGTTATGAATTGCTATTTCATTTTTCCAATAAATAGAAACACTTTATTTTAGCATCTTGTAATGATAAAGATGTCTATCAATAAAGTTGATGTTTCAATTTCAAAGATATGATATTTT
The DNA here is from genome assembly GCA_963693085.1 of Alisma plantago-aquatica. NCBI lineage: Eukaryota > Viridiplantae > Streptophyta > Magnoliopsida > Alismatales > Alismataceae > Alisma > Alisma plantago-aquatica. The sequence goes on from OY856409.1 coordinate 1,331,018,970, forward strand.
GTGGCAATGCCTTATTTATCTTGTAGTACTTGGTATGCATAAGATAAAATGATTCCTAAAAGTTATTGATGACTCAAACAATTAATTAGCTTTATCATGAGAAATTTATCTCTAGTTTTGATGTTAATGGATAAAGCTAGAATCTTTTGGTTATGAACCATTGAGAGATATGAATGTCTTGGGCATGATAACAAGTCAATCTTCACTAGATGGAGTGGGAGAATGACTATCCTATTGGGTATAATACATATTGATGTATTTATATACCTATTGGAACAAATGCTAATGCTTCATATGGTGTTTATTGAAATACTAATATGAATATCTTGAAGTGTTCAAGAATACCATAAATGAAGTACAAACTTGGATCAAGGTACAAAAATATTTTATTTACTTAAATTAAGTTTACATCCCTCTTAAATATCATGCATGTGTATGAAATATTGGAGAGTTTAATTTGTTAAACTTTAATCTTGCTCTTGAAAGACCCCCATTTAGATTACTTGATGATTCAATATGATAAATGGTATTGTCATATTTTAGGGCCAAGGCCCAATTATTTAGTGGAATTACACTTCCACGACTCTACACAGAGGTAAGGGATTGTGGTCCCCTAGTCGACTAGAAATTCAGCTTAACGTGGTCATTCTTATTTTAGAGAATGAGAACACATGATCACCCCTAGTCGACTAGAAATTCAGCTTAACATGGTCATTCTTATTTTGGATGATGAGAACACATGGTCACCTAAGCATAGATAGTGTATACCAAGTGCCTAAATTGCTTGAAAATATTCTTAAATTGATATACCATGTTGATTGAAATTTGAGACCCATTTATATTTCTCTTTTGAACTACTTACCTACATTTTATATCTCCTTGTAACCTTTTTAAACAAGTCTTGAGTAGATAGGGCATATTTATTGACTTTATTTAAGTTAGATCTTGTACAAATCTTTTAGACTGATCTATGCCCTTATTTTGTGTTCATGAACGATGTATTCCCTAGGGGAATGTATGAACAACAGATCTATAATGGGGTTACGAAGCAAAGAATCAGAACAAGAGTTATCAAAAGATCCCATGAGCTATCATCTGTTTGAGATGATGAATAATCTAGCAAAAAATGTACTTACCAATATTTGATGTATAAGTTTTTCTTAAGACCTTCATGTAGGTGGGGCTCTGCCTTCTCTCTAGGGTTACGACTCTGCCTTCTCGCTAGCTACTCCTGGCGGCCGCCGCTAGGGCACTCCCTCCCCTTGGTTCTCCAAGCGTCCACAATATCCCTAGTGACGGGTGATGCGGATCCATGTGGTAGAGAAGCAGGTCGTCTGGTTCGTCAGATTTCTTTCCTCAGCAGGTCCGGATGGGAGGCGCGAAGCATCATGTGAACGAGGCTGGGATCTGTGGTTCACACCGTCGACTTGGTCGACTTCCATCTTGTCCAAGTGAGGCAGATGGAAAGAGCGCTCCCTTCTGGTCTTGGTTCCTGCGGGGTGCTCTGTTTTGCCGCTGGTGAAAGGGGGTTTGTACCCCTGTTCTCTCACACCTCATCCTATCCTCTCGAGAAAGACCTGGTCCAACCTGGTGGTTCGAAGCTCCTTCTGACCTCGACACCAACTTCGACCCTCTAGGAGGCTACGAAGCGCTACGAGGGTAGATCTGGACCAGTGGATCTGGTCGTTCCATTCCTCCGAGCGAGACCTGGGTCCTGGTTGCTGATGGTGTCCCGACCCCAGTGCTTCCGGCGGTGGATGGGTCCGTCGTTGGTAGATCGACGCCGCGCCCTTTCTCCAATGAAGGAGTTTTGCTGGTCGTCCTACAAGGTTCGCGGCTCTGAAGGTTTGGCGTAGGGGTTTTCCCCCTCCAGTGGCCTTCTCCTGTCGTGCAGTCCTCTTCAGCGCAGTTGGATGCTTCTAGTATTCTCTTGGCTGGATGGGTGTATCGTGGCTCCTCTGTAGCTACGAGTTTGAAGGTACTCCAGATGCTTGATGGGGCGTCTCCGTGGATCACTGATGTCTCGTTTCATCAACTGCTTAATGGAAGGTGGTGCTGGCACAAACTAGGAGGTAGCTTGTTGTCTCCTCTTTGCTGCGTGATGGAACACTCTCAGAGTGTTCGATGATTTTCCTGAAAAAGGATGGGGGCTGACCCCTACCTTATCATGCTAATTTTCTGGCTTCAATTTTATTCAGTATTCACCTCTGAGATTCTTAATCTGCTGGTTGATGTCTGGGGGTTCAATCCTAGATCTTTCGCCCACACCTTCAATTTGTGTTTTTAATGCCAGTTGGGGGGAGGCCTAGGAGCAGGTCCACTGGTGTTTGACTCTGCTGATTCAAGTTTTGAAGATGTGCGTTACTTAATAGGATGATGACAAGAGATAGTTCTAGTGATCACTTAATGTGGATGCTGATGATGGTTAGACATGCCAATATCTGAATACGTTCATATGCCCTAGTACAGATGTTAGCTGACAGTCATTTGCCCATCAAAGCTGAGTCTGCACATTTTGTGGGTAAGCATAATGATAGTGGAGCTCCTCAACTGAGATGGCTGCTGGCAGGCCAGCCTTCTGTTTGTATGTAGGCTTTGGTGTATTTTTTGTTTGGTCTTTTCTTTCTATTTGAGGTCTTCTGTGTAAGACTTTGGGTTGTTTTGTTTGTGTTTTCTTTGGTAATCCTTATAGAGGATTAGGGGGTGCGTTCCTTTGTACCTAAAGTTTTTGGTATCATTTAATAGATACAGAGTTTTGGCCGACCAAAAAAAAGACCTTCATGTACTACAAAAATTTATATGAATGCAAAGATTGTTTATTTCTTTGAAACAAATTATTAAAATTCGATCCCCAAAGATGGAGTCTTTACATGTTGGTATCAGAGCCTATAATAGTCGACACTCATTCACTTCTTCTAGAGTTTGGATAGAATGCATATATAGTATAGATAGAACATAGTAGACTAAACCCTAAACATAGTCCATATTGCTTGGAATATCCTTTGAATTTGCTAGTGACCTAGAGAACTCGTCCTCACATCATAGTCAATCACATAATAGTAAACTTCTTATTACATTCTCCTATGAATGAAACTCTAGGATGTGCAATAGAAATCATACATCATGGATATGATGAACTTGGGAATGCATGTGATATCCTAAGCATCATGGTGGGTAAACAAAATGAGAAGATCACCCAATCCTCTTACTAGTTATATGAAAGTTGGGATATTCATAATAATATGAAATTTAACCATTGTACCATATTCGTTTCATGTATATATTGTTTGAATAAGTTCCTATTTAAAATTTAAAACCAAAATTTGAGTTTGTGGAAAATTATTTGTTCTTATTTTAGATTTGGTTATATGATTGCATGCCCTATAATAGATATATGGTCTCTAATTATCTAGAAATTGGTATGATCTAGTATCATCCATGTCTTTTTTGTCAAGTAGTAATTTTCTCTCTTAGCATATATGATGACTACATTATAGTGAGCTTCCTGCATTTGTTAAAGAAAATGATTTCAAGGACAAAATTTCCTTCCGAGGTGCTAAGATAAGTAATGGACACGTTAGATATTTTTTTTTGTATTTGATTGTGCTCATGTTTACTTGTCTTTAGAAAATTGATTTAGTAACATTATATTCTTATATAAAAAGTTACTTGTTTACTTGGTAAGAATTATCTTTTTATGAAACCTGGGCATATTTTAAAGTAGGAAACAAAACATGATTTCTGGTAATGCCTCAGGTAGAATGATCTTTCATTATTTGTAAATCTAGTATGTATTTTTCATGTTATGAATTTGACTTACTGGTGTATATATAACCTTATTTCTTAATAATTAAAAAAAATACTTCGTTATCCTACTATTTTAAAAAGTAGAATTCATTATGTAACTTGTTACCGAGTACAAATAATCTTCATAATACCTCCTTCACGTATTAGTAATTTCATTTTCATGTTAATAGTAACCGTAGATATAATCATCAATGAAAGTAAATATAATACTCCAACCACATGTTATAAATATGGGTATATTGTCCTAGCATGTTCCTACTTATATGAAAGGTGGATAATAGTTAGTAATATGAAATTTGAACATTGTATCATACTTGTTCATGTATGTGTTGTTATGCTCAATCTTGTAAAAACTTTCTATCTAATTTGAAAGAAACTTTTGAGTTTGATAAAAAATATATAGCTTGACTTTAGTTAAGATTATATGGTGACATTTCATGTCATATACCTCCCCAAACTACCAAGTCTCACATTGTCTAGAAATTAATAGGTTTCATTAGTACAATGTTTTGATCATTATGTTATTTTATCATTTAGTAGAATAGTAGAATAAAAATTAATAACCATATAATCCTCTCTAAATATTTTGATTTTGGGGACAAAATCACCTTCTTAGGAGAGAAGGGAAGTAGGGACACATTAGACTTTATTTATTTTCATTATTGAATAATATTCCCACTTGCCTAATAAAAACTAGATTCTATGTCATATTATTACATGTTTACTTGGTGGGATAATTTGTTTCATGATATATTTAAAAGAACCCATGACTTTAGTAATTCCTCTAGTAGATAAATAATTCCTTATTTTTAAATCTTACTGATATATACATGTTTTCTTATTATAAACTTGACTTATTTAGTGTATATATCACTTCATTTCTTAATAATGATAAAAAGTGTACTTCCAAGTCCATACTGGTTAGACTAAATAAATAACATGTTTGATGAAGTACAAGTACACTTCACCATTCTTCCTACATGTTGACAGTAATTTTTTAGACAAATATAAGTTGTTCTCATATGTGAATAAATTCATGTCTTGAATAATTTATTACTTTGAAAAAACATACACTTTACATATTTTCTAGTTATTTATGGGAAATATTGTAGTAGATAATTCTTGGTAAATGTGCAAAATCAATTTATAATTTTTCTTTTGATCTTTATGATCATGACTAAATTTTACTGACATGATTCTCTTATAGATACAAATATATTGGTTATTAAATTAAGTTGTTCCATACATGAAGGTTTTGGCAACAATATGTTTGAGATTATATAACTAAAATATAGATTTTTATCTTTGATAAAAGTATGTTTATAATTTGTATGTCATTTTTCCATAATACATGTTATACAATTTTTATAATATTTCTACTATGTAGTGGGAATTTAGGTAGATTCAGAATATACATTAATTAGATATCAGATAACATCTAGAAATGTACAGTTATCCTGACTAATACGTAGGATATTTCTCTATGACATATTAGGGGTTACAACTAGAAAATAGTAATACTAGGTATGAAGTCTACAACCCTAGTCGTATGTGTAGCTAGAGAAATTCAATTTTTTTTGGAAGAGATAATGATATGGATCTACAACAGAGGATAACATATGGATCTAGAAGTTCATAAATATGAACTTATAGATATTCCAACCATTGATGACAAGTAGTAATACTCACTCAAACAGTGGAGCTAAGTGTTAGGCAAGGAAAATCAGATCGTATATTACGACAACTCCATCTCGTACAATATGTCATATAGTGAAGAGATGTGAAACATGCAATATACCGACTAAAGGAAAGTGTTGCTAACTCACTGTGTTAGCACTGGAGTAGTAGAAACATGTGGGACATGTTTGGAGATCACTAAGAATATGATTCAAAGGTGATTGGCTCATAGTGCAAGTGGGAGTCTATTGGTATGTATGCCCTAAGAGCCAATCATATGATCATTGGATTGGAATACATTATGATTGATTTGATAAACATCAAAGGCAAGCTTCCAATTCATTCTGGTTCAATCATTTATGAGATAATGATAGAATAGAATGAATGTCTAGAGAATGACAGTACTCAATGATGTATGTCTTCAGACTAAGGACCTGAAGAATGATATCATACAGATGATAATAGATTGTACATTCTTGTTTTGTCCCTAGTCGGATTTCACTGTGGAAGGTTGATAGAAAATAATGACATAGCAAGACTAGAGTGTGTGTTGGTTGATGACAAAGTCTCATTAGTCATGATATGTGATATCAAACCAAGCACATAGATACATATTAGAGAACAATGTATCAGACAGACCCACCGTGAGAGTGACACATGGAACCATGACATGATTGTCATAGTCAGCTCTCACAATGATGGTAGTGAGTGTGATTCTTAGACTTGAAATCACTACACTCGTCACATGTCATTGGGTACACTTTGACATCATCAAACGCGGTCCTAAAATATGGATCGTTATAAAGGTGATGCTTGGGTGACTTTGACACATGGGGTTTTGACTATGAGTGATAGATATATGATTTTTCCCTCCTGAGGGAGTATGATGTCCATGGCCACTTGATAAGCGAGACTGAGAAAGGCATGCACATGCACGTGTGAGTCAATATGTGATATTGATGGCACACATATCTCAGACAGTCTGCTTTGGATCAAAGAACATGAATGAACGTTGAAAGGATGACAACTCCATGCCTTGAGTTCATTCAAAATATTAGAGACAAAGGAATTATACATTCACTGGAACACGAATCATAGACTGTAGGATTGAAAGTTGTTATCCAACTTTCCTTTTCACTTGGGTAGCAATGATGTACGACTAGGTGCCACTTTTTGTATGTGATGTCATAAGCTAGTTATGGACATTCATTGCCAATGTGAAATGGGACCTATAGGGTCACACACAAAGGATTTATCTAGAATAGGAGTTTATCCATGAATGATGTTTGGATTGATTACTAAAGGTGTTTAGGTACTCAATCAAACACTCAATCAATTGACTTGACTCAGAATTATCAAGTTCAAGTGTTAAACTAACTGATTTGAGTGTCAGATTGATTGAGAACTGCATTGACTGTGTTCTGCACAATCTGGACCACCAACCCACTGGTTCACTGGGTGAACCGATCGACTCATGGTCAATGAGATGATGGGTTCACTTGGTGAAGTGATCAGTTCAACTGGACCAAACGAGCAAGGTTGGGTTGTCCCAATTTGTGAGAAAACTTTTTTGTTTCACTTATACAATTTGATTGGGATAAGAATTAATCTTTAGATTAGTAGGAAATGAAAGAGGAAAGTCAATTGGGGGTGAGTTAGGAATGTGAAATGACTGGCTCAATTAGTGAACCGACCGACTCACACTCCCAACCGACAGTTTCATTTGTGAAATGACTAGTTCGGCTGCCACAGTGCAATCAGTTAATGGAAATTCTAGACCCTTCTACTCCCGCATAGATTGGGAACCCTGACCCTGCCCTCTCTTATAAATAGTGGGGTACATGGGGCTTCCCAGAATGCACAACTTAGAACATCAGTTTCTCTTCAAAGTTGTTGTCCTCTCTAGTTGTGGTAACTGAGAGAGCCCAAGCAAGTCCTATCTGTCCAGGGAGGAACAATGAGGAAAAGAACAAATGCAGGATAGCAATTGGTTGTGGGAGAGTGTGTCGGTGACTAGTACACTGACAGAGGGGGATGGCTCCTTCTAGTATCATGTAGGATATGATGACTAGAATTCTCGGTGGTCCGTGTGGACTATCTATAGATGCAGGAGACTTATGCCGCTCAGGAGGACGAATGTCAACCACAATCCAGGTCAAGACCAGGAGCTGCACAGGCGTCGTCAAAGACTAAGTAGTTGAAGACCGCACTAGCTGTGAGGTTTTGTTACTGAGCAAGCCTCAGGACTAGGTACACCTTGCTAAAACCATCCTTCCTATTTCATAGTCATTGGTGCGATCCGTGGTTATGGTTTTGTGGTGAGAGAAATTTTTTATTTTTGCTACCTTCTCTCTCACCTAAAACCCAATAGTGGTATCAGAGCCACGTCAATATACTGGGTTCTAGGATAATTGATATGATCAGTTTTTGGTTTTACCACCTTTTATTTATTGCATACAATGCAAATATTTAACTGGATAAATGTGAATATCCAATTAATATCACATGATCCCAAACTAAATATATACATATATGATATGGTATATATATGCAAACGATACACATTGCTCAAAATGCTTTTGATGGTGGATGTGTAGCGTGGTTTATTGCCTATAAATCCCTATGTGTTCTTGGTTGGTTGTGGTTGTTTACATCTCGGTTTGTGCACCGAGCCCCTTCTTTTCTTGATGTAACTTGAGATAACTCAAGATTCTCTTCTACCTTTACTCCCCCCGAATGTAACTTGGGGTTTCCCAATGAGATATGTAAAAGTAGGATAGTTTATTTCCTATTACGTCTAAGATTGGTAGGCACCTAGAAAAGCAGCTAGAGGTGTGAGGCGATTGGCTGGAGGTGCCAATCGATCAGCTGGTGGTTGATGGTGCAGCTAGATGCCTGATGAGGAGCAGACGACCTGACGAACCGACTATCTGGAGGAGCCAAACGATCAGTTGGAGACAACCAATCGACCGGCCAGGAGGCGAGCCGATTATTCGTGTGATGAGCTAATCAAACCCGGAACGGCCTAAGCACAAGATCTTCATCAACAATAGGTTACATGTGATGTAAACCTAGATGACCGTAATTCCCTATAGTTCAAGGAATTACAATAGGATGGCCATAATCACCACTTTATCATTATTTCATGTTTTCATTGTGAGATATAACATGTATATGATACATACCATATATGTGGTGATTGGATACATATATGCATATATAATCATATTAAAACCCCTCAACTAAATATTAAGTTTAAGACGCCTTCCAAAAGCAGCAGACATGAAAATCTTGATCGACTAAGTGTGGGAACGCCCTAGCATGGTGCACTGTCTATCTCGTGGAAGTTTGAAGGTGAATATGTGGGTCTACCCTATCAGGGTGTATATTCATTGTGTTGGCTTTTAAGTCAGACTTAACAAGGTGACCTTGATCAGATCAAGCTCCTTGAGGCATAGAGATGCACATGGAAAGGAGTTGTGCATGACATCTATCAAGAGTTGCATATAATGCAAAGGGCAATGGTTGCCTACCTGAAAGATTCTAGTTGTGGGTGACAACCCTAGCTGGTCCATGGCTTAGAGGAAATCAGGATCTTACTCATTAGAAGGTTGTACGCTGCAATCTTCTGAATTGATGGTGAGGGCTATCAATTTGATCAAAATAGTGGGAGCGATAATTAATTAAAGGCCTAATTATATCGTCAAAATTTTCAAATCAATCAAATTCAGTCAAAAGAGTTTTGGACTAAAATTGAATATTTCCTTTTTGTAGAAAAAATGGCTATCAACAATAATCAATTTTCACTATGATCGGTTCTTGAGAAGGACAAGCTGAATGGGACTAATTTCTACAACTGGTTTAGGACATTGAGAATTGTTCTCACTCAAGAGCGAACACTCTATGTCCTAGATATGCCAGTGCCAGAGGAACCCGCTCCCACCGCACCAAAGGCAGAAAGGGATGCTTACAGGAAGCACACTGAAGATGCCATTGATGTGAAGTGCTTGATGTTAGCCTCTATGAACTATGAGTCACAGAGACAACATGAAACATGGAAGTCATTGAGATGGTTCATCATCTCAAGAACATGTATCAAGACCAAGCATGACAAGAGAGATATGATGTATCCAGGGAACTGATCAAGTGTTTCATGACAGATGGAGATCCAGTTGGTCCTCACACACTCAAGATGATTGGGTATGTAGAGAACCTAACAAGATTGGGATTCCCTCTAAGCCAAGAGTTGGCTACTGATGTGATACTACAATCGTTGCCAGAATCTTACAGTTAGTTTGTGATGAAATACAACATGAATAACTTTGACAAGCCATTGACAGAGTTGTTGGGCATGTTGAGGATAGTCGAGGCACATATGAAGAAAGACAAACCCAAATCTATGCTATTGATCAATAGAAAGAAGGGTAAGTCTAAAGGCAAGGGCAAGGGCAAAGCAAAGAAGGGTTTTGATACTAGCCAACATCCCAAGTCATCTTCAGCTCTCAAGGCCAAAGAAGGGGTGAACAAGGGAGGCAAATGTCATTATTTTCAAGAACCAGGACATTGGAGGAGAAGTTGCGCTCTCTATCTGGATGAACAAAAGAAGAAGAAGGAGGGGATGAAAGTCTCCACCTCAGGTATCATGAAATAAACTTGAAACACTTCTTTATCTGAGGTATATGATATCCAGATATGGATTTGACATATATGATGTGCAATATCTGAAAAGAAGTGATGGCCTTTATGAAAGGACCAAGAAGGAGCACTCATCATTGGAGCAAGTGTTGCTGCCATTAGTAGGAGTACCTTTTAGTTTATTTCAGCCCAAATGGCATGTAATAGAGTTATGAACTACTATTTCATTTTGTCAATAAATAGAAACACTTTATTTCTTCATCTTGTAATGACAAGGTTGTCTATCAATAAAGTTGATGTTTCAATTTTAAAGATATGATCTTTTGTGACAATGCCTTATTTATTTTGTGGTACTTGGTATGCATAAGATAAAATGATTCCTAAAATTTATTGTTGACTCAAATATTAATTAGCATTATCATGAGAAATTCATCCCTAGTTTTTATGTTAATGGATAAAGCTAGAATCTTTTGGTTATGAACCATTAAGAGATATGAATGTCTTAGGCATGTTAACAAGTCAATCTTCACTAGATGGAGTGGGAGAATGACTATCCTATTGGGTGTGATACATATTGATGTATTTATATACCTATTGGAATAAATTCTAATTCTTCATATGGTGTTTATTGAAATACCAATATGAATATCTTGAAGTGTTCAAGAATATCATAAATGAAGTACAAACTTAGTAAAAGTATTAACTCTTTGATGTGATCAATGAATGGGATACTTAAACCAAATGTTTGAGGACCTTGTGAGTAATTATGATAGTGTATCATAGAGAACTCGTGATGTCTAAATCTAAGAAGGAATCATACTCTAAAGAGTTAGAGCATGATCATCAAATAACTAATCTTCTAGAATTCTTCTAAAAGAACATGCTTAAACTAATTAAAGAAGATTAAGAATCACAAGTGTTGTGGATTCTCAAAGTTCCTTATGTAACAGATACACCTCATATATCTAGGTGATGAATTGGTCATATGATGAGCCAATAAGCTAGATAATGTTGAGGGACCATATTTTGAGTTATGGATTGAGGCCATAAGATCCAAAATGACTTCCATGTGAACGATAATGTATTACCTTAATGGTAGCACTTGTTGGGATAAAACCCATAAATGCAATTGGGTTTTAAGAGTTAAGACTGACATGGATGACATTTAGAGAAAGGATCATACTTGATGTTGGAGCTTGAAAGATTGTAAAATTTGGCATATGGATATTAAAACCGCATTCCTGGCAGGAATAAGATAAGGCTATGTACATGACATAACCTGAAGGGTTTATGAATCCAATAATGCAAATGTAGTCTATAAGTTACAATAGATTAATCAATATGATTGATTAAATACAAGCAACTCAGAATTGAAAGTCTTTACTTTGATTTTATAGTCAAAAGGTTTGACTGATTTATCAAAATAAAGAAGAGATCTATGATTACAAATATTTAGTGAGGGTGTATTCACATTCCACAAGATGATGAGGAATAAAATGTTCTAAAATGGAAACTGGAGTGGAAATACCTTCTTTAAGGGAAGACAAAGAAATGTCCTATGTGATAGAAATAGAGATCTATAGAGATAGTTCTCAAACACCTATTGACCTAGTAAAGAGAAAGCACACATTGACAATCTGTATTGAAGGGTTTATTATGCATAGATTCAGTGGGAGAAAACTTGTCCATGTTACATGGAGTTAGTATCTCAGATGCCAAGTGTCCCAAATTCTTACGAAGAATAGGAACACATAGATAGATATGGATCTATCATGTATGAAATCATATCATTATCTTGCATGCATTAGACATGACAAGAAAATATGCATTCATCATCTTGTATGTATTGGACATGGCAATAGGATATCCTCATCCTGTTAACTCGTGTGATGAGTGGATGTCTGTCTACTTCCAGTGAGGGTTACTGCAACACAATGAAGAACTTGTTTGGTACTTATGAAGTACTAGTTCTATGGTAATATAAGGAAGAGTTACACTAATGCAAGCTTCCAAAATGATAGAAAATGATCGCAAAATATAAAATATAAAAGTGAATATGAGTTAATAAATGGAAATGTTCCAATTTAAAAGCCGTTTAATTCTAAAAGGGAATGCCAAGTATCCTTATGTTATGAACAACAGAGGATACTATATGGATCTGGAAGTTCATAAAGATGAACTTATAGATATTCCAACCATTGATGACAAGTAGTAATACTCAGTCAAATAATGGAGCTAACTGTTAGGCAAGGAATATCAGATCACATATTACGACAACTCCATCTCATACGATATGTCGTACAATAAAGAGATATGAAACATGAAATATACCAACTAAAAAAAGTGTTGCTAACGCACAACGTTAGCACTGGAATAGTAGAAACATGTGAGACATGTTTGGAGATCACTAAGAATATGATTCAAAGGTGATTGGCTCATAGTGCAAGTGGGAGTCTGTTGGTATGTATGCCCTAAGAGCCAATCATATGATGATTGGTTTGGGATGCATTATGATTGATTTGATAAACATCAAAGGCAAGCTTCCAATTCATTCTGGTTCAATCAGTTATGAGATAATGATAGAACATAATAAATGTCTAGAGAATGAAAATACTCAATGACATATGTCTTCAGGTTAAGGACCTGAAGAATGAGATCATACAGATGCTAAGAGTTTGTACATTCTTGTTTTGTCCCTATTCGGATGTCATTGTGGAAGGTTGATAGACAACAATGACACAACAAGACTAGAGTGTGTGTTTGTTGATGACAGAGTCTCATTAGTCATGATATGTGATATCAAACCAAGCACATAGATACATGATAGAGAATAGTATATCGGACACACCCACCATGAGAGTGACACATGGAACCATGACATGGTAGTCACAGTCAGCTCTCACAGTGATGGTGGTGATTGTGATTCTTAGACCTAAAATCACTGCATTCATCACATGTCGTTGGGTACACTTTGAAGTCATCAAATGCGGTCCTGAAATATGGATTGTTATAAAGGTGATGATTGGGTGACTTTGACACATGGGGTTTTGACTATGAGTGATAGATATGGGATTTGTCCCTCTTGAGGGAGTATGATGTCCATGGCCACTTGATAAGTGAGACTGAGAAAGGCATGAACATGCACGTGTGAGTCAATATATGATATTGATGGCACACATATCTCAGACAGTCAACTTTGGATCAAGGAACATGAATGAACATTGAAAGGATGACAACTCCATGCCTTGAGTTCATTCAGGATATTAGAGGTGGGAGACTTCAACCGCTCAGGAGGACGACTGTCAACTACAGTTCGAATCAAGACCAAGAGCTGCATAAATGCTGTTGAAGACTAAGTGGTTGAAGGCTGCACTAGCTGCAAGGTATTGTCATTGAGCAAGCCTTAGGACTCAGTACACCTTGCTAAAACATCCTTTCTATTTCATATTCATTGATGCGATCTGTGGTTATGGTTTTGTGGTGAGAATTTTTGTTTTGTTTTCGTTGCCTTCTCCCTCACCTAAAACCCAACACTTTGATGAGGGGGAGAGATAAAAAGATGGTATAAGAAAAGTTAGTCAAAGAGGGGTTGCTAGTGTGAAACTCAACATGAAACCTCATGCATGAGAGTTCTACAATTTCATTAAAAAATGACACACCACATGAATGAGAAATATTAAAAACCACACTTTTATCATGAGATTCTACAAACCCTAAGCATTTATGGCTTGCTTCGATCACAATTCAACCAAATGTTTCACAAGTATGAGAGAGGTAGTGCACATGTATACAGTCAATGATTGATACCATTTAGCAATAAACCATGATAATTCACTTGCATTTGTCAAAGGTCATCATTTTAATCCAATAAGTAGAGATTGGATCAAAACACGCTTTTAGGCAAGAAGTTCTAAATCTGGGCAAAATTGGCAAAATGGTGCCAAGATGCCTTCAATCACATCTAATCATTCCTTATGGAACAGAGTGCAAAAAATAAAAAAATCTTAGCTACAAACATGCATATATTATAAAAAGCTATATGATATGCACTACATGGCAAGGAGAGATTTTTTTTTGAAAATTAGACAAAAATTTCAAGGAAATAAACTACATGGCATGCAAGTATGCAAAGCAAGTAAAATTTAATATAGATAGCAGGAGAAACAAAACAAAAGTAAATGCCAATGCGAAATGCAAAAAGAGTGAAATGAGGGCATACCTCCCTACCACCCCAAACTTTTGAATCATGTTGTCCTTATAATGAAACTAAAGTCTAGGAGTGTCAGGGTGGACGATCATGGATGATGTGGTGTCTACGGCGGTGCTCCTCCCTATGGTGGAGGATACTGGTAGTAGCTGCCCCAGTAATCTGTGTGTGGAGGTGGGTAGGTCTCTTGGTAACCTGATAGTGCACCCCATCAATCTTCCCCCCACTAAGGGTTCCTCTAAACCTTGCATGTTGAAAGAAATACATATGGCTGATCCGATGGTGCATCTACTAATGATCCAACCATAATACATCTTATCTACACTAAAATCTAACCTATGCACTCAGGATATTGATTTGAGTCCTCTGAATGCCCCCTCAACTACACAAGTATAGTAGACATGTCATATGCATTCACTAAGGGATGACGTGGCTGTGTCATATCAACCACTCATCTCCTCACCCTATGTGCCTCTCTCTCCTCCACTATCCTCCTCCAGTCAGAAGCTGCATATGACTCTCCTAGTCCCTCATATAATATCTCTGACTGCTGAAATGTGTCTTAGGGATGCTGCTGTTCCCATCTCCTCATTGTATCTAAGAACTCTGAAGTTGGGACATACTCACCTAGGAGAGGTGCAATATGAGGTCCAATGAAGCCCACGTATGGGGGGTTGACCTGATATATGATTTTCCAATCAACAACTACAATCATTGAAGAGCAGATAAGATATTGTAGGTCTACCATCTTTCTCCCCCCTCTACCTTGGTGTATCTAGAAACATCATGTTCCAAGGCAATGGCAGTGGATGTCACAACCCCCTCTCCATAATGAACAAAATATTACTCTTGAAGGGGATCATCCTCAAATGATCAATCAATAGTGCACCTGGATTCACATGCCTTGTTTTATCATCCAACCCAAGAAAAAAAGATATTTATTTGGGAAACTGCCTTGATTTTCATATCTACCAAAAATGGTGTTTTATAGCACTTTATAAACATAGAGAAGAAATAGATTGTGTATCAAACTCATCTTTGGCTTCCCCACTACAAAGTTGAAGTGGATGGTGAATTCCATATGGTAGTGTAGCTGGCACTTAAGTATTTATTAGTCCTCCCTTGATCTAGGAGGGCTGATATCTCATCACTTGGAGCAAAGATCTTGTTTAGCATGGATGAGGTGAGGGTCCGATGTCTGTCTCTGATCATTACTCAAATAGTGTCTTCACCATCATCAGACATTATCTAATGTGGTGAAAAATTGACGTCTCAACTCAACATAGGTTTCCTGCACTGTCATCAAGACCTTAAAAAGACCCATCATTACCATCACATCCTGGTAATACTCGAAGAAACCTAGAGCCTCCATTGTCACCTGGCACGTGTAACAGGTGGCTGTCACCCTACACGTCAAGCACTCCGGGTGCTTTGGTATCTTCATCCGACTTCTTCTCACGTCAGACATTTTCTCACGTTTCTCATCGGATACATCCTCGTGTGGTACATCCTACATAACCTCATCCTCACCATCCATAATTAGTCATTTATGGGATCATGACTATGGTTGTGCTTGCGGTGCGGAGGAAGTCAAGGGCCATGTCAATGTAGAAGGTCGGGCAGAGGAGACATATGGTTGTGCTGAAAAAGGGGGTGGTGGTGTTGCACTCAAAGACAATGGTGTTGCATGTCACGGATGAGTAGATGCTTCATCTACAATCATATTGATAAATGCATTCAACTTTATTTATTATTGAGAATAGAGGAATATTCTATGTAAATTTTGTGGGGGATGTTGTTTGTTTGATGATAGAACAACCGGAGATGGCAAGTGCTTGAGCTACACTATGACGAATTAGTCCTTCTCATGAACCTCATATCTATAAAGTCAGTACCCTGATCTATAGGTGTTTTCATCCTTAGATCTATTGTTGAATACAATTGTTTCTTCTTGCTCCTATGATTTGGAACTTGTGGGATCACAAAGTCCTTTCCACAATGACAATGTCATCCTTGTTGTAGCTACCAGCCTTCTAATTTGTCTGAGGATGACATCTGGGCTAAGCACATTTCTTCTTCTTCTTCTTCTTCTTCTTCAAGAATCAAGCATGGCGGAAGGTGTATCATTCCTAGGGAGCTAACTTATTGACTAGTTATGGTTTACCAGGGGGAGTGGGGGGATTACTATCATCATAAAAAGTGTCATCATAAAAGGGGCCTTACAGAAGCAAAAGTAGTTTTTACAACATGATTATGTGTAGTAAAGGGGGGTAGCACCAACAAGTTTGCAGGCATGCTATGAAAGATTTAATTTTTATGAAAGAGGAAAGGAGATGACCATGGAAATCAGGAGATGCCTGGTGGGTGGCCAAGTCAAGAAGCAAAAAAGTCCACACATAGACAGAGGCACTCTCCTTTACTCTCAAAGTTTCAAATAAATGCTCTAATACCATTTGATAAATAGAATGAGAAGCTTTATGAGATATTTATTATTGAAATATGGCAAACTCCCCTTCACTTCAATTTCAATACCAACTGTCATCTCCACCTCCTCCAAAACCACAACAAGTTCCTCCTCTCCACCATGATCAAGGAAGTGTTGTGATAGTTCTAAGGAGTGGAAAATATCTTGAGAAGCCCAAAAGCCAAAGAAATGTTGATGAGCCACCATTGTTGAATGCTATCAAGCAGATCTCATCCTATGCCAAGTTTCTCAAGAACTTATGTACTATGAAGAGAAAGTTGATGGGGATAATACCAAAGAGAGTCAAGTTGACTAAACAAGTGAGATCTATCATCCAAATTAAACCAAAATGAAACCATTTAATGCATTCTTTTCTATTTCCTCAATTAAAGGTTCTAGACTTATCCAAATTAAACCAAAATTTTCAAATAGGTTAAGTCAAAAATGTAGATTTTGATTCTTTAATTAGATTTCACTTTTGGCCACTTTAGATGCATTATTTAATATATTCTTTATTTCTCTCTCCTGGTGCATGAATGACACATTGATTATCCAAGTTAGGTGAAACTTCATCCTTAAGTCATATTTGACATGTTGGATACGAATTTGCCTTTAATTTTACATATTGGAGTTGGTTGTATGTTTATTTAATATTTTGAAGGTTCTACATGCTTTCTCTCTCCTGGTTTCACCTTTCAAGCAAACATTCTCCAAATTGAATAAAAATTCACCCAAAGGCTATATTTATTATGTTGATTACAAATCTAAGATTATTTTCCTCTTTTGGAGTCATTTATTATTTTATTTGATATTTTGGGGAAATCACACATCTTCTTTTCCTATTTGAATTAAATGAAATTTTATTATGTGAATAATGTGAAACTTGACTCCCAAGACAATTGGGAGCCAAGGAACATGATTTTAAAATGATATTTCACTTTTGGGACTTCTTTTTATGAGATATGTCATATGGACCATTAGTGGCCCATTATTTCATTATTCAACCAATTATAATCTTATTATCTCCATATGTGTCATATATGATTATTAAGCATGATTTGTTATGTTACACTTCTTGTGACACATTTTAGATTTCATTATTTGCTTAATTGCACGTATTAGCTTATCCTTGTTTGGCTAAGTCAAAGGGGTCAAACTTCTAAGGTAGGGTTCTAGTTCTGGTATGTTATAGAAGATCTTAGTTGTTCTTCTTAGTTTAATGAAACCCTATCACATCCATGGGTTTAAGAAACCTTAATCAAGTTTTTGGGGTTGATGAACTCTAATCACCTTATTCATTCAATAATTATTAACCAATAAATATATTGACATTAGTTTCTTGGGTTTCATTGTTCTTGGCTAAAAGAGGAAAACTTGGAGTGAAATTAGGCTTTGAAACTTTATCCACCGTTTAGATCTCAAAAAATTGATGAAAATTCATATAAGGCATGCCTCCATAGGACAAACCAATCCATAGATATGAATTATTGAAATATGACCAATCAGGAACAAGATAAAGACTTTTAGAATTTCTGGGATCCGATAAATTAGAAAATCAAAGTATTGATATGCTCTCGCATTTATTTTTGTTTTATAAGCATGACAGAGGGTTAAACTATAATCTCAGCCATTGAAATCCCACATGACTAAAATCTAATAATTTGTGCTTCAATTCCAAAAACAACCTTGGAAAACAAATCAATTGATTTAGCCCAGAAGGGCAGTCGGGGGATTTTCTTCCCATGTATCTTCTCCATGACAGAACAACCGGAGATGGCAAGTTCTTGAGCTACACTATGACGAATTAGTCCTTCTCATGAACCTCATATCTATAAAGTCAGTACCCTGATCTATAGGTGTTTTCATCCTTAGATCTATTGTTGAATACAATTGTTTCTTCTTGCTCCTATGATTTGGAACTTGTGGGATCACAAAGTCCTTTCCACAATGACAATGTCATCCTTGTTGTAGCTACCACCCTTCTAATTTGTCTGAGGATGACATCTGGGCTAAGCACATTTCTTCTTCTTCTTCTTCTTCTTCGTCAAGAATAAAGCATGGCGGGAGGTGTATCATTCCTAGGGAGCTAAGTCATTGACTAGTTATGGTTTACCAGGGGGAGTGGGGGATTACTATCATCATAAAAAGTGTCATCATAAAAGGGACCTTACAGAAGAAAAAGTAGTTTCTACAACATGATTATGTGTAGTAAAGGGGGGTAGCACCAACAAGTTTGCAGACATGGTATGAAAGATTGGATTTTTATGAAAGAGGAAAGGAGATGACCATGGAAATCAAGAGATGCCTGGTGGGTGGCCAAGTCAAGAAGAAAAAAATTCCACACATAGACAGAGGCACTCTCCTTTACTCTCAAAGTTTCAAATAAATGCTCTAATACCATTTGATAAATAGAATGAGAAGCTTTATGAGATATTTATTATTGAAATATGGTAAACTCCCCTTCACTTCAATTTCAATACCAACTGTCATCTCCACCTCCTCCACAACCACAACAAGTTCCTCCTCTCCACCATGATCAAGGAAGTGTTGTGATAGTTCTAAGGAGTGGAAAATATCTTGAGAAGCCCAAAAGCCAAAGAAATGTTGATGAGCCACCATTGTTGAATGCTATCAAGCAGATCTCATCCTATGCCAAGTTTCTCAAGAACTTATGTACTGTGAAGAGAAAGTTAATGGGGATAATACCAAAGAGAGTCAAGTTGACTAAACAAGTGAGATCTATCATCCAACATTCACTTCATGTTGATGCCGCCATGCTAGTTTTGCCTTGACTCATCAACATTTCTTTGGCTTTTGGGCTTGTCAAGAGATTTTCCACTCCTTAGATCTGTCACGATGCTTCCTTGCTCATGGTGGAGAGGGGAGCTTTTTGTGGCTATGGAGGAGGTGGAGGTTATGTCTAGTATTGAAATTGAGATGGAGGGGATAATTGAGGTTGGAAGGTGAAGTGATGGGATGGTGGTGGTGATGGAGGTGTATAAGACTTAGACTGGCCTTGGAAATGGCAAATGGGATGCACTTACATTAGAGGTGTTCTATAGAGAACTTGAGTGGAATGCATAGGTCTGCTTGCTTCATTGAAACACATTATGGATTTTGAAGATAATTCTTTTCTCTTGGAGAGAAAGTATGGAAGATAGATTCTCTGTTCTTTCCTCAAGCCTTTTAAAATTCATTTGCACATCATTAAAGCTTTTCAACCTAGAGAGAGCATCTTCCTCAAACCTTGAGTTATATCTTGGACTTTGTTGTTTTGGGTAGCTATAGGAGTGAGATTCCTTCACTTCTTCATCGAAGGAACCAACATAATCCACATAATGGCAAGGAACATTTCTCACTTGGTTCTTCATAAAGCTCACCATGTACTATGAATATTCATCACTTCTGGGCTTAAAACTATGAGCCAGGACAACCCTTAGTTGGACAAGTTTAGGCCTAATTTTTGGTTTTGTATTTTATGTATATTCTATTATGTGTGAAAAATTGAATGGGAGTCTTGATGATATATTTCTTGTTAATAGATGGCAAACTTCCTCCTATATATAAGAGAGTAGGTAAGTATAACAAAGAAAACATAGCGCTAATGGGCCAAGACAATTAGGCCCATATTACTCTAACACTCCCCCTAAAATTGGAACTTAGGGGAGACACATGTCCAAATAAACAATAGATGGCAAACTTTACTCCCATCTATAAGAAAGGATGTAAGTACAATGAAGCAAACTTAACCATAATTGGACAAGACAATTAGGCCAATGTACATAACAAACTAATTATTCTAACACCCCCTCAAGCTGGAGCATGGGTGAAACACATGTCCATCTTCCTAATACATGAGAAAGATAAAATAGCCCATAGAAAAATTGATCTCCTCTGAAAAGAAATGAACTCCCCTTGAATCTCATAATATAACAATGTATGCACTCTAACACTCCACTTATCTATAAGGGCAATGAATTTACAAACATGAGAAGGACAATTTGTCCTAGTGTTGCTCAAACACTATTCATCTCCAATTGTTCCATCATGAAACAAACAAAACCCCCACAAAATTTACATAGAATCTTCCTATATATCATATTGAAATTTATGATGCTCCAAATACATCTTCAGTCACCAAACCTCCCAACTTTTTCCCCTTTCCTAGTTACTTATATTTCTACTTCCATGCATCATATAACATGCATCATTGCAAAAGTTAATTTGCCTCAACATGATTCATTTCTAGATGTATGGATGAAAACACCACTCGAGACTAGCAGGTCATGCTATGACGATATCACCTATAAAAGATTAGGTGTCACACTAAGTTTTTTGAACAACTTCTAATACAAATTAAGAAGGGCACTGTTTGCTACATTACTAAGCCATTGATCTCTATGTAGCTATGTAAATGTGCAAACTTATCTCTAATAAAGTGGTACTTTGGCCAAAACTTTGGGGAACCAGAGATAAGTTACATGATTCACATATAACGTTGATAGGATATGATTTTTGACCTAATCCATACTATGGGGGATCTGCTCCCTCACCCCCTATATTTGTTGGTCTAAGGACCAAACAAATGTGTGTTTTTGAATCGTACAAATATCAATTCATTTGTATAACCGTATCTGTCTAATAAAATCATATATCATATTGAATCACGACATCAATTACTCTCAAGTAATCGATTCCAATAAAAATACACAAAAGACCTCATGCTAGTTTCTAACAATGCTAGAAATATAGTTGGGATGCCATACTATTTTTTCGTACTCTCCACATGGTTACCCTAAAAATCATGACTAAGTGCCTTTATTTGAGTTATGGATCTTCTACGTTGCATATCATAACACCTATATTCTTGTGATTTTCTCTTAACTAACATGCCTATATACCGATACTGCTTTGTTCTTTCCTACCGTGCTGTTGTTCTTACCATGCCTATATTTCCAGTAGTGATTTGTTCTTCCTATCGTGTCTCTAGTAGCTCTTTATTCTTCCTACCATACCTTTATACCGGTAGTGCTTTATTTCTATGTCATACTTTACATATCCATTCCTACACCAAGGGTTATGAATTTCCACCATAGCCACTCTCATGATCTTTTTTTCCAGTTTGTGTGAGGGGAGAAATTGAGGAAGATGAGTAGAGGGAAGATATGAGATGGAGGAGAGAAGATGGAGAGAATAAGTCATGTCATCTGACCATATTTCCAAGTTTCTACATATTCTTCTATGTTGTTAACACCTACTATAGTGAATATACCTATATCAGTGCATCTTAAACATGTGCCCATTTGTTATGGTGCAATACTATTATAGTAGTGCTCTTATCCCAACTATTGTGCATTATTTAGGTATTGAAATTTCTTGTATAGAACTACATTTGCAACAATGATGACTCAGGTAAATTCTACACATATTCTCTACCATTTACTTCTATATATTCTCAACAAAGTTCCAAAATGTTATTCATGATTGCTCATGTGGGCCAAGAAAATGTCAAGTTTCGGGGGAGTTCCATCTATAATTATTGCTTCTATCTTGGTGCTATCTTCACCAAGGGGAGTGTTAGAGTGCATAAATTGTTATATTGCGAAATTTAGGGGGAGGTCACTTCTTTTCAGAGGACATCAATTTTTCTATGGGCTATTTTATCTTTCTCATGTATTGGTAAGATGGATATGTGTTTCACTTGTGCTCCAACTTGAGGGGGAGTGTTAGAATAATTAGTTTATTATGAACATGTGCCCCATTATCTTGTCCAATTAGGGTTAAGTTTGCTTAATTGTGCTTACATCTTCTCCTATAGATAAAAGAGAGAAGTATGCCATCTATTTTTAAGTTGGACATGTGTTTCACCTGAGCTCCAACTTTAGGGGGAGTGTTAGAATAATTAGTTTGGTATGTACATGGGCCTAATTGTCTCTGCCCAGTAGGTCATGTTTGCTTCCTTGTACTTACCTACTCTCATATATACAGGAGGAAGTAAGAAATATCTCATCAAGGCTCCCGCTCAATTTTCCACACATATTAGAATATACATAAAATACAAAACCAAAAATTAGGCCTAAACTTGTCCAACTAAGGGTTGTCCAGGCTCCCTCAAGGCTCACAAACCTCTCTCATTAGTTTTGTGATCGAGAAACCTATGGAACTCCTCACAAGAGTTATAATAGTTCAAAGGGGAAGTGAATTTTGAGGAAAAAATGACTAAAATTCATAGGAAATGGTAGGTCTAAAAAGAATAAGGAGGGTTGGGGTTGTTTACTACCAAGGTGATTAGGTTCTGGTGGCATGAGGCTGTAGAAAAGAATCCTAGTCAATGGAGATGAAAAGCATCACATGAGGTATATAAGGTAGAGGACAAAGGAAAAGGAGTCCAACAAGCTTCTTTATGGTTATTTATTAGTTCCAATTAGGTTTGGTGTAAGTTCGATGGAGCTAAAACCAACATTGAGGATGATTGTGCATTTTTTGTAATCAACGAAAAGCATCAAAGTGATATATTAGTTTTAATGGGAAATCAGTAGGAATCCTACATGGAAGAATCTTGTTATGAGATTGACTAGAAAGAGAGAGAGAGAGAGAGTGGAGTTATGAATTATTGATGGCACTGTGAGAAGAAGAAAAGAAAAGAAAGGGAGGAAGAAGAAGAAAAGAGATTAATATCATATGAAATATTTATGATTCAAGAAAAGGTGGTATAGTAAAACTCATAGATCCCACAAAAAATCACATGAAAAATGAAACTTTTTATACAATTATTAATTTCAATTCAATATAAATGATTTAATTATTAGTTTAGGTATTTAAAAGTGTCCAAACCAAATGAAATTTGGAACCTTATCATGATGAATAAAAAACGTTCATCACTTTCAATTTTTAAATGCTTTTTCTAATGAAATTAGGAGGATTTCTTATTCTTCATGCCCTCCTCTAGAAAGTAAAGTCAAATTTGAATTACAACTATCAAAGTTTGAATGAATAATAAAATGAAAATACTACCACCACTATATATATCACTGTTTAAGCATTGTTTAACTAAATCAATCATCTAATGTACTAAAAGGTGTAGAGAAATATGGCGGTAGAGAAGACATCAGAAACAAAAGTTTAACTTCCATGTTCCCCTTATAATAGTAGACCATGTCAACAACTATATAACTAGAATGATGGTATCAAAGATATACTTGGTCCTGGAGCAAGTTTAGCGACAATCTCCTCATCGTAGCATGCACCTTTCTTCAAGTCACTCTCAAATAATGTTTGTAGTAGCTCCTGGTTGATCACCATACAAGGCAGGTTGACGTTATCCTCCTAGCAGTAGACAATGACCTCCTCACCTTTATAGTAGTCCACATAGAACACCGAGAACTCCTGTCATTCTAGATGAATGGATAAGAAGGAGTTGTCCCTTCTCATTGGTGTACTAGAACCAACTTGATCTCACACAATTGTTATCCTTTGCTATCCCTCCCTTTATCGGGTAGGACTTTCTTAGGTTCCCTCAGTTACCACAACCACAGAAGACAACAATTGTCAGAGTCAATTGAGTTTTGTCTCTAGGAAGCCCCCAATACCCTCTATTTATAAGAGGGTAAAGGTCATGGTTCCCAACCTGTGCGGAAGTGGAAGGGACCAAAATTTCATGATTTTTCATGACCTACGATCATCAAAATGATTAGTTCACAGTTGAACCGATCAGTTGGCATGCAAGCTGATCGGTTCAACCCTTGAACGATTCAACCCTTGAATCGATCGTTTCACATGTTTCCCATTCACAATTGTATTCAAATTTCTAATTCAATTAATGCACAACATGATCTCAACACTGATCCTCAACCTAATTGAATTGATCCATGAATCGAGCAATTCATCACATGAATCAGTCATTCGATGACCTTGAGCCAATAGGTTCACTTAGTGAACTGGTCGGTTAATGCCCTAGTTCATCTAAAATTCAACCAATGTAATTTTCAATCAACCTGACACTGCAACTGATTAGTTCAACACTTGGGCTGGTGTTGAACTAGTCGGTTTAGAGTTCAATCAGTTAATTGTTGTTTAAGTTGAATACCTAAATACTTTTGAAATCAAGTTAAACATCATTCATGAAAAAAAATCCTATTCTAAGTGTATCCTAAGTGTATGACCCTATAGGTTCCAAGTTATATTGGCAGTGAATGTCCATAACAAGTTTATGACATCACAAGCAAAGAGCTATATCTAGCAAAACATTATTTCTACCCAAGTAAATGGAAACTTGAAGAACTTACTTCAACCTACAATCTGTGATTGGTGTTATAGTGATTTTATAGTTCCTTTGTTACTGATATTGAGCTTATATATATATATATATATATATATAAGCTCAATACCACACACACACACAAAAATATATATCCTGTCAGAGGGATAAATCCCATCTACATCACTCCCACTCATCCCCGTGTGTAACAATGCACCCAATCATCATCTTTATGGCAACTCTTATTCAAGGTCACGATGGATGATGTCAAAGTACAGTGAAAGACATGTGATGAGTGTAGTGACTTCAGTATAAGAACCACAATCACCACCATCACTATAAGAGATGATTTTGACTACTAATCATGGTTTCCATGTATCACTCTTTAGGTGGGTCTGTTTGATACATTTTTCTCTAACCAATATCTATGTGTTTGGTTTGATATCACATATCATGACTGATGAGACTCTATCTTCAACCAAAAAACACTCTATCCTTATATATTACTATTGTCTATGTTGCTTCCACAATAATAACTGACTAGGGACATATCAAGAATGTATATATGCTCTTGACATCCACATGATCACATTGTTCAGGTCCTAAACCTGAAGACATACGTCATTGAGTAATATTATTCTTTAGACATTTATTATGTTACATCATTATCACATAACCGAATAAAATAAAATAAATGGGAAGATTGCCTTTATTATTTAATCAAATCATTTACAAAATATGCCATTACAATCACTATATGATTGGCTCTCTGGGCATACATACCAACAGACTCCCACTTTCACTTAGAGCCAATCACCTATGAATTTAATCCCAAGTGATCTAACATGACCAACATGCTTCTCCTGTGAAAGTACTTTTGTTAAGGGGTCAGCTACATTGTTCTCAGTTAATACTATGCAAATCTTCACATCTCCTCACTATATGATATCTCATATGGGATGGAACCACCTTTGTATATGCTTGAAACACTGATGCGATCTGAGTTCCTTAGCTTGTGAAATAGCTCCATTGTTGTCACAATATAGCTCAATTGAATTGCAGATGCTCGAAACCACCCTAAGTTCTGAGATGAACTTATTAATCCAAACAACCTTATTTACTGCATTTGATATAGCAATATAATCGACCTCTATTATAGAATCCACAACTCTTTCTTTCTTGGAACTCTTCCATCTCACAACTCTTTTGTTTAGGAAAAATACAATTCCTGATTGGGATCAATAATCATCTTTGATAGTTTGGAAGCTCACATCGATGTAACCCTTCACCACCAAATCTTTCTCACCACCATAGACAAGGAACTTATCCTTAGTTCTTCACAATTACTTAAGGATGTTCTTAACAACTATCCAATGACTCTCACTGTGATATAAGATTTTTGACCGTTCTCGGTCCCTCCCCTACTCTGCCATGGCGGCACAATTTCTCATCTTCCTGACCACCATTGAAGTTCAGACTAGGCTCATTGAGTTCGATGGTGGGTGTAGGAACATTAAAGACCAGTCTTTGTCCTTAACATGCTTTGTCTCTAGCTTTGACTTGAGATCAGGCTCCAGTCAGTGCTCCTCCATCGGGAGCCATCAAGAAGATACTTAGGAAGATAATCCCCTGACTGCCCTTCTGGGCTAAATCAATTGATTTGTTTTCCAAGGTTAACTCAAAAATTAATGCGAGAGCATATTAGTACTTTGATTTTCTAATTTATCCGATCCCAAAAATTCTAAGAATCTTTATCTTGCTCCTGATTGGTCATATTTCAATAAGTCATATCTATGTATTGGTTTGTCCTATGGAGGCATGTCTTATATGAATTTTCATCGATTTTTGAGGTCTAAATGGCAGACAAAGTTTCAAAGCCCAATTTCACTTAAAGTTTCCATCTTTTATCCAAGGACAATGAAGCCCTAGAAACCAAGGTCAATATACCTATTGGTTTATAATTATTGAATGAACCAGTTGTAGAGTTCATCAACCCCAAAGAAATGATTAGGGTTTCTTAAATCCATGAATGTGATAGGGTTTCATCAAACTAAAAAGAACAACTAATATCTTCTCTAAGAGAGAGGTAAGCCAGTTCATGCACTTTGAGTATTTAGTATGAGTTTTCAATCACCTTATGTTTATTGTATCATGATGATCAAGTTAAACTATATGTGTAGTCATGTACCTCAATCTAAATATATCTTGAATTAATGTTATTATATGATTCTTATGCTTTCAAGTTCTATTTATAGAATCCATGTCATGTTCATATGAAACCAAAGTAAAGATTAATTATTCCAAGTTAATGATGAATCATGTATTGGGTTGCATTATTTTATCCTCATTATGTTAATGACTCTCACTGAGATCTGACTAATATCTTCTCATCATGCTTAAGGCATACGAGACATCTGCATGAGTACATAACATTATGTACATGATAGATCCATTTGAAGATGCATATGGATTCTTACTCATGTGCTCCCTTTCTTCACAAGAACTGGAACACTAAGTTCTAGAAATGCTGACACCATGACACATGGGCAGGTTTCCTCTCTTTGCATTCTCCATGATGAACCTCTTCAACACTTCATCAATGTATGTTCTCTGACTTAGTCCAAGAAGCCTTCTAGATGTATCTCTATAGACCTTGATTCTTAAGATATAGGATGCTTTGCCTAAGTTCTTCATAAAGAATGTACTTCCCAACCAATTTTTTACCATCGGTAAAGAACGAATGTCATGACCCATCAATAGTATGTCATCTACATATAATATGAGGAATACTATTATGCCCCCACTAACCTTTTTATATAGACAAGGTTCATCTTCATTTTGAGTAAAGCCAAACTCTTTGACTGTCTCATAAAAATGAAGATTTCATCTCTAAGATGCTTGCTTGAATCCATAGATTGACCTTTCTAGCTTAGAGACTTTATTTGCATCCTTTGGATTTAGAAAACCCTCATGTTGTGTCATGTACAAATCCTCAAGAAGATCCCCATTAAGGAATGCAATTTTGACATCCATATACCAAATCTCATAGTCATGATAAGCTATAATGGAAAGCATGATCCCGATGGACTTAACCATGGCAAGTGGAGAAAAGGTTATGTCATAGTCAACACCTTGAACTTGTCTGAAACCCTTTGCAACCAATCTATCCTTATAGGTTTGTACATTACTGTAATATCCTGACTTTGTAAATAAAACATGTTTAGGGTCCTTAGTGCAATTTTCCAACTTTTCTTTTCAAAATCCCAATCATTAATGCATACCGAAATATAATGTGATTTTGCATCATACCTCTAATTTTGATTCAAAATAGAAATCAGTAAGGAAATATAATTCCTCTTAATTCTTATGCATTTAGATAATGAACTTTATGAGATTGATGGACCAAAGGTTATCAAAACCTGAATCTAAATGGATAGGGATATTGTAGACTCTCTAATACACATGTGTTCTAAATTTGAGTTCAATTGGACCTTGTTTGACCCCTTAAATGATTTTTGCAAAGTTTTCCTATGGTTTAATTCTTAATCATCTTGATTATTTCCTTATCATGCCGATTTGCTATAGTTGTAGACTTCATATCTATCACGTGGTTGATTCAGATCGAACTTACAGGTCCGTGGGTTGCTGGGGGGGTCATCCCTCCCACCCGAAGTCCAGTCCCTTTTGGGCTCAGTGATGAGCACGACCCTCCTTCACCCCGATCTCTCTCTACAAAGTCCCTCTGATCGTGTTCTCTTCGCCTCACAATCCTTGCATCAACCTAATTTTTCCTATACCAAACTTGGTAGGGTTTCATGTCCTAGTTTTCCTGAACCACAAGCCCCTGTTTGGTTCAAGATGTAGATTACAAAATCTGAACTGGATTAGACTGGATTAGTCCAGTCATCCGGTTTATCCGGATTGGAGTCAATCCTATTTGTGTTTGGCAAACCAATCCCATCATTAAATTGGACTGACGTCGTAACTTGTATTTTTCAGTCTGGTATATAAAACAAAATACACAAAATATAGAGTGAAATCTGGACTGGGTTCTTGAAATCCTACTGCTAGTAGGGCAGAGTTAATCTGGATATCAGGATAACAGAACCCTGAAATGGGGCCGTTTCAGGATTTTCAACCAAATGCGCATCTGTCAATCCAGACTGGATCATGCTGATGTGGCGTAGATGTGGCATAATAAGACAAGCTGAAATCTGGCTGATATCTCGAACCAAACAGGGGCCAAGGGACTCTACTCCCTCCCCTGGTTCTGAGTCCTTTCACTCCATGACACACCTCAAGCCAAAGATTATATAACCAACACCCCCAAAATGATAATGAGATCCCCTTTGATGTTCCTAACTGATTAAGCAACCTACAATTTTCCTGCACCCCATCCCCACAAAACAACCTACAGGCACAGAAGCATGATTTGTCACCCAATAATTGGAGCATGGCGGTGCCTTCTAGAACCCAGATTACCTTTTGATGTCCACATAGAAGCTTCTTCGATCATCTATTATGATCTAGCATGCTGGTATGATGTTTCCCTCTTTTTACTTGGTTCTGAAACCTATGAGCAATCTAGAGCATCTCACCATGATTTCCTATGGTCTCTTCGCTAATAGCTCCTTCCGACAATGCTGAGTTTGCCCAGAACCAAATTATTGTTTTGCGCTTGCATTTTTTACCATGGCAGCACCATTTCTCAGCTTCCTAACCACCACTGAAGTTCTGAATAAGCTTGTTGAGTTCGATGGTGGGTGTAGGAACATCAAAGACCGATCTTTGTCCTTAATGCATGCTCTGTCTCCAGCTTTGTCCTGAGATCAGGCTCCAATCAACACTCCTACATCGGGAGCCATGGAGAAGATACCTAGGAAGAAAATCCCCCAACTTCCCTTCGGGGCTAAATCAATTGATTTGTTTTCCAAGGTTAATTAAAAAATGAATGTGAGAGCATATCAGTACTTTGATTTTCTAATTTATCCAATCCCAAAAATTCTAAGAGTCTCTATCTTGCTCCTGATTGGTCAGATTTCAATCAGGAGCAATTTGACCAATCAGGAGCAAGATAGAGACTCTTAGAATTTTTGGGATCGGATAAATTAGAAAATCAAAGTACTGATATGCTCTCACATTCATTTTTTAGTTAACCTTGGAAAACAAATCAATTGATTTAGCCCAGAAGGGAAGTTGGGGGATTTTCTTCCTAGGTATCTTCTCCATGGCTCCCGATGTAGGAGCGCTGATTGGAGCCTGATCTCAGGACAAAGCTAGAGACAGAGCATGCATTAAGGACAAAGATCGGTCTTTGATGTTCCTACACCCACCATCGAACTCAACAAGCCTATTATGAACTTCAGTGGTGGTCAAGAAGCTAAGAAACAGTGCTGCCATGGTAGAAATTGCATGCACAAAACAATAATTTGGTTCTGGGCAAACTCAACATTGTCGGAAGGAGCTATTAGCGAAGAGACCATAGGAAATCATGGTGAGATGCTCTAGATTGATCATAGGTTTTAGAACCAAGTAAAAAGAGGGAAACATCATACCAGCATGCTAGACCATAATAGATGATCGAAGAAGCTTCTATGTGGACAACAAAAGGTAATTAGGGTTCTAGAAGGCACCGTCATGCTCCAATTATTGGGTGACGAATCATGCTTCTGTGCCTGTAGGTTGTTTTGTGGGGATGGGGTGTAGGAAAATTGTAGGTTGCTTAATCAGTTAGGAACTACAAAGGGGATCTCGTTATCATTTTGGGGGTGCTGGTTATATAATCTTTGGCTTGAGGTGTGTCATGGAGTGAAAGGACTCAGAACCAGGGGAGGGAGTAGAGTCCCTTGGCCCCTGTTTGGTTTGAGATATCAGCCAGATTTCAGCTTGTCTTATTATGCCACATCTACGCCACATCAGCATGATCCAGTCTAGATTGACAGATGCACATTTGGTTGAAAATCCTGAAACGGCCCCGTTTCAGGGTTTCGTTATCCTGATATCTAGATTAACTCAGCCCTGCTAGCAGCAGGATTTCAAGAACCCAGTCCGGATTTTACTCTATATTTTGTGTATTTTGTTTTATATACCAGACTGAAAAACACAAGTTACGACGTTAGTCCAATTTAATGATGGGATTGGTTTGCCAAACACAAATAGGATTGACTCCAATCCGGATAAACCGGATGACTGGACTAATCCAGTCTAATCCAGTTCGGATTTTGTAATCTACATCTTGAACCAAACAGGGGCTTGTGGTTCAGGAAAACTAGGGCATGAACCCTACCAAGTTTGGTATAGGAAAAATTAGGTTGATGCAAGGATTGTGAGGTGAAGAGAACACGATCAGAGGGACTTTGTAGAGAGAGATCGGGGGTGAAGGAGGGTCGTGCTCATCACTGAGCCCAAAAGGGACTGGACTTTGGGTGGGTGGGATGACCCCCCCAGCAACCCACAGACCTGTAAGTTCGATATGAATCAACCACGTGATAGATATGAAGTCTACAACTATAGCAAATCAGCATGATAAGGAAATAATCAAGATGATTAAGAATTAAACCATAGGAAAACTTTGCAAAAATCATTTAAGGGGTCAAACAAGGTCCAATTGAACTCAAATTTAGAACACATGTGTATTAGAGAGTCTACAATATCCCTATCCATTTAGATTCAAGTTTTGATAACCTTTGGTCCATCAATCTCATAAAGTTCATTATCTAAATGCATAAGAATTAAGAGGAATTATATTTCCTTACTGATTTCTATTTTGAATCAAAATTAGAGGTATGATGCAAAATCACATTATATTTCGGTATGCATTAATGATTGGGATTTTGAAAAGAAAAGTTGGAAAATTGCACTAAGGACCCTAAACATGTTTTATTTACAAAGTCAGGATGTTACAGTAATGTACAAACCTATAAGGATAGATTGGTTGCAAAGGGTTTCAGACAAGTTCAAGGTGTTGACTATGACATAACCTTTTCTCCACTTGCCATGGTTAAGTCCATCGGGATCATGCTTTCCATTATAGCTTATCATGACTATGATATTTGGTATATGAATGTCAAAATTGCATTCCTTAATGGGGATCTTCTTGAGGATTTGTACATGACACAACATGAGGGTTTTCTAAATCCAAAGGATGCAAATAAAGTCTCTAAGCTAGAAAGGTTAATCTATGGATTCAAGCAAGCATCTTAGAGATGAAATATTCATTTTTATGAGACAGTCAAAGAGTTTGGCTTTACTCAAAATGAAGATGAACCTTGTCTATATAAAAAGGTTAGTGGGGGCATAATAATATTCCTCATATTATATGTAGATGACATACTATTGATTGGTCATGACATTCGTTCTTTACCGATGGTAAAAAATTGGTTGGGAAGTACATTCTTTATGAAGAACTTAGGCAAAGCATCCTATATCTTGAGAATCAAGGTCTATAGAGATACATCTAGAAGGCTTCTTGGACTAAGTCAGAGAACATACATTGATGAAGTGTTGAAGAGGTTCATCATGGAGAATGCAAAGAGAGGAAACCTGCCCATGTGTCATGGTGTCAGCATTTCTAGAACTTAGTGTTCCAGTTCTTATGAAGAAAGGGAGCACATGAGTAAGAATCCATATTCATCTTCAAATGGATCTATCATGTATATAATGTTATGTACTCATCCAGATGTCTCGTATGCCTTAAGCATGATGAGAAGATATTAGTCAGATCTCTGTGAGAGTCATTAACATAATTAGGATAAAATAATGCAACCCAATACATGATTCATCATTAACTTGGAACAATTAATCTTTACTTTGGTTTCATATGATCATGACATTGATTCTATAAATAGAACTTGAAAGCATAAGCATCATATAATAACATTAATTCAAGATATATTTAGACTGAGGTACATGACTACACATATAGTTTAACTTGAGCATCATGATACAATAAACATAAGGTGATTGAAAACTCATACTAAATACTCAAAGTGCATGAACTGGCTTACGTCTCTCTTAGAGAAGATATTAGTTGTTCTTTTTAGTTTAATGAAACCCTATCACGTTCATGGATTTAAGAAACCCTAATCATGTCTTTGGGGTTGATGAACTCTACAACTGGTTCATTCAATAATTATAAACCAATAGGTATATTGACCTTGGTTTCTAGGGTTTCATTGTCCTTGGATACAAGATGGAAACTTTAAGTGAAACTGGGCTTTGAAACTTTGTCCGCCATTTAGACCTCAAAAATTGATGAAAATTCATATAAGACATGCCTCCATAGGACAAACCAATACATAGATATGAATTATTGAAATCTGACCAATCAGGAGCAAGATAAAGATTCTTAGAATTTTTGGGATCGGATAAATTAGAAAATCAAAGTACTAATATGCTCTCGCATTAATTTTTGAGTTAACCTTGGAAAACAAATCAATTGATTTAGCCCAGAAGGGCAGTCAGGGGATTATCTTCCTAAGTATCTTCTTGATGGCTCCCGATGGAGGAGCACTGACTGGAGCCTGATCTCAAGTCAAAGCTAGAGACAAAGCATGTTAAGGACAAAGACCGGTCTTTGATGCTCCTACACCCACCATCGAACTCAACGAGCCTAGTCTAAACTTCAATGGTGGTCAGGAAGATGAGAATCTGTGTCGCCATGGCAGAGTAGGGGAGGGACCGAGAACGGTCAAAAATCTTATATCACAGTGAGAGTCATTGGATAGTTGTTAAGAACATCCTTAAGTAATTGTGAAGAACTAAAGATAAGTTCCTTGTCTATGGTGGTGAGAAAGATTTGGTGGTAAAGGGTTACATCGATGTGAGCTTCCAAACTATCAAAGATGATTATTGATCCCAATCAGGATTTGTATTTTTCCTCAACAAAAGAGTTGTGAGATGGAAGAGTTCCAAGAAAGAAAGAGTTGTGGATTCTATAATAGAGGTCGATTATATTGCTATATCAAATGTAGTAAATAAGGTTGTTTGGATTAATAAGTTCATCTCAGAACTTAGGGTGGTTTCGAGCATCTGCAATTCAATTGAGCTATATTGTGACAACAATGGAGCTATTTCACAAGCTAAGGAACTCAGATCGCATCAGTGTTTCAAGCATATTCAAAGGTGGTTCCATCCCATATGAGATATCATATAGTGAGGAGATGTGAATATTTGCATAGTATTAACTGAGAACAATGTAGCTGACCCCTTAACAAAAGTACTTTCACAGGAGAAGCATGTTGGTCATGTTAGATCACTTGGGATTAAATTCATAGGTGATTGGCTCTAAGTGAAAGTGGGAGTCTGTTGGTATGTATGCCCAGAGAGCCAATCATATACTGATTGTAATGGCATATTTTGTAAATGATTTGATTGAATAATAAAGGCAATCTTCCAATTTATTTTGTTTTATTCGATTATGTGATAATGATGTAACATAATAAATGTCTAAAGAATAATATTACTCAATGACGTATGTCTTCAGTTTGAGGACCTGAACAATGTGATCATGTGGATGTCAAGAGCATATATACATTCTTGATATGTCCCTAGTCAGTTATTATTGTGGAAGCAACATAGACAATAGTAATATATAAGGATAGAGTGTTTTTTGGTTGATGATAGAGTCTCATGAGTCATGATAGGTGATATCAAACCAAAGACATAGATATTGGTTAGAGAAAAATGTATCAAACAGACCCACCTAAAGAGTGATACACGGAAACCATGATTGGTAGTCAAAATCATCTCTTATATGATGGTGGTGATTGTGGTTCTTATACCTAAAGTCACTACACTCATCACATGTCTTTCAGTGTACTTTGACATCTTCCATCGTGACCTTGAATAAGAGTTGCCATAAAGATGATGATTGGGTGCATTGTTACACACGGGGATGAGTGGGAGTGATGTAGATGGGATTTATCCCTTTGACAGGATATATATATTTTTGTGTGTGTGTGTGATATTGAACTTATATATATATATACATATATATATATATATATAAAAGCTCAATATAAGTAACAAAGGAACTATAAAACCACTATAACACCAATCACAGATTGTAGGTTGAAGTAAGTTCTTCAATTTTCCATTTACTTGGGTAGAAATAATGTTTTGCTAGATATAGCTCTTTGCTTGTGATGTCATAAACTTGTTATGGACATTCACTGCCAATATAACTTGGAACCTATAGGGTCATACACTTAGGATACACTTAGAATAGGATTTTTTCATGAATGATGTTTAACTTGATTTCAAAAGTATTTAGGTATTCAACTTAAACAAAAATTAACTGATTGAACTCTAAACCGACTAGTTCAACACCAGCCCAAGTGTTGAACTGATCAGTTGCAGTGTCAGGTTGATTGAAAATTACATTGGTTGAATTTTAGATGAACTAGGGCATGAACCGATCAGTTCACTAAGTGAACCTATTGGCTCAAGGTCGTCAAATGACTGATTCATGTGATGAATCGCTCGATTCATGGATCAATTCAATTAGGTTGAGGATCAGTGTTGAGATCATGTTGTGCATTAATTGAATTAGAAATTCCAATACAATTGTGAATGGGAAACATGTGAAACGATCAATTCAAGGGTTGAATCGTTCAAGGGTTCAACCGATGAGCTTGCATGCCAACCGATCGGTTCAACTGTGAACTAATCATTTTGATGATCGTAGGTCATGAAAATTCATGAAATTTTGGTCCCTTCCATTTCCGCACAGGTTGGGAACCATGACCTTTACCCTCTTATAAATAGAGGGTATTGGGGGCTTCCTAGAGACAAAACTCAATTGACTCTGACAATTGTTGTCTTCTGTGGTTGTGGTAACTGAGGGAGCCTGAGAAAGTCCTACCCAATAAAGGGAGGGATAGCAAAGGAGAACAATTGTGTGAGATCAAGTTGGTTCTAGTACACCAATGAGAAGGGACAACTCCTTCTTATCCATTCATCTAGAATGACAGGAGTTCTCGGTGTTCTATGTGGACTACTATAGAGGTGAGGAGGTCATTGTCTACTGCTAGGAGGACAACGTCAACCTGCCTTGTATGGTGATCAACCAGGAGCTACTACAGACATTATTTGAGTGTGACTTGAAGAAAGGTGCATGCTACGATGAGGAAATTGTCGCTAAACTTGCTCCAGGACCAAGTATATCTTTGAAACCATCATTCTAGTTATATAGTTGTTGACATGGTCTACTATTATAAGGGGAACATGGAAGTTAAACTTTTGTTTCTGATGTCTGCTCTACCACCATATTTCTCTACACCTTTTAGTACATTAGATGATTGATTTAGTTAAACAATGCTTAAATAGTGATATATATAGTGGTGGTAGTATTTTCATTTTATTATTCATTCAAACTTTGATAGTTGTAATTCAAATTTGACTTTACTTGCTAGAGGAGGGCATGAAGAATAAGAAATCCTCCTAATTTCATTAGAAAAAGCATTTAAAAATTGAAAGTGATGAACGTTTTTTATTCATCATGATAAGGTTCCAAATTTCATTTGGTTTGGACACTTTTAAATACCTAAACTAATAATTAAATCATTTATATTGAATTGAAATTAATAATTGTATAAAAAGTTTCATTTGTCATGTGATTTTTTGTGGGATCTATGAGTTTTACTATACCACCTTTTCTTGAATCATAAATATTTCATATGATATTAATCTCTTTTCTTCTTCTTCCTCCTTTTCTTTCCTTTTCTTCTTCTCACAGTGCCATCAATAATTCATAACTCCACTCTCTCTCTCTCTCTCTCTTTCTAGTCAATCTCATAACAAGATTCTTCCATGTAGGATTCCTACTGATTTCCCATTAAAACTAATATATCACTTTGATGCTTTTCGTTGATTACAAAAAATGCACAATCATCCTCAATGTTGGTTTTAGCTCCATCGAACTTACACCAAACCTAATTGAAACTAATAAATAACCATAAAGAAGCTTGTTGGACTCCTTTTCCTTTGTCCTCTACCTTATATACCTCATGTGATGCTTTTCATCTCCATTGACTAGGATTCTTTTCTACAGCCTCATGCCACCAGAACCTAATCACCTTGGTAGTAAACAACCCCAACCCTCCTTATTCTTTTTAGACCTACCATTTCCTATGAATTTTAGTCATTTTTTCCTCAAAATTCACTTCCCCTTTGAACTATTATAACTCTTGTGAGGAGTTCCATAGGTTTCTCGATCACAAAACTAATGAGAGAGGTTTGTGAGCCTTGAGGGAGCCTGGACAACCCTTAGTTGGACAAGTTTAGGCCTAATTTTTGGTTTTGTATTTTATGTATATTCTAATATGTGTGGAAAATTGAGCGGGAGCCTTGATGAGATATTTCTTACTTCCTCCTGTATATATGAGAATAGGTAAGTACAAGGAAGAAAACATGACCTACTGGGCCAAGACAATTAGGCCCATGTACATACCAAACTAATTATTCTAACACTCCCCCTAAAGTTGGAGCTCAGGTGAAACACATGTCCAACTTAAAAATAGATGGCATACTTCTCTCTTTTATCTATAGGAGAAGATGTAAGCACAATTAAGCAAACTTAACCCTAATTGGACAAGATAATGGGGCACATGTACATAATAAACTAATTATTCTAATACTCCCCCTCAAGTTGGAGAACAGGTGAAACACATATCCATCTTACCAATACATGAGAAAGATAAAATAGCCCATAGAAAAATTGATGTCCTCTGAAAAGAAGTGACCTCCCCCTAAATTTTGCAATATAACAATTTATGCACTCTAACACTCCCCTTGGTGAAGATAGCACCAAGATAGAAGCAATAATTATAGATGGAACTCCCCCGGAACTTGACATTTTCTTGGCCCACATGAGCAATCATGAATAACATTTTGGAACTTTGTTGAGAATATATAGAAGTAAATCGTAGAGAATATGTGTAGAATTTACCTGAGTCATCATTGTTGCAAATGTAGTTCTATACAAGACATTTCAATACCTAAATAATGCACAATAGTTGGGATAAGAGCACTACTATAATAGTATTGCACCATAACAAATGGGCACATGTTTAAGATGCACCGATATAGGTATATTCACTATAGTAGGTGTTAACAACATATAAGAATATGTAGAAACTAGGAAATATGGTCAGATGACATGACTTATTCTCTCCATCTTCTCTCCTCCATATCATATCTTCCCTCTACTCATCTTCCTCAATTT
This sequence comes from Alisma plantago-aquatica, assembly GCA_963693085.1. Lineage (NCBI taxonomy): Eukaryota > Viridiplantae > Streptophyta > Magnoliopsida > Alismatales > Alismataceae > Alisma > Alisma plantago-aquatica. The sequence continues at coordinate 1,331,057,242 of OY856409.1, forward strand.
CTCCCCTCACAACAACTGAAAAAAAAGATCATGAGAGTGGCTATGGTGGAAATTCATAACCCTTGGTGTAGGAATGGATATGTAAAGTATGACATAGAAATAAAGCACTACCGGTATAAAGGTATGGTAGGAAGAACAAAGAGCTACTAGAGACACGATAGGAAGAACAAATCACTACTGGAAATATAGGCATGGTAGGAATAACAGCACGGTAGGAAAGAACAAAGCAGTATCGGTATATAGGCATGTTAGTTAAGAGAAAATCTCAAGAATATAGGTGTTATGATATGCAACGTAGAAGATCCATAACTCAAACAAAGGCACTTAGTCATGATTTTTAGGGTAACCATGTGGAGAGTACGAAAAAATAGTATGGCATCCCGACTATATTTCTAGCATTGTTAGAAACTAGCATGAGGTCTTTTGTGTCTTTTTATTGGAATCGATTACTTGAGAGTAATTGATGTTGCGATTCAATATGATATATGATTTTATTAGATAGATACGGTTATACAAATGAATTGATATTTGTACGATTCAAAAACACACATTTGTTTGGTCCTTAGACCAACAAATATAGGGGATGAGGGAGCAGATCCCCCATAGTATGGATTAGGTCAAAAATCATATCCTATCAATGTTATATGTGAATCATGTAACTTATCTCTGGTTCCCCAAAGTTTTGGCCAAAGAACCACTTTATTAGAGATAAAGTTTGCACATTTACATAGCTACATAAAGATCAATGGCTTAGTAATGTAGCAAACAGTGCCCTTCTTAATTTGTATTAGAAGTTGTTCAAAAAACTTAGTGTGACACCTAATCTTTTATAGGTGATATCGTCATAGCATGACCTGCTAGTCTCGAGTGGTGTTTTCATCCATACATCTAGAAATGAATCATGTTGAGGCAAATTAACTTTTGCAATGATGCATGTTATATGATGCATGGAAGTAGAAATATAAGTAACTAGGAAAGGGGAAAGAGTTGGGAGGTTTGGTGACTGAAGATGTATTTGGAGCATCATGATTTCAATATGATATATAGGAAGATTCTATGTAAATTTTGTGGGGGTGTTGTTTGTTTAATGATGGAACAATTGGAGATGAAAAGTGTTTGAGCAACACTAGGACAAATTGTCCTTCTCATGTTTGTAAATTCATTGCCCTTATAGACAAGTGGAGTGTTAGAGTGCATACATTGTTATATTATGAGATTCAAGGGGAGTTCATTTCTTTTCAGAGGAGATCAATTTTTCTATGGGCTATTTTATCTTTCTCATGTATTAGGAAGATGGACATGTGTTTCACCCATGCTCCAGCTTGAGGGGGTGTTAGAATAATTAGTTTTTTATGTACATTGGCCTAATTGTCTTGTCCAATTATGGTTAAGTTTGCTTCATTGTACTTACATCCTTTCTTATAGATGGGAGGAAAGTTTGCCATATATTGTTTATTTGGACATGTGTCTCCCCTAAGTTCCAATTTTAGGGGGAGTGTTAGAGTAATATGGGCCTAATTGTCTTGGCCCATTAGCGCTATGTTTGCTTTGTTATACTTACCTACTCTCTTATATATAGGAGGAAGTTTGCCATCTATTAACAAGAAATATATCATCAAGACTCCCATTCAATTTTTCACACATAGTAGAATATACATAAAATACAAAACCAAAAATTAGGCCTAAACTTGTCCAACTAAGGGTTGTCCTAGCTCATAGTTTTAAGCCCAGAAGTGATGAATATTCATAGTACATGGTGAGCTTTATGAAGAACCAAGTGAGAAATGTTCCTTGCCATTATGTGGATTATGTTGGTTCCTTCGATGAAGAAGTGAAGGAACCTCACTCCTATAGCTACCCAAAACAACAAAGTCCAATATATAGCTCAAGGTTTGAGGAAGAGGCTCTCTCTAGGTTGAAAAGCTTTAATGATGTGTAAATGAATTTTAAAAGGCTTGAGGAAAGAACAGAGAATCTATCTTCCATACTTGCTCTCCAAGAGAAAAGAATTATCTTCAAAATCCATAATGTGTTTCAATGAAGCAAGCAGACCTATGCATTCCACTCAAGTTCTCTATAGAACACCTCTAATGTAAGTGCATCCCATTTGCCATTTCCAAGGCCAGTCTAAGTCTTATACACCTCCTCCCCCTCCATCACCACCACCATCCCATCACTTCACCTTCCAACCTCAATTATCCCCTCCATCTCAATTTCAATACTAGACGTAACCTCCACATCCTCCATAGACACAACAAGCTCCCTTCTCCACCATGAGCAAGGAAGCATCATGAAAGATCTAAGGAGTGGAAAATATCTTGACAAGCCCAAAAGCCAAAGAAATGTTGATGAGTCAAGGCAAAACTAGCATGGCGGCATCAACATGAAGTGAATGTTGGATGATAGATCTCACTTGTTTAGTCAACTTGACTCTCTTTGGTATTATCCCCATTAACTTTCTCTTCACAGTACATAAGTTCTTGAGAAACTTGGCATAGGATGAGATCTGCTTGATAGCATTCAACAATGGTGGCTCATCAACATTTCTTTGGCTTTTGGGCTTCTCAAGATATTTTCCACTCCTTAGAACTATCACAACACTTCCTTGATCATGGTGGAGAGGAGGAACTTGTTGTGGTTTTGGAGGAGGTGGAGATGACAGTTGGTATTGAAATTGAAGTGAAGGGGAGTTTGCCATATTTCAATAATAAATATCTCATAAAGCTTCTCATTCTATTTATCAAATGGTATTAGATCATTTATTTGAAACTTTGAGAGTAAAGGAGAGTGCCTCTGTCTATGTGTGGACTTTTTTTCTTCTTGACTTGGCCACCCACCAGGCATCTCCTGATTTCCATGGTCATCTCCTTTCCTCTTTCATAAAAATCCAATCTTTCATAGCATGCCTGCAAACTTGTTGGTGCTACCCCCCTTTACTACACATAATCATGTTGTAAAAACTACTTTTGCTTCTGTAAGGCCCCTTTTATTATGACACTTTTTATGATGATAGTAATCCCCCACTCCCCCTGGTAAACCATAACTATTCAATGACTTAGCTCCCTAGGAATGATACACCTCCCGCCATGCTTGATTCTTGAAGAAGAAGAAGAAGAAGAAGAAGAAGAAGAAGAAGAAATGTGCTTAGCCCAGATGTCATCCTCAGACAAATTAGAAGGGTGGTATCTACAACAAAGATGAAATTGTCATTGTGGAAAGGACTTTGTGATCCCACAAGTTCCAAATCATAGGAGCAAGAAGAAACAATTGTATTCAACAATAGATCTAAGGATGAAAACACCTATAGATCAGGGTACTGACTTTATAGATATGAGGTTCATGAGAAGGACTAATTCGTCATAGTGTAGCTCAAGCACTTGCCATCTCCAGTTGTTCTGTCATGGAGAAGATACATGGGAAGAAAATCCCCCGACTGCCCTTCTGGGCTAAATCAATTGATTTGTTTTCCAAGGTTGTTTTTGGAATTGAAGCACACATTATTAGATTTTAGTCATGTGGGATTTCAATGGTTGAGATTATAGTTTAACCCTCTGTCATGCTTATAAAACAAAAATAAATGCGAGATCATATCAATACTTTGATTTTCTAATTTATCGGATCCCAGAAATTCTAAGAGTCTTTATCATGTTTCTGATTGGTCATATTTCAATAATTCATATCTATGGATTGGTTTGTCCTATGGAGGCATACCTTATATGAATTTTCATCAATTTTTTGAGATCTAAACGGTGGATAAAGTTTCAAAGCCTAATTTAACTCCAAGTTTTCCTCTTTTAGCCAAGAACAATGAAACCCAAGAAACTAATGTCAATATATTTATTGGTTAATAATTATTGAATGAATAAGGTGATTAGAGTTCATCAACCCCAAAGACTTGATTAAGGTTTCTTAAACCCATGGATGTGATAGGGTTTCATTAAACTAAGAAGAACAACTAAGATCTTCTATAACATACCAGAACTAGAACCCTACCTTAGAAGTTTGACCCCTTTGACTTAGCCAAACAAGGATAAGCTAATACATGCAATTAAGCAAATAATGAAATCTAAAATGTATCACAAGAAGTGTAACATAACAAATCATGCTTAATAATCATATATGACACATATGGAGATAATAAGATTATAATTGGTTGAATAATGAAATAATGAGCCACTAATGGTCCATATGACATATCTCATAAAAAGAAGTCCCAAAAGTGAAATATCAGTTTAAAATCATGTTCCTTGGCTCCCAATTGTCTTGGGAGTCAAGTTTCACATTATTCACATAATAAAATTTCATTTAATTCAAATAGGAAAAGAAGATGTGTGATTTCCCCAAAATATCAAATAAAATAATAAATGACTCCAAAAGAGGAAAATAATCTTAGATTTGTAATCAACATAATAAATATAGCCTTTGGGTGAATTTTTATTCAATTTGGAGAATGTTTGCTTAAAAGGTGAAACCAGGAGAGAGAAAGCATGTAAAACCTTCAAAATATTAAATAAACATACAACCAACTCCAATATGTAAAATTAAAGGCAAATTCGTATCCAACATGTCAAATATGACTTAAGGATGAAGTTTCACCTAACTTGGATAATAAATGTGTCATTCATGCACCAGGAGAGAGAAATAAAGAATATATTAAATAATGCATCTAAAGTGGCCAAAAGTGAAATCTAATTGAAGAATCAAAATCTACATTTTTGACTTAACCTATTTGAAAATTTTGGTTTAATTTGGATAAGTCTAGAACCTTTAATTGAGGAAATAGAAAAGAATGCATTGAATGGTTTCATTTTGGTTTAATTTGGATTATTTCCTTGTCACACATGATTTTCCTTATTTCTCGGCTAAGTCACTGTCAAGCACCCTTTTTTGATTATTTGATAATTTCTAACCGTCATATGTGTGATCCAACGATCGTGGGTCATCTCCTACCTTGGGTAGGAGTCTACCCGATTTCAAACAGTGACGTCGAGTTTCCTTTTCTTCGTTCTCTCTCGTCTCTCGATGGAATTTTTTGATTTCATTCCCAAATGAATCCTTTCCTGATTTTGATGCAAACGATCCCTTACTTGACCCCTACAACCCTATATATAGAGAACCCCGAAATCCCTCTTCGTCAACATTTTTCACAGCTGCTTGCTTCTTGCTCCTCCTCCTCTTACAACCGCCCAGAAAGAACCCCCGACCTTCGTCCTCTTCTCCTCTACCCTCAATTGCACCTGACAACCATCGTATCTCCCCAACCAACTCCATCTTCTTCCTCCTACTCCGACGAATAGAACCTTGTGTTAGTCTCACCTCTGGTCAATTCTTTGCGCTTGCATTACCTACGAGCCTCCCCGGAGCTGTTGGTAGACTTCCCCTCACCTCGTTCATGCTGGTTTGGTCTCCCCTACTCCAAGAGTTGTCGCCACCATCATCTTGTGGTCTAGTGGTCTTCGATAATGCTCTGACCTTGGTGAGTACATGTTTGTCTTATATTCTTCCTTGAAAAGCTCTTTGCACTGTTGTTTGCTCAGTTTGGGTTTACCTTTCTTGTTTCCAGTTCCCTCCTTACCTTGAACTTGTGCTTGCCTTCTATACTTTTCTCCATGGTTTTTAGTGGCAGATAGGATCGATGTGTTCATTTTGGTCTAGTAAATTCATTAGTTTTGTTTATGTGATGTTGGGGCCTCTACTTTTCTGATTGTGTTTTGGACATCGAGGCTTTTCCATAGCTGTTGTTCTCATGGTCATGGCTGAGAATGAGATCGAGGGTTGAATCCCCTCTGTGCTTTGTTTGTGCTACCCTTGCTTCGACCTATTGCCTTATTTTTTTATCTTAGGGGTAGTTTGGTCATTACACACCTTCTTGTTTCTCTCTTCCACGCTGAGGCAACCCATCTAGCTGTCTGTGGGGCCAACTGAGTTGGCAAGACTTGATTGGTTCAAATCAGATCGTGCGGCCCACTGCCTCTCTCTCTTCCACTTTCTCATAGGATTTGCCACGTGGAATTATGTGATTTGTTGAATTTTGCAATTTTTTTGGTGACCGCGAGAACCCACCCCGGACGAGTCTGACATGGTAAACTCTCGAGGCATGAGAGAGTGTGGTCCGAACACCCCCTCCGACGCCTAATCAACGTGAATTGCCGTTCGCAAAATTCATAATAATTCACCACTAATCAGAAAAATATGGAAAAATAGTCATTTGGTTCAGAAAAACAAGAGCTCTCTTATGGTATTAGTTTTGTCACCTGAATCTAATGTTGTAAAGAGGTGATTTTAATGGATCTAATTAAATAAGATAATAACTTGTATAATTCATAAGTAAATATTTATAAGTCAGAGAAATATAATAAAATATGTTTTAAACTCAGGAAGATATAACCTAAAATATGATGTGGTTTTGATAACCTAATTCATTAATAATAAAAAGGTGATTTTTAGTGTTTTGAATAATTAATGGAAACCTAACCCTAATTCCACATAAATGCATCATAGGTTCTTTGGAGGCTTAGGCTTGGACCTAGTCTTGGATTTGGACATAGTTAACTCTAAAGTTGAGTTATGTTGTATCCCCTATTCATCTATGTTGAGTAATTCACCTATCTTATCATTCTTTTGACTTTGGCTTACACATATGTCTATTCTCTTGATATCATGGTTCATGTGAACTATCTTACTTGTTATGGACTTGGATATTCTCTTGATATCTATCTTGTGCCTTGGTGCATGTTGGTCTTATATAATGATATGTGCCCACTTTGAAATGAATGTTTATATGTTTGTGTTGTCCATTATGTGATGGAAACATTGTATTATTATGACTATACTTTGTACTTGCCTCTACATTAAACATGCTATGTGATTCAGTAGCACTAGATTAGTCATATTTTACATTGGATTTTGGGTAGTATTCCCTTTTATTTATTGAGGAGATTGACAGTATTCCATTCTCAATTTTTTATATATTTGGGAGATTGACATTATTCCTTTCTCGATCATGTTTCAAGTTTATGAGACTTGGACGCCTATGTGTTTATATTGTTCTAGGGATATGTTTATCTCACATGCATGTAGGTTGATTGTGGGGTGTGTGCCCTACTTTCTTTATGTGTCAATATTGCAAAATCTTTGTTGTTTTGGTTATGGCAAGTATCTTCTTTTATTATGTGTGATATTACCTTTCTTTTATGCCCTTGTGGGTAGTCCTTATCTATTGCATGGGAAGCATTTATTCTTGTTGTCCTTTAGTCAATATATTGCTCAAGTTTTCTTTAGTATACACACATCAACTTTTTGCTTATGTTGCTCTTCTCTTCTTTTGTGGGTATGCTTCCAACCCCATGCTAGATCAAGGAGAGGTGAACTTCAACATCAACCTTTGTAGCTGAGCTTTTGGGAGGCTTGAAGAGGTGGTTAGATGACCCTCAGCTTGATATTTGGCTTATATGTTTAGCTTTCCTTCTTGGACACCTAGGTGTGGTGAAGAGATGTATAATGTTATCAAGCTTTGTAAATTATTAGATAATGATATTTTCCACTGCTACTCATTGTGTTTTAATACATACATATTGAATGAAATGGTCTTCATCCCTTTGGTGAAATTTTTTATGTGGTGTTTGGTTCAAGGGATGTTGCCTTTTTATTTCTAGTAGGAGTGGTTCCCCTTTGGGATCCCACTCCTTACAACATGGTATCAGAGCCACTAGCAGTCATTTATCTAACTATTCTAAACTCATATCCCTTAGGATGTTTACCTTTATCTTAGGTTGCTTACACCTAGTACCTTGCCTTGTGTAGGCAAAAACCCTTATGGCGGGAGATAACTCGATAGTTGACAACCAGACTGATTACGAGACACCCCAAAACCCTAGGTTTGGCTAGTGGATCTCATCTTCTACTAGTACGGGTGTAGTCATCTCTCCAGAGCAAGAGTTGGCTATGTTTCGACAACTTTTTTCTACTTCCATGGCGGGGAAGATGAAAGACCCATATGTACATGAAAATCCTAAGGAATTCTCAATCATAGACTTCATGAAGATGAAACCTCCCTCCTTTAAGTGTGAAGTTGAAATAGAGATGGTCGACAAAGCTGATGATTGTGTGTTAGCCATAGAGAGGACTTTTGATGGTATGGCATGTCCTCCACACCAGAAGGTTAGGTTTGCTTCATATATCTTAGAAGGACTAGTAAGAGTTTGGTGGAATGGAATTGCAAGGACTAGATACATCTCAACCATGTCTTTCATGGAGTTTTTGGCTCTCTTCCATGGCAAGTACATGTGCATTGCTGCTTTGAAGAAAAAGGAAGCTGAGTTCTATAGTTTGAAGCAAGGTTCCATGTCAGTGTCTGCTTATGTAAAAGATTTCTGTTGCTTGAGAGATATGCTTCTAGACTTAGTCAAGAATGTATAACTGACCTATATCTGGTAGGACTCAACTACAATGTGGGTCATGCTCTTATCCTACAACCACCTTTGACCTTTCAGTAGATGGTTGATAAATCTTTGGCTGTAGAATCTTACCCGGGGTTTCAACCTAGGGATTTTGACAAGAAGAGGAAGTCCTCTGGTGATGAATAAAAAAGAGATAGTTGTGACAAGTGCAATAGACCCCATCCTCCTGGAAAGTGTCCTCATGATAGATATCAACAAGGTTCTTTAGTGATATGTCATTATTGCAATTAACCTGGACACATCCGACCTGATTGCTTTACACATCGTAATGGACAAGCTCCAGTGCAACAACAGCAAGCACCTCCTCATAATCATGGTAACAATAATGGTAACAATAATAGATGAAGACCTATGGAAAGAAAATATGGAAGAGTTTTTTCTTTGGATGGTGAAGAAATTAATGATGATGAACAAGAGCAAGTTAACCCATAGTTCCTTAGATTAGACTTTACAAGTTATGTTTCCTTTTACATGTTGGTTATGTAGTTGGACGTAAGAAGTGTAGTTGAACCTTTTATATCTAAAGTTTAGTTTTATATAATGAGATGAACCCTTTTAAGGGGTGGTGGATAAGTTTTCTTATGATGTTTTGATTTAGAGGACGAAATTCCTTTAAGGGGTGGTGTGCTATAACACACCAGAATTAGAACCCAACCTTAGAAGTTTGAACCCTTTGATTTAGTTAAACAAGGATAAGATAATACATGTAATTAAGCCAATAATGAAATCTAAAATGTGTCACAAGAAGTGTAACATAACAAATCATGCCTAATAATCGTATATGACACATGGAGATAATAAGATTATAATTGGTTGAATAATGAAATAATGGGCCACTAATGGGCCATATGACATATCTCATAATAAGAAGTCCCAAAAGTGAAGTCTAAGTTTAAAATCATGTTCCTTGGGTCCCAATTGTCTTGGGAGTCAAGTTTCACATTATTCACATAATAAAAATTCATTTAATTCAAATTGGAAAAGAAGATGTGTGTTTTCCCAAAATATCAAATAAAATAATAAATGACTCCAAAAGAGGAAAATAATCTTATATTCTTAATCTACATAATAAATATAGCCTTTGGGTGTATTTTCATCCAATTTGGAGAAAATTTGCATAAAAGGTGAAATCATGAGAGAGAAAGTGTAGAACTTTCAAAATATTAATAAAATAAAAAAAACAACTCCAATATGTAAAATTAAAGGCAAATTCGTATCCAACATGTCAAATATGACTTAAGGATGAAGTTTCACCTAATTTGGATAATCCATGTGTCATTCATGCACCAGTAGAGAGAAATAAAGAATATATTAATTAATGCATCTAAAGTTGCCAAAAGTGAAATCTAATTGGAGAATCAGAATCTTCATGTTTAAATTAACCTATGTGCAAAATTTGATTTAATTTGGATGTCTAGAACCTTTAATTGAGGAAAGAGAAAAAAATGCATTAAATGATTTCACTTTGGTTTAATTCAGATTATCTCCTTGTCACACTTGATTTTCCTTATTTCTTGCCTAAGTCCATGCACCCTTTTCTGATTATTTGATGATATTTGACCGTTGGATGTGTGATCTGATGACTGTGGGTCGTCTCCTACCTTAGGTAGGGGTCCGCCTGGTTTCAAACAGTGACTTCGAGTTTCCTTTTCTTCATTCTCTCTCGTCTCTCAATGGAATCTTCTAATTTCTTTCCCAAATGAATCATTTCCCAATTTCAATCCCAACGATCCCTTGCTTGACCCCTAGAACCCTATATATAGAGAACCCCCAAATCATTCTTCTTCAATATTTTTCACAGCTGCTTGCTTCGTGCTCCTCCTGCTCGTGCAACTGCCCAGAAAGAACCCCCGACCTTCCTCCTCTTCTCCTCTACCCTCAATTGCACCCGACAACCATCGTATCTCCCCAACCAAATCCATCTTCTTGCTCCTACTCTGACAATCAGAACCATATGTTGGTCTCACCTCTGGTCAACTCTTTGTGCTTGCACGACCTACGGGCCTCCCCAGAGCCGTTGGTAGACTTCCCCTCACCTCGTTCATGTTGGTTTGGTCTCCCCTACTCTGGGAGTTGTCACCGCCATTAGCTTGTGGTCCAGTGGTCTCCGACAATATTCTGACCTCAGTGAGTACACATTTGTCTTCAATTCTTCCTTGCAAAGCTCTTTGCACTATTGTTTTCTCGATTTGGGTTTACCTTTCTTATTTTTGGTTCCCTCCTTCTTACCTTGAACCTATGCTCACCTTCTCTGCTTTTCTCCATGGTTTCTGGTGGCAGATTGGATCGCTTTGCTCGTTTTGATCTAGCGAATTTGTTGGTTTTATTTTTGTGATGTTGGGGCCTCTGCTTTTCTGGCTGTGTTCTAGCCATCGAGGCTTTATGATAGCTACTGTTCTCATGGTCATGGCTAAGAATAGGATCGGGGCTTGAATCCCCTATGTGCTTTGTCTGTGCTACCCTTGCTCTGACCTCTTGCCTTGTTTTTTGTCTCAGGGGTAGTTTCGTCATTACACACCTTGTTGTTTCTCTCTTCTGCACTGAGGCAACCCATCCAACTGTCTGTGGGGCCGATCGAGTTGGCAAGCCCTGATTGGGCCAACTCAGACCGCGCGATCCACTCCCTCTCTTTCTTCCACTTTCTCATAGGATTTGCCACGTGGGATTTTTGATTTGTCAAATTTTGCAAAATTCATAATAATTTACTCATTAATTAGAAAAATATGAAAAAAATAGTCATTATATTCAGAAAAATAAGAGCTATCTTATGGTATTGGTTTTATCACCTGAATCTAATGTTATAAAGAGATGATTATAATGGATCTAATTAAATAACATAATAACTTATATAATTCATAACTAAATATTTATAAGTCAGAAAAATATAATAAAATATGTTTTTAACTCAAGAAGATATAACCTAAAATATGGTTTGGTTTTGATAACCTAATTCATTAATAATAAAAAAGGCAATTTTAAGGGTTTTGAATAATTAATGGAAACCTAACCCTAATTCCACATATATGCATTATAGGTTCTTTGGAGGCTTAGGCTTGGACCTAGTCTTGGATTTGGATAGAGTAGACTCTAAAGTTGAGGTAGGTTGTATCCCCTATTCATCTATGTTGAGCAATTCACCTATCTAATCATTCTTTTAACTTTGGCCTACACATATGTCTATTCTCATGTGAACTATCTTGCTTGTTATGGACTTGGATATACTCTTGATATCTATCTTGTGCCTTGGTGCATGTTGGTCTTACATAATGATATGTGCCCACTTTGAAGTGCATGTTTATATGTTTGTGTTGTCCATTGTGTTATGGCAACATTGTATAATTCTGACTATACTTTGTACTTGCCTCTACATTAAACATGCTATGTGATTCAGTAGCACTAGATTAGTGTGAATTACATTAGGTTTTGGGAAGTATTCCCTATTATTTATTTAGGAGAGTGGCAGTATTCCATTCTCAATTTTATATATATTTGGGAGATTGATAATATTCTTTTCTCTATCAGGTTTCAAGTTTATGAGACTTGACCACCTTTGTGTTTATATTTTTCTAGGGCTATGTTTATCTCAGATGCATGTATGTTATTGATGTTGATTGTGGGGTGTGTGCCCTACTTTCTTTATGTGCCAATATTGCAAAATCTTTATTGTTTTGGTTATGGCAAGTATCTTCTTTTATTATGTGTGATATTACCTTTCTTTTATGCCCTTTAGGGTAGTCCTTATCTATTGCATGGGAAGCATTTATTCTTGTTGTCCTTTGGTCAATATATTGCTCAAGTTTTCTTTAGTATACACATACCAACTTTTTGCTGATGTTTCTCTTTCTTCTCTTCTTTTGTGGGGTATGCTTCCAACCCAAGTTAGATCAAGGAGAGGTGAACTTTGACATCAACCTTTGTAGCTGAGCTTTTGGGAGACTTGAAGAGGTGGTTAGATGACCCTCGGCTTGATGTTTGGTTTATATGTTTAGTTTTCCTTCTTGGACACCCAAGTGTGGTGAAGAGATGTATAATGTTATCATGCTTTGTAAATTGTTAGATAATGATCTTTTCCATTGCTACTCATTGTATTTTGATACATACATGTTGAATGAAATGGTCTTCATCCCTTTGGCAAATTTTTTTATGTGGTGTTTGATTCAAGAAATGTGGCCTTTTTATTTCTAGTAGGGAGTGGTTCCCCTTTGGGATCACACTCCCTATATCTTCTCTAGAGAGAGGTAAGACGGTTCATGCACTTTGAGTATTTAGTATGAGTTTTCTATCACCTTATATTTATTCTATCATGATGTTCAAGTTAAACTATATGTGTAGTCATGTACCTTAGTCTGAATTTATTTTGAATCAATGTTATTATATTATGCTTATGCTTTCAAGTTCTACTTCAAAAATCCATACCATGTTCATATGAAATCCAAGTAAAGATTAATTATTCCAAGTTAATGATGAATCATCTATTGGGTTGTATTATTTTATCCTCATCATATTTATGTTGAGCCTATGGACCTTATGATCACCATCGGTGCATAAGTATAGAGGATACTTTAATCAACCACCAAGATTAAGTTATGTGAATCTAAATCTACTATTCGACTAGTTCCATGTTTTCCTTATTGCCAAATTTATTATGATGTTATAATTATAGTATGCAATGCCTCTTACTCTAACATGGTTTTTATTACATGCATGGCTGGGGGTGCGATGCCCGCATGTACAAAGCAACTTCCAAGAAAGAGCCATACGAGGGTCATCTTAAGGAATAGATCAAGGTTTCTAAAAGACATATCTGGTGGGGTTCCATCTACAATATAAGATCCTAATGTTTATAGATAACTTCATGTATAAATAATGTTTAATCATGTTTTGTAGTTAATTTCAATTGAAGAACTCAATCGTAAACAATGTATAAATCAAGTAAATTCTAATGCATGGTGTTTCATTTACCTTTTTGGAATGTATATCATGTTTTGTAATGTTCCTCCAAGCAAGTGACCCATGTTATGGACAACATAGGCTTTGCTTCCGCTGATGTATAGATGTGCTTGGAGGGGTGTTATAGTTACCATCCATGTCAATTTTCTTATTGAAGACTCATTTGCACCATATGGGTTTAACCCCTTCAGGTGGATCCACCAAGGTCCATACCTTATTGATGTATATGGATTCCATCTAAGATCGCATAGCTTAAATCCATTTTTCAGACTCTAGTCCCTTAGTAGCTTCTATATAGGTTGTTGGCTCATCATCTATGACCAACTCACTGCCTTTTTGAGTCACAAGATAAAAAAAATATTTCAGGCTCAAGGTGCATCCTACAAGATCTATGAGGTCCTTGTGTTACATGAGGAGATTGAGATTCCACAACAATTTATGAGTCTCCTTGTTCCTCCTGTACCTCTTCAGGTTCAATGTTTTCTTATTGGTCCTAAACCTCTTCAAGTTCTACTTTCCTCCCACTATTTCCTTTGGAAATAAATTCCCTTTCTAGGAATGCAGCGTATCTAGCAACAAACACTTTATTGTTAGTTTGATTATACAAGTAGTATCCCTTGGTTTCTTTGGAATATCCAAAAAAATAACATTTATCGGATCTAAGGCCAAGCTTTCCAGGAAACATTTTCCTCACATAAACTTCACATCCATAAATCCTCATAAAAGACATTTTGGGATGCTTCCCAGTCCATATCTCATATAGTGTCTTTTAAACCAATTTAGATGGTACATGGTTAAATGTAAATGCCTCTATTTCTAGAATATAACCCCAAAAGGAATTTGGAAGATCAAGACAACTCATCATTGATTGCACCACATTTAGCAATGTGCGATTCCTTCTTTTTGGTACACCATTATGTTGTGGTGTTCCAGGTGGAGTCCATTGTGATACAATACCATGGGCTCACAGAAGGTCCTCAAACTGTTGACTTAAGTATTCTCCACCTCGAACAAAATGAAGTGCCTTAATACTTCTACCCAAGTTAGTTTCTGTACTTTATTCATGAAATCCTTGAACTTTTCAAGGTTTTCTGACTTATGTTTCATCAGGTAAACATACCCATACCTACTAAAGTCATCAATGAAGTTTATGAAGTACTGATACCCACCTCTAGCATTTGTTGTAAAAGGGCCACAAACATCAATATATATGAGTCCTAATAGATCACTCGCCCTATCACTATTTCCAATGAAGGGATTCTTTGTCATATTGCCCAAAAAATAAGACTCACATGTCTCTATTGATTTGAAATCAAAAGATTCTAGATAACCATCTTTATAGAGTCTAGATATGCGTTTCTCATTTATGTGCCCTAGAAGACAGTGCCAAAGTTATGTTCAGTTTGAGTTATTGAGTTTTTGTCTTTTGGTATTTATGTTATACAAACTTGTCTCTAGATCTATCAAGTATAGACCATAAGACATTGGGGCATTCCATAAAAGATCTCATTTTTAGTAATATATAATCGACCATTCTTTATGTGAAATTCAAATCCATTCTTGTCCAAATAAGATACAAATATGTTGTTCCTATTAATGGCAGGTATATAATAGCACTTCTCTAACTCTATTATAAACTCACTTGGTAGAGATAACTCATAGGTTCCAACTGTGCTGGAAACAACTCTTGATCCATTAGCAACACACATTTCAACCTCACCTTTCGCTAAAGGTCTACTTCTTTTCAGATCCTTCACATTTGAGAAAAAAGTTTGATCCACATTTGGTATCTAGTACCCAAGATGAAGAAGTAGTGAAGTTAATCTCAATAATGTATATGCCTGAAGTAGAGGTCTCTATCCCTTCCTTCATCTTCCTAGTTCTCCTTATCCTTCTCCTCATTTTGAGTGTAGAAGACTTGGACTTCAATTTATCCTCAGAATACTTCTTGGCCATGCCTTTTCCTTGGACTCTATTTCACAGATCCCTGTCATGGATTTGTCCTTCTTCATTTGTGCTTCGACATATACCTATATGTCAAGTAACTTAGGCAACAGTTTAGGCATGTTACTCAAGTGACAATACTCGATAAATTGGCTATATTATTTAGGCAATGATTGCAAAATCATATATGTGACCAACTTTTAACCTAAGCAAAATCCTAGTCTTTATAGATGTTCCACATGCCCAATCATATTGAGCACATGGGACTCTACTGGGTCTCCCTCTGTCTATTTGCACTTGAAAAATGCCTTGGATGCACTATAACTTTAATGCTGCTCATGCAACTCATAGTTCATATAGCTCACCATAAGGTTTTTGATGTCTCCAACATCATTGGCATGCTTCAAGTAAGCATCCATTTAATCCTTAGGCATACATGGAGTGGATTCCACTGGCACTGGTGTTTCGGGAACATAGTAAACACTTCTCAAAGTCCTGAACCACTTAAGGAAGTATATCTTGTTTAGAGTGTCCTGCATAAGGTCCGATTGTAATGATGGTGTGTTTTCCATTTATCTATAAGAGTAAAATTGCATTTGTTAAAACACTTTTTGATTTGAGTAAAATCGATGATATTTCATTAGACCTTTAATTAATTATCGCTCCCACTATTTTATTCAAAATTGATAGCCCTCACTACCAATTCATAAGATTGCAACGTACAATCTTCTACTGCATAAAGATACATATTTCATCAAATAATGATTCAACTTTGGCTGATCGCCCACACATTTCCTATTATGGTAGAAAACTTTTTCTAGTTGCATCTAAATGCAATTCTTGGAAAGATGGTGTGCACAACTCTATATCATAATTCATCTCTATTCTTATAGGTACTTAATCTCCTTAAGACCACCTAGTTAAGCCTGACCCAAAAGCCAATACCATATAATACTTATCCTACTTTAGCAGATCTACATATCTATCGTCACACTTCCACGAGATAGACAATACACCATGCTTTGGTGTAACCTACACTTGGTCAATCAAGCTTTTCATGTGTTCTACTTATGGAAAGCATCTTAGCCTTAATATATATTAAGGGGTTTGTATTTATAAATATGTATACATATCCAATCACCACATACTTATAGTACATATTGTATACATTCTAGATCCCAAAAATAAAAAATATGTAATAGAACATAAGTGATGGTTATAGTCATACTATTGTAATTCCTTAGAGCCACAAAGAATTACTACCACCTAGGTCTACATCTCATACATAAACATGTTGTTGATGAAGATCTGTGCTTGCCAATCTGGGTTGATCAGTTCAACCCTTGAACCGATCGACTCACCTCCTGGCCGGTCAGTTGGTCATCTTACTGATTGCATGGTCTCCGATCCACCATCTTCTGGATCCTCCAGATGATCTATTGGCCTCCGACCAATCAGTTTAGCTCCTATCATCAATCCTCCTCAGTCCTCCACTCGGTCGACTCTTTTGAAACAGGTGGCTCCTCTTCTTCATCGTAACAAGAAATTATACTATCCCCATGATATGACATGATAATAGAGAAACCTCGAGTTACATTTGAGGGGAGAAAAGGTTGGAGATAATATTATATTTACAACTGGATTATAAGATATATTCTTAGTATGAGATAAAACAAGAATAAACAAACACAAACGCCAATAATCATGCCACATATCCACCATCAAAACTAGCTTTTAGGTTGACACATGTAAATTGCATATATATATATCACATATATTAGTTTGGTATTGTATATGGTATTTAATCAGATGTGTACATTAATCTGTTTAAATATTTACATCATATGCAATATAGAAATGAAATACCAAAATCCCATTATATTGATTATCCCAAAATATAGTAAGTTGGCATGGTTCTGATACCACTATAGGGAAATATGGAGATAGAGCAGGCAGTGGAAGCAAAATTTAACTACCATATTATGCTTATAATAGTAGATCGCGTCAACAAATATATAGTGGGAAGGATGGTTTTGAGGATATACTTGGTCTTAGAGCAAGTCTAACAATAATCTCCTCATTGTAGTATGCACCTTTATTCAAGTCACACCCGAACAACGTCTGTGCAACTCTTGGTTGATCACCATGGATGGTAGCTTGACGTTATCATCCTTGCAATAGGAAACGAACTACTCACTCTATATTAGTCCACAGAGACCATAGGGAACCCATGTTGATCAGATGAACAGACAAGAAGGAGTTGTCCCTTCTCATTGGTGTACTAGCACCAACTTTCTCTCCCACAATTATTTTCCCTTGCTATCTCTACCTTTATCAGGTATGACTTGCTCGAGTTCTCTCAGTTACCACAACTAGAGAAGATAACAAGTGATAGAGAAAATTGAGTTCTGTCTCTAGGAAGCCCCCGATACCCCTCTATTTATAAGCGGGCTAGGTTGAGGGTTCCCAATTTATGCAGGAGTGGAAAGGACCCAAATTTCATGATTTTTTGCAACCTACGAGCGGAAAAATGATCACTTCATATTTGAACCTATTGGTTGGCATGTGAGACAATTGGTTCAACCTTTGAAATGGTCATTTCATCATGTTTTCCAATCACAATTGTATTGGTAATTTTAATTCAATTAATACACATCATGACATCAACACTAATCCTTGACTCAATTGAATTGATCCATGAATCAGGCGGTCCATCACATGGACTGATTGTTTGATGTCCTTACTCTGACCGGTTCACTCAGTAAACTGGTCATCTCATGCCTTGGTTCATCCATAATTTAGAAAATGCACTTTTCAATCAACGTGATACTCCAACTGTTTGGTTCAACACTTAAACCAGTCAGTTCACAGTTCAGTCAGTCAATTGTTGTTAAAGTTGAATACCTAAACACTTTAGTAGTCAAGATAAACATCATTCATGAACAAAATCCTATTCCAACTGTATCCTAAGTGTGTGACCCTATAGGTTCCAAGTTACATTGGCAGTGAATGTCCACAACTAATTTGTGACATCATAAACAAAGAATGGTATCTAGAAACACATCATTTCTACCCAAGTAAATGGAAAGTTAGAGAACAACTTCAACCTACAATCTATGATTGGTGTTACAATGTTTGTATACTTCCTTTGTCATTGATATCCAGATTGAACTCGAGGCATGGAATATTCATCCTCTTCAACATTCAACCTATGTTCCTTGAACTAGAGCAGAATGTCTTAGATATATATAATCTCAACATCACATATTAACTCACATGTGCATGACCATGCATTTCTCAGTCTCAGTAATCAAGTGGCCATGATGTCATACTCCTACAGGAGGGACAAATCCTCTTTACATCACTCACAATCAACACCATGTGCCGTAGTGCACCCAATCATCACCTTTATGGCAACCCTTATTCAAGGTCATGATGGATGATGTCAAAGTACACCGAACGAAAATGTGATGAGTGTAGTGACTTTAGGTCTAAGAACCACAATCACCACCATCACTATAGGAGATGATCATGACTACCAATCATGATTTCCTTGTATCTCTCTTAGGGTGGGTTTGTCTGATAAACTGTTCTCTAACACGTACCTATGTGTTTGGTTCGATATCACATATCATGACTGATGAGACTCTATCATCAACCAACACACACTCTAATCTTATATATTACCATTGTCTATTTTGCGTCCACTTTAATAACAACTAGGGACATAACAAGAATGTATATATACTCTTGGCATCCACATGATCTCATTGTTCAGGTCCTCAACCCCAAGACATACGTCATTGAGTAAAATTACTCTTTAAACATTTATTATGTTACATCATTATCTCATAAATGAATAAAATAGAATAAATTGGAAGATTGCCTTTATTATTGAATCAAATCATTTACAAAATATGCCATTACAATCATTATATGATTATCTCTCTGGGCATACATACCAAAAAAAGGACCCAAACTTGTTATTAAGATGTTCCTTTGCCATACTGTTGGTCACAACATTACATTCTCTGCTAGAAAAGATGATAATCTAGTAGAATTTTTTAAGACTATACAACTTTTATCTTAAATATGTTTTTCATATAAAAGTTACTACCTTAGGTATTTTTGTATGGTTTCTTTTTCATTTATTTTACTTAAAATTTTGGTGTACAAAAGTACATGACTATATTTTAATTCTAAAATCCATTAGTTAATGAAGTACATACTAAACACTAATTGATAAAATTACTTCCACAAATTACACTAAACCTCTTGAATATGAATAATTAACCTAAGTACTACCTTTTTAATCTCTTGATTTACATCCTATTATAAAAAATCAAGAAAGAGGGGGGGGTGTTAAAACCAATTATAATCTAAAAGAGCATAGGGTAGCATGGTTAAGACATATACCTATATTTGAAATTGTTACAATTAATGCCCAAATTCTTCCATTGATTTAAGTTTTTATTAATTGGTTGATATGTAGGATACACATCCATATAATTTATTTACAAGGAGTATTTTACAAATCCAAAGTTTCTCATATGCCAACACACACATTCTACATCTAGATCCAAGTGATAAAAACCTACATATAAATCATCCATCTAAATTAGCACAATTAGTGTTGTCATAGTACATTCAACACACACTATTGTATCCATAAAATAAGGTAATATGCAACAAAATTCATGTGTGGGAAGATTTAGAATTCATCAGACATGCATCAATACTATTTTGTGAAGGGGGGATGTTCTCCGATCTTAATAAAAGGATTTTTGAGTAAAAAATAAAATCAACTAAATCAATCTAAAAGTGCATTTGAGTTGTCATGACCACCTTGATCTCTCTTGTTTAAGATCCCAACCCTTAGTTGCATTCCATTCACATGAAGTCTTTTTAAGATATGAGAACTATGCTAGCAATAGAGGATTTTTCTTCTTCTCCATCTTGACTCTTACACTTTCTTGGGTATGAGTAAGTTCTTAAACTTAGTCTAGAAGGTGAGTTGTAAATTTCTCAACACACTTACACCTTCATTATCTGGGTACATATTTTTTATATATATCATTGTACATAGTTTATTTCATATAATTGAATTTAATTTTTATTTTGAATTTATGTTGTTATGTCTCTTGCATTACCTTTGAAAGCCAACATATAATAATCTTAGGATTGTAACACATTATTTGCATTATACACTATGTCATCAAACCCTACTTAATATGAAGAAATCCAAATATAATTATTTAAAAAAACATGCCTTTTGATAGAAATCACCCATCATAAGCCATGACTATACACATCAAATTCCTTATAAAGGTTGGCATGGTTAGGTGGATCCTATAGGGATATCAACATTTCTCAAACCAAGTAAGTAAATTATAGCTAGAGAATTGACTTTATTCCCTAAGTGTATTGTTGTACATGATTAATGAATATAAGGCAGAACCTAGGTTATAAATCACCAAAAGGTAGATTGCACATTGATCCTCTCCATCTTCTTCCACCATTTCATATATCCAATCCAACACATAATATAAAAATAAAAAATATACTATACCCTTAGCTCTAAGTGGAATTCTTCCATCCTCTATGTTTACTTGTTCCATACCTATATATGTATATCATGGGTGTATTGCCAAAACAAAAACAATATTAAAAGATTTAAAATCACACACAATCGATGTCTTTGAATGACTTCTCTAAAAAGGAGAAGAATAAATCAAAATAAAAACATCTAAATTTCAAAATATGAAGTTGAGAATTGTTTCCCCTCGATACCTCACTTATTTCTATCTACACCCAATGGTTAAGAAAATCAAATCCATCAATATATCCCTTTATAATAGGATTTGACTGTGTATTTTATGATTTGTGGCACCCTAGTATTTACTTCACATGCAATTATTGGTTAGACATCTAGTGTTATTGGATGGCCTTAATAAACAAGTCATGTATAGTAAACTTCCCTAATATATTATGAGGTTATATTACTTGGCATATTTGTGGAAGGGATCCAAATGAGATGTGAACAATGGAGGGACTGAGAGTATTCCAATGGAATAGTAATTAGAGTTTTGAGCTACTCAAGGTTGATCACTGTTTAAGCTTGCATTATTTTATGAATGTTTATGAATTCCACTGTAGATTGAATTTTAGGTTTACCTTTGCATGCTTTTATGTACTTTAGTTAGGTTTATACTGTTTTTTGTTCTTTTTCTAGTATGTTAAGTTTCTTTCACTTATTTTCATATTTTAAGTTTCTAGGAATTGATGGATTTCAAGTATCAAAGAAGAAACTCAACTACTTAATGACGAGTTAAATGACCTAAAAGTACCAAAGTGCATCCCTAATAACCACGTATGATCAAATAAGATCATTTATAGGATTTAACATACCTAAATATGTGTTAAAGATGATTTTATCCAAGTTGGAACCTTAGCTAATTGACGGGATAGCTAGATAGCTAACTAGATTAGTTCAAAGTCAACAAATTCACATACATGTCTAGTTAGTGATTAGCGTTCCTTGACAATGATCTAGCATATCTAGACAATCACCTAGAAAGTCTAGATGTTCTTCTTTAATTTTTGCACATTTTTAGTAAAGGCATCAGAACAACACCTGACTAAAGATGTTACTTTCCCAACCATCAATCTTTGTGAAAAATTATGTATTTGTCATATATCAAAGTTTTAGGCCCCACATGACTTCTTAGTTTGTTATGTCACATATAAGGAACCCTCAGTATCCTTTTTGATGACCTTCACCTAGGTATGTCATAGGAAGTACGTTTGACCTACCAGAGATAATGTGAAAGATAAGGACCTCCTTTGACCAAAGCAATACTTAGGGAACAATTTGCCAACCACAAAGTTACTTTATTCATCATATTCATCATGATGATGATATCTATGCCATCTTTTTGGCATAAGAATATTACTCATACCTATTTTTTATAAATGGTATATTTCTAATTATGGATTCTGCAACTATGTTATTAAGCGTTTCAAGAACATGAATTTGAGAAACTAAAAATGTAGTTACATTATCCAAGAAATGGATATCTGCTGAGAAACTATTTTCCAATGCAATGTAAACCTTGTGATCATCCATTTATTAAAATATTGCAAAGGATATGTCTAATGAGTCCTCCATCCATGTAGGCCTTATCTAGGATCCTAGGGAGACATGTATAGTTATATTTTATTACATTATTGTTGAGAATCGACATTAAATTTTATGGGACTTTTAGGTTTATACAAATTTTACTTGAAATTTGAGGTGGTGTTAGTAATTTTTTTAGCTCAATTGAGAGATGATTATAAGATCTTTTATGACCTAATTATCTATTGGTAAAACTATCATCTTGGCTTAAGTTTAGTGTGATTTAAGGGTTATAAAATTGACCTTTGTATTAATTTCCTAATTGTTGTTATATGCTCAATAACTTCTAGTAGTCTTTGGTCAAAGTGTTTGGCCTAAGGCTTGGTTGAAGTATAATTTTGAAAAAGATAATCTTTCATATGCACAATTGGTCTCTCAATTTTATCAGTGACTAACCCTAATGTATCAATGGACCTCAGATGCTCCTAGACACTCTCCTAGGATATAACTAACCCAACACTATACACATGGACCATATTTCATCATTTTGACACAAACCTGAGCCATATAAAATATCTGAAAATAATTCATCAGTGTTATGTGCTTTAGTGATTCTACTAATTCCCAAGTAAGAGCTTCTCCTATAGAAGGATATTTATCAATCTTTTGAAATGTCTCATTCAATTTTTTTAATGAACTATACTATAATCTCCATCCTTTCAATATTGTTCTCAGTTGAAGGATCCTTCAAGAGTTGCTTCAATGTGTGAAGCAACAAATTGCCATAGGAGAAAGTTGGTGGTCCTCGTCAATCTGAAAAAGTAGACAATGGATGGTGATCTTGTATCAACTATGTTCCAAAGAATATAGCATGTGGTTTCCCTTTGTTATAAAAAATGAGATAAGTGGTGTTCTCTCATTACCAAGTTCTAAAGGATAAAGTGCATAATTTAATATTTAGTTTTATTTTCTGAGATATATTTGTCTATTGGATCCCCTCGACTCACTACTAGAACCTGTGGTTTCTAGGCGACATTAAATAATATGTTCTTGTGTCATTTCCTTATTCCACCTCCTTATTTTATAAGCTTTCTATACAACACTTTCTATTGACACACTCTTTCTCATAGTTTGCAAAATTTTATATGGGAGTCCATTACACCCCATGATGATTCATTTGTCATCCTCTTTCTCTTTTATTGTATATTAAGCATGAGTAGAAAGTATATTTCTATAGTAGGGTGGAGGGGTGGCGCCACTACCCAATGATCTTGTAGTTGACCTGTTCTCAATATTGTATAGAACATATGTTTGTTATGAATCTTCCATTTTATTGTATGTATGCTTGATTGACATATCTCATCTATTTTTTGAACTAATTGTTATCATTATTGTGCAAAACCGATTATTAACACTTGAGTATTTTTGTTAGGACCTTGATGCAACAACATGTATGTACTTTGTGGGGTGAAAGGTATAGTATCTGCCCAATATTACAAGAGTGAAATGAGAATGATATATGCTAATCATGATGATCCTTAAACTTGAGAGTATTCAGATTAGTAATCACTATAATTGATTAATTTTCATTTTTTTCATTAATTAAACACACACAATGAGTAAGGGCAGTGATGGTGAAACCTAATATCTTAGTTCTTTTATTATATTAATTTCAATCAATCTTAGTATGTTGAGATTCCAATTATTCAACCAAACATTAAATTTTTTTGTCATCTATCTTTTGACTACATTTTACAATCCATCTTAGAAATTGTTTCTCTTAAAGTTAAACCCTCAAGATATACTGTGATAAGACATGTCAAATTGTAGGTGTGTTTATGATAATTTTTTAGGTTAAACTAGTACTTTAGACTGTTGGATCTTAGAAGTGAGCCCAATAAAAAAAAGGCATGAGCCCAATTCTAAGATCATGACTAATCATGTCCATGCAATCAAGGTTAGACATTAGTTATTGATAAACTAAACATTGACAATATAAATTTAAAATACACTTATCATCTATAGAAAAACTACTCTAGTAAAATTTCCCTTATGAAAAAGAACACATGAGTAAATCACTTGTAGTTGCCACATGATCATTTCTATTCTTAACCTTTTATGCATTATAACCTATTACAAAAAATACACATGTTGATCATGTACACCCCAAAGGTTACATATAACATTTTTTATGATGACTTAATTATTCCACTCATCTGTTTATAATGCTTCTTTATGATTATTTCAAATTGTGAAACATTCTTCAATTTCCTCAATCTAACAAACCCAAAAATGGAAGTTCATGACTAGTCATTGATAAACATCTAAGATTTAAGAATTATATAGAACTCTCTTTATATATATGATGTATCTATATGTTTTTAATTAATATAAAACATGCAATAGAATTAATTGGAATGAGTTATGATGCGCTTTTGAGTGTTTGAAAAACCCTTGACAAATCACTATGTTGGCTGAAAATTTTCATGAGAAAATTCAACGGATTACACCTATGTGGGGGGTTTCCCATTTACCTACATTCACTAAATTTACCTCCCATAAATAAAATATACCATGAAAATATTTTGTGAGAAAAAGTTTTGGTAAAATATTCATAGTGGGAATTTACTAGACTACTAAATTTCTCCAAGATTTACTTGTCATTGAAGAATTTTCTAAGGGAACTCAGCCAAACACATTGTGGTTGTAGTTTTAGTTGTAAAATATTCATCAAAGTGGGGTAAAAGATATGAAAATATATGTTAGATTCCCACCTACTTCCCATGAAATGATAGATATTTAATTCCAATTGTGTCTACTGGAAACTAGCCACCCTCAACTATTAATTGAATATTATTGGGATCTTCCCAAGGTTACCAAGTGGCCCTTATCCTATAATTGGGATATTTTTTCTTCAAAGATCACCTAGTGACTCCTATGAGATTTATCACTTTCTTACCTCAATTAATCTAAAACATATATTGTAACAGAGAGTCTCAATTATTATATTTTGGGGATCTCATCTCTCTCTTATTCTATGTATATTATATAAAGGTTTATTAGAGCTCCTCCTTGTCTAAAATGGTGTAGGGAAGGTGCCCTAGTGAGTTTTAGGTAGTCCATTAGATAGATTTTTGGCTCCTTTCCTATGAAAATGAAGCTATTTACTTACTTAGGATCAGGAAAGGTAGGTTTCTTAGATTATGATCTTGTGGAGATAATACTAAGAATATGTTAAGATATCCTAAGGGGAAGTGGAGATACATAATTTCACTATGAACACATGTTTGCAATTGTGGTTTGTTCATTCTCTCTCAATCTTGCTTTCTTACACATGTCAATATATAACTTGAAGGTTTAACAAGTATTGTTTGAGTTTCTAATAGCTCAATTCACCCCGTCCTCCTAAGTCTAGATCCTATAAGTGGTATCAAATCAAAGGCTTATCTTACTTCTACGAGTAGTAGAGGATGCCAAAAAGCTCTCTTTGAATCTTGACATTCTGTGAGGCTACTCCACCCACCCACCAACCTCAACTGATCCAACTAATAATATCAAAAGAGGATCATTCCATTCTGCATCCAAGGGATTATCTTTGACTAGTGGAATGTGGTAGCCCTCCCCTTCACTATGGTTGTGGGGAAATTGACAAAATGGAATGATGAGCCCATGAGGAGATCCCAACTTGATGCTGAATCCAATTTCATTTTGGATTTTCCTATTCAATTCCTAACACACTGCATCTCTTTTTTCAAGATGGTGTTTGAGATATTAATGAAGATCTCATTGTCATCCATGAAGTAACAATTCAAGTCAAGAATTTAAACACCAACATGTTGCAAAATAAAAAAAGCTTATCGAGATGTCAATAATGGGGCCCACTAGTGAGATGTATTCAAAGTTTCTAATCATGGTCAATGGTCTTGGTGTTCTTGGAAAGCATGTTTAGTATGTAAAGAACCAATATATATGATTTTTTTTAAAATTTATGTAATAACATAAAATAAGTCTATGTACATTCACAATTTACATCAGAGTTCATAGAAGCATATACATAAGGACTACAAATTGAAACATGCATACATGAGTCTTATATACTCATCAACCAAATAAGGACATCTCCTGCACATCTCTCTAAGTCTTCCATCAATTGCCCATCTATATATATTCCAAATGGATAAATTGAACCATTACATGAACCAAGGAGGAAAATGTCATCAATGTTGGCACAAAATCCATATTATTGAGCTATATAAAAATATGACAAAAGAGAAGATGTAATATATTTAGAACTTGATCATGACTATTTAATGGATGTAGTTTAATGAAATAAGGATCACATGTATCAAAGTTTTTCAATGTTCACATTTCCATATGGAAATTTTACAAGAATATACAATTACCAAATGTGCAAGATTGTTACATATTCAAGATATTTGTAACATACCAAAACCTAAATTTAATCCCTAACTCTGGTTTCCTTATACTTTTTTCTTTTAGAATTGGTTCTAATACTTTTATCCCTGACTTGGATGGAAAAAGATATTAGATTCTTATAGTCATAGTGTTTAAGTTAAATGTCCTTTCCTAGCTGGCCTTGGTGTAATTGCATCACATGGAATTTAATATGGGGTTAGGATGCAAATTCACACCCAAAATATGTTTTTATTTGTAAATAAGGACTCTAGAGCCTTCCTATATTTAGGTGAGCAGAGAACTGAATGAAAAATATGACTTTTAATCCTTAAAGAAAGACTAGTAATAGTATTTATAAACTTGGGGTACAAGTTGTGAAATGAATATTTAGGGGCCATCAAGAATTTTTTTTAATGAGAGAATTAGAATTTCCATTTCTTAGTTTCCTTTAGGGGTTGATATTCATATTAGTAGAACAAATAACTTAACTTGGCAGATTAAGTCATTTTTATCTTGAGGAAATTATAAATAAACATACTTAACAATATTTGGTGTGAGATTGAGGAAGTTACTAAAATATAATATATGATATACTTCCCTAATGAGTGGATAATATATAAATATTCATTAATGCAAAATATAGTAACTCAATATACATGTTAATGAATTTTATTTAGATAATATCCGATGACTCTTATATATTAAATAAACCATAAAAAATATCAAAATAAGAAAGAAATATCAAATTAGGATTTCTCATGTAATAAATGTCTAGTGACCAAGTTTCACATTAAAACATAATCCTATATGTTTCAGTTTCATTTAGGAAAGAAAATATAATATAAACTCTAAAATATTAAATGATATATTGAATGAATTCAAAATTAGAAAGTTATCTCAAATATATATTCTACATGTAAAAATTAGTCCAGGTGCCAAATCTAGTATTAATTGAACATTGTTTGATCCCTCGATTGAATAAAGAAAGAAAATTAGTAGTCATTTAAAGTAAATGTTTTAATATTTCTATGGCTGAAGTTCTTAGATTGTAGTCTCTCTAATGCAAATTTCCCAAGTTTCCCTAATCCTGAACTCCTTTTCTACCATCACATTTGAATCACATGTTCACAGACTCATCACCTACCTCTAACTTGTTTCCTTTTTAGATATAATAGTATGTTGATTCATTTTGCTTTGAATTTCTATCCCTCCTTTCTCTCCTTTCTTACTTTTATCTCCTTCAAATTACTCTCTCCATTCCATGCTATTCAAACGCACATATGATATTGTTTTGTAATCTATAAAACCCTAACTTGTTCCACCTAGCTTTCTTCCTCTATTCCTAAAAGCATTGTGGCTTCTAGTCTTCTCTGACCTTTGGGCCTATATATATCCCTCCACCTATTTTGGATCCCTATAATTTTTTTTAGTTTCCAATTACACCTCAGTAGGTCTCATACCACTGGTAAGGAGTGGGACCTAATAGGATATCTAATCCTTACTTAAGTGAGGAATAAACCCATCTATTTAAACATACTAACAAGTATGTTGAAATAGGTGTTTTTTTAATTTCTCAAATGGTATACAAGAATAGCATCAGAATAAAATGTGATGCCTATTTTTAGTTCACGTGATTACATAATGATATCCAACTTGGGGTTTACATGAAGGTAACAACTTAACATCTAGGTAGAGGAAATCTGAACCAATTCAAGTCTATATAAAAAAAGTAAGCTTCACTAAGATGAATCTAGGTCAACATGACAATAACCTCCACGTCCTTCACCTAGGGGTTGGAATCATACCTCAAAAAAGAACTCAAAGTGGAAGTTTTCAAACTAAAAATGCCCGTATGTGCATATAAATAGGGATTGATCAACATTATGGAAAAAATACAATAGTTAATTATTCAAGGCTTCCCATATCACGAGAGCATGCAAATGCATATCAAAAAGAACTTTAAAGAAGATATCAATAATAGGGTATCTTGCCTTTTAAACAACATCACATCAATACTATAACAACCATAAAAATTTGCATGGTGAATATAAAGATAATAGCATATACTAAAAAATGTGATAGAAATCCAACTTTTCCATACGAAGGGACATGAAGCTAAAGCCTCAATGCCAAATTAACATAGATTTTATAGGAGGACTAAAGCCTCAGTGCATGAAAGGGGAATAAAACTCGGTGTCTCATATTATATACAACAGGGGAGTAAAACCAAGTGCCTACTGAGGGAATATAAACAAGCTCCTATAAACATTATAAATGGTAGGAATAAAACCCAATTCCTAAATATGTTGTCACTACTTTTGGTTATGACTAGTAAATCACACATGCATATAGAGAAAGAAACATAAAGTATATCCCTACCCAAATAAGGTATGAGAACATAAAACTAATATCAAGTGGTGTCAGGTAACCCATAAACAAGTATTCAATTTCCTCTACAAGTAAGATACATCATAAGATCATAAAAAAGTCAAACACTTGAAAGTTAGGGTTTCATTTACTTGAAATCCTCAAGTTAGGTTATCACATGAAATAAGATGAACAAGATACAATTTTGGTTAAAATAAATATATCCAATGATTTAAGAATATCAAAATATCCATTTCAACAAACCATGCCTATGAAAATATGAAAGATGAATTTCAATATACGAATACCTCATAGAGGTTCAACAAAGAGAAACAATAGAGTAATTGCTCAATTTAAATCATGGAGAATGGAACATACCTAGTATTCTGTCCACATACATCATAGGTCTACCTAGATTCACATTGGGGTCTTAAGACACCTATTTAACACATATACGAGATTAGGGTTAAGTTCGCATTAAATGTAGAAACCCTAAAAGTTATCTTTGTTTAGTAATTAATTATGTTATCAAAGTATACCATCTTGTAGAATATATTTTCCTAAATCCAAGACATGTTTTATTTTATTTTTGTGACATATAATTATTGGATACGAAGTCTAGAAATGATGGCAGATCAAGGATTCTGACTCAGAATTCATGAAATCTTACTTTGAAGTTACATTTTACTTTTAGGATTATCTTATAGGAGTTCTAGTATTAACGGGGTTTAATTCACTTATTGTAATGCTTAATATTTTATATTAGTCGTATCCTCAAAATTTTGGATTTAGAGTCCACTCATAATCATCTTACTACATATTATATTATATTATACATATTATGATGTTTTACCCACTAATTCCATTATGGGTCCATTAATTTCAACATTAAATCAAATAATGGCACATTAATTACTCACACTTTCGTTAATCATTACATCTATTAGTCACATTATTATCCTCATGAGGCATTCCTTCATATTTATTCACATTTGATGACTAATTATGCATATGTAAGTCATTAATTTCATATTAATGTACACTATGACACGTGTTACACATTTAACAATCTCATTTATGTATTAATCCATGGTTAGGCTATTAAGTTCATTCTGTATGTATTTGAGATATGTTATGTAATTAATGTTGGCCAAATGGACATCATCAAAATCCCTTTGTTTTGGAAATGACAAACATTTCATTCTTGTGGATATAACATGCTATTTAAGTGTTGCAGGAACTAGGTGGATGACACAACTTTGGAAGCTCTAAATGCTCACAATGTGTAAATTTCATGATTGTAATCAAATGTAAAACTTTAACAAGTATATAATGTACAAGTACTTGGATATCATGTAAATCAAGCGTTTAGATCTTCCCTAGCCATTCACAACACTTAGATAGGTCATACCCTATAATAGTATCACATCTGCACACTCATACACACTTAATATTCATCTAGAACCACCAAAATAGAGACACTCTCGGTCAAACTCTTTGTCGACTAAGACAAGCTCAGTCGAACAACTTCTCGACCGAGAGTCTCCCATGTTAATTCTTCTAATAGGTTCTATAGCCGTTAGACACAGTAGACAAAGTAGTTGGGATTTGGAATCGAACGTTATATACACTTTCTCCAGATCATCCCTCGGTCGACAAAAACTTCGACTGACAGACTCTCGGTTGACAAATTTCTCGACCGAGATTGTCTCTGTCTGTACTTTTCAGAATTAATAAACTAGCCATTTCTAAAACAATTAGTGGATACCTGATGGCTAGTTAAGCACTTCGAACCCCCTATAAAGTGTATAGAACATCCTTAAGCATTTATAGGCCATTCCTATAAATAGTACATGCCTTAGGACACCCAGAACACACTTGTGCAACACTTGAACATACATACTTACAATTGGCAATCTATTCTTGTGAGCAATTGAGCAACTCTAGCATTTGCTAATCCTTTCCATTACTACAAAGTCGTCTCCTACATGCTAGCATCTCCTATCCACTGCACTTCCACTTCCATACACATTGGTTAGGAGATCAAAATGCTTGATATAGGAAATCAAGCCTTGTGCTACAACGGTAATTGTAATTTCCATTTTCCCTTCTTGTTCCTTCTTATTGCTTGTACTCTCCTTGCTACTCCTAGGGTTGGAGGCTACAGATTGGAGAGGGTGCTATCTTCACAGGTGGAGAAGGATATTCTTGGTGGAGAAGGAGGACTTTGGACTACTTCTAGAAGGTCTCAATGGGAAGCTACTTCAAGGAGGAAGGCTACTTCAAGAGGGAGCTTGAAGTTACTTCAAGTGAAGGCTGCTTCATAGTTGGTGAGACGACTTTGGGGTGAAGGCTATCCAAAGGGTGAGGAAGGTATTTGTAATTTTGTGTAACATCCTAAAAAGGTAATAAAATTCAAATACTTTCAAATCCCAATTGGAAACAATTGGGTAGTGGACTGACTCCCTTAGTTTTTGCTAAGGGTGGAACCACTCTAAACACCTTGCTTCTTTCTCCTTATCTCAATTGTGTTTGCTTGAGTTGAATTATTATTAAAATATTTATAAAACCCTATTCGCCCCCCCTCTAGCGGTTTTTGATTTGGTATCAGAGCAAGGCTTCAAGGAACTCTAACAAAGTCTTGAATAATGGGTGACGCGGTACTCAACAACCTCAAATTGGAAGGAACACTCGTGGCTAGACCTCCACCTTTTGATGACACTAACTACACCTACTAGAAGAGGAGGATGTAGTTCTACTTCCAGGGAATTAGCTGGGATCTCTGGAGGATGGTGTCAAATCCATATGAATTTCCTCAAACAGAGTATGCAACTTGGGATGCTAATACGGTAAGATCAACCCAAATGAATGCAAAAGCTGTAAGTATACTCTATTGTTCAATTTTCATTGGTGAATTTAATAGAATATCAAATTGGGAAACAACATAAGAGATATGGCATAGACTCTCTATAACCTATGAAGGAACTATCCAAGTTAAGAATTCTAAAATCGGAATGCTTAAACAAAAGTTTGAACAATTTTGCATGGATCAAAATGAGTCTATTAGTGAAATGTATGCAAAATTTTCTTCTATTGTGAATGGTTTAAATGCTTTAGTTAAAGTAATCAGTGAAGAAGATCAAGTATAAAAAATTCTTAGGTCTCTTCCTCCCAAGTACAAGCCCAAGGTGACTGCTATTGAAGAAGCAAATGATCTCACCCGACTAAGGATGGAGCAACTCATTGGCAACTTAGAAGCACATGAGGCAACCTTGGAGGAAGAAGAACGACGAGAGCGTGAACTTCAACAAGGAAGAAAGAAAGATATGGCCCTAAAACCTTCAAAGATCATCAGTCAAGAAAGCGATGAAACAAGTGATGGAGATGAAGGAGAAGAAGCTCTGATTGTAAATGGTAAGAAATATAGAAGATTTAGATCTAACAAAGTTGCTAGTTCTTCTTCTTCCTCTCCTAGGTGTTTTGAATGTGGAAATAAGGGACATCTCAAGAATGAATGTCCTAAAGCAAAGAAAGGAAAGAAAAGCTCATCCAAGAAGAAGGGAGAAAAAGAATACAAAGGTGCATGGGATGAGTCAAGTGATAGTGAAAGTGGAGAAGAGAATGTGGAGTGCCTCATGGTCAAAGAAGATGATAGTGATGATTCTCAAAAGGTAAGCCTTCTTGATTTGCAAAAAGAAGATCTAATTGTTAGTCTACAAGATACTCATGACAAATATGTTGATTGCAAAAAGAAACTAAAGAAGGTTACCAGAACTAATGAGGATCTATATGCTAGATTGAATAATCTTTCTTTCGAAAAGGATAGTATTGCTTATGAAAATTTGACTTTGAAATCATCTTTAAATGATTGCAATATGAAGCTGCTTACTTTAGAAACAAATCATGATCTTCTTTCTCAAGAAAAGGCAGATTTGCTTGCAAAACTGAATAATTTTCAGACTCAACCTATCCTATGTAATCATCTAGATTATGATGCTATTGTTAAGGAAAGAAACTCTTTATTATCTTATCTAGATCAAGCAAAGGTAGATATCAATAAGAAGATGGATGAGATTGCTAAACTACAAAGAGAAATTTATGGTTTAAGGGGTAATGATGTTCTTGATAATATTCTGAAATATTCTTCTAGTTACAATGGAAGAAGAGGTTTAGGATATGTTCCAAAAGAAAAATCCTTTCAACCTAAACCTATGAGAACTTAAGCACCCAAGACCAAGATCATGTTTGTACCCAAGAATGCAACTCAAAATCCTAGAAAGAGAAATGAAATTGATTCTATTTGTTGTCATTATTGCTTGCGCCTTAGACATTATTCCCTTTCATGTCCTTACAAGAAAAAGGAGGTTGATTTAGTATGGGTTCCAAGACCCCAAACTTAGCAAATTTAATATGATTAAGTTGAGATTTGACCTAACACTTCATTTGAATATCTTAATGTGTCATCTCAACTAAATAGAGTGGTACCTTAGCATATTACAACGATTTAAGTCCAAAACAATTTACTGAAACAAACATAAACATTCTCGGTCGACAAACAGTTCGAACGAGACATCCTCGATTGAAAAATATTCGACCGAGGAAATGCTTGTGACAAATCTGAAATCTACAACAGAATTTATAGTAAAAACAACAACTATTCCGGTCGAAGAATTTTCGATCGGAGCAAAAATTGGTCGAGAAATTGTCGACCAAGTGAATTTCTATTTTAGTTCAGTTTCAACCTGTAAAATAGAAACTTTCTCGATCGACAAATTGTTTGACCGAGACATCTGTCGGTCGAAATATTTGTCGACCGAATGAAGATTTGTTCAGTTTAATTTGTTAAATCATGATTCAGTTTATTGTTAAACGTACCTAACCATAATGGACCATCACATGGGTACTAAAACCTACATTTTATTGCAGGATTGGGTAGTTGACAGTGGATGTTCCAAACACATGACCGGGAATAAGGATGCATTTCAAACTTTTGAGAAAAAGAAAAGCGGAACAATCACTTTTGGAGATAATGGTAAAGGTAAAATTGTTGGAATAGGTAATATTGGTACAATCCTTGAAATAAAGAATGTTTTACTTGTTGATGGTTTGCACCATAATTTAATAAGTGTCATTCAATTATGTGATAGTGGATATGATGTTTTATTCAACAAAAATTGCTGCAAGTTACTAATAGAAAATACTACAAATGTTGTTTATGAAGGAAAAAGAGTTGGAAATTTATATATCCTTAGACCTAACTCTATGCAATCTGTAGTTGGAAAATGCTTACTTGCAAAAGAAAATTCTTTACAACTATGGCATAGAAAATTAGGTCATTCTAGTTCATATGTTATCAAAAAGCTAGTTAAATATGATCTTGTTCGTGGTTTGCCTAAGTTATCTTTGGATCAATATGAAAATTGTGAACCATATACTTTGGGTAAACAAACTAAAACTTCTTTTAAACCCAAATACATGCTTAGCACTAGTAGATCACTAGAACTTATTCATATGGATTTGTTCGGGCCTATGAGGACACAATCTATTGGTGGGAAAATATATTGCTTTGTTATTGTTGATGACTACAGTAGATATATATGGGTACATTTTCTTGCAAATAAAGATGATACTATTCAAGTTTCCATATAATTTTGTTCAAAGATTGAAAATCAATTACAAAACAAAATATGCACAATTAGGAGTGATCATGGTGGAGAATTTGAGAATCATCTATTTGAAGAATTATGCACATCTCAAGGCTACACTCACAAATTTTCTGCTCCACGCACTCCACAACAAAATGGCATAGTTGAAAGGAAAAATTGGTCATTACAAGTAATGGCTAGGACTATGATGCTTGAACATAATACACCTAAAACATTTTGGGCTGAAGCAGTAAACACAGCTTGTTATGTGCTAAATAGATTAACCGTACACTCTTATTTGAAGAAAATACCATATGAAATCATGTATACTAAGAAACCAAGGGTTGACTATTTTCATACTTTTGGCTCAACTTGCTATATCTTGAACACAAAAGATGATAGAGAAAAGTTTGACTCTAAATCACAAAGAGCCTTTTTCTTGGGATATTCAACTTCTAGTAAAGCATTTAGAGTTTACAACACTATCTCTTGAAAAGTTGAAGAATCCATTCACATTACTTTTCATGAAGAACTAAGAACTGAAAATTATGATGTAGTTGATATTACTCATCAAGTAGAAAATCTAACCATATCAACTAAACATGATCAAAATGCTACAAATGATCAACAAGTTGAGACACAACAACCCATTCCTAGATTCATTAATGATCATCCTCAAGAACTAATCATTGGAAATCCTAATGATAAAATAAAAACCCGTTCATCTTTTAGAGATGTTGCAAATATGGCATTTGTATCTATAATTGAACCTAAGAAGGTGACTGAAGCTCTAAAAGATGATTATTGGATAATGGCAATGCAAGAAGAATTAAACCAATTCACTAAGAATGATGTATGGGACTTAGTTCCTAAACATCAAGATAAAACCATTATTGGAACTAAGTGGGTTTTTAGAAATAAGTTAAATGAAGTCGGGGAAGTAGTAAGAAATAAAGCTAGGTTGGTAGCACAAGGGTATAATAAAAAAGAAGGAATAGACTTTGATGAAACTTCTGCACTAGTGGCAAGACTTGAAGCCATTAGAATGCTACTAGCTATAGCTGCCTACAAAAACATCAAACTATTCCAAATGGATGTAAAAAGTGCATTTCTAAATGGAATAATACAAGAGGAAGTATATGTTGCCCAACCACCTGGTTTTGAAATTCCTGGTAAGGATGATCATGTTTACAAACTTAAGAAAGAACTTTATGGCTTAAAACAAGCACCTAGAAATTGGTATGAAAGGCTCAAAAACTATCTCTTTGATAACAGTTTTTCAATTGGAAATTCAGATTCTACTTTATTTTTCAAAACATATGAATCTGACTTTTTAGTTGTTCAAATTTATGTTGATGATATTATCTTTGGTGCATCAAATGAATCCTTATATAAACAATTTAGTGATATTATGCAAAAGGAATTTGAAATGAGTCTCATGGGAGAATTTACTTTCTTTCTTAGTTTTCAAATAAAGCAAATGCCCATTGGGATTTTTATAAGCCAATAGAAGTATACAAATGAACTTTTAAAACGTTTTGGGATGGAACATTGCAAACATGCTACCACTCCAATGTCTACCTCTACTAAATTTGATAAGGATGAAAATGGGGAACCCATTGATGATTCCTTATATAGGGCCATGATTGGTAGCTTGCTTTACTTAACCACTTCTAGACCGAATATCATGTTTTCTATTGGACTTTGTGCTAGATTTCAATCAAAACCCAAGAAAACTCATTTTCAATCTGTCAAATGGATTCTAAGATACTTAGCCGGCACCATAAACTATGGTTTATGGTATCCTAAAAGACAACCTTTGGATTTGAAAGCTTATACCGATGCCGATTATGCTAGTTGTCGACTTGACCGAAAGAGAACAAGTGTAAGTTGTTTCTTGTTAGGAATAGCCTTAGTATCTTGGTTTAGTAAGAAACAAAACACGAGTGCCCTCTCTACAAATGAAGCTGAATATATGGCAGCTAGGTCTTGTTGTGCTCAAGTGCTTTATATGCAACAAGTTTTAAATGATTATGGTTTTACATTTTCATCCACGCCTATCTTTTGTGACAATACAAGTGCTATAAACTTGGCACATAATCCTATTTTACACAGCCGTGCCAAACATATTGAAATTCGTCATCATTTTCTAAGGGATCATATCTCTAAAAAATCATGTATCCCTTCATCATGTTGATACAGAAGATCAATTAGCTGATATTTTCACAAAACCACTTCCATTAGATCAATTCAATAAAATAAGTAAGCAACTACTCATTACTCCCTTAGAAGATGTTTTCTTTGACATTTGTGCTTCTTAAATCATTTGATTTTTCTAATCCTTACAAATGATTTTGGCTTCAAATGGACATCCTTTCAAATGATTTGATGGTTATCTTTTTGAAAGGGGAGCACAAATTAAGGGGGAGTTTTAACACATGATTTTAACAACTATCTTTTTGAAATGACAAAGGGGGAGAAATAATATAAATCTTAAATACTTAATCAACGAGTTTCATAATCTCTTGGATTTACATTAAAAGCTGCTATATTCCCTAAGAGTTGGACTTTATGTTCCACACTTCTTTGGGAATAATAAGCACACATTCCATAAATAAGAAGAGGAATACAAAAGGTAAATCTTAGGTATAAAACTCAACTCATTGTAAAAAGATTATTTGATTTATATTTAGAAATGTTTGTCATCTTCAAAAAGGGGGAGATTGTTGGCTAAATGGACATCATCAAATTACCTTTATTTTGAAAATGACAAACATTTCATTCTTGTGGATCTAACGTGCTATTTGAGTGTTGCAGGAACTAGGTGGATGATACAACTTTGGAAGCTCTAAATGCTCACAATGTGTAAATTTCATGATTGTAATCAAATGTAAAACTTGTACAAGTATATAATGTACAAGTACTTAGATATCATGTAAATCAAGCGTTTAGATCTTCCCTAGCCATTCACAACACTTAAATAGGTCATCCCCTATAATAGTGTCACAACTGCACACTCATACACACACTTAGTATTCATCTAGAACCACCAAAATAGAGACACTTTCGGTCAAACTCTTTGTCGATCGAGACAAGCTCGGTCAAACAACTTCTCGACTGAGAGTCTCCCAGGTTAATTCTTATAATAGGTTCTATAGCCATTAGACACAATAGACAAGGTAGTTGGGAGTTGGAATCGAATGTTATATACACTTGCTCCAGACCGCCCCTCAGTTGACAAAAGCTTTGACTGACAGACTCTCGGTCGACAAATTTCTCGACCGAGATTGTCTCTGTCTGTACTTTTTAGAATTAATAAACTAGCCATTGCTAAAGAAATTAGTGGATACCTAATGGCTAGTTAAGCACTTAGAACCCCCTAGAATGTGTCTAGAACGTCCTTAAGAATTTATAGGCCGTTCCTATAAATAGTACATGCCTTAGGACACCCAGAACACACTTGTGCAACACTTGAGCATACATACTTACAATTGGCAATCTATTCTTGTGAGCAATTGAGCAACTCTAGCATTTTCTAATCCTTTCCATTGCTACAAATTCGTCTCCTATAGGATAGCATCTCCTATCCACTGCACTTCCACTTCCATACACATTGGTTAGGAGATCAAAATGCTTGATATAGGAAATCAAGCCTTGTGCTACAACGATAATTGTAATTTCCATTTTCCCTTCTTATTCCTTCTTATTGCTTATACTCTCCTTACTACTCTTAGGGTTGGAGGCTGCGGATTGGAGAGGGTGCTATCTTCACAGGTGAAGAAGGATATTCTCGGTGGAGAAGGAGGACTTTGGACTACTTCTAGAAGGTCTCAACAGGAAGCTACTTCAAGGAGGAAGGCTACTTCGAGGGGGAGCTTGAAGTTACTTCAAGTGAAGGCTGCTTCATAGTTGGTGAGATGACTTCGGGGTGAAGGCTGTCCAAAGGGTGAGGAAGGTATTTGTAATTTTGTGTAACATCCTAAAAAGGTAATAAAATTCAAATACTTTCAAATCCCAATTGGAAACAATTGGGTAGTGGACTGACTCCCTTAGTTTTTGCTAAGGGTGGAACCACTCTAAACACCTTGCCTCTTTCTCCTTATCTCAATTGCAGTTGCTTGAGTTGAATTATTATTAAAATATTTATAAAACCCTATTCACCCCCCTCTAGTGGTTTTTCAATTAAGCTCCAAAGGTTACTAATACATTATAGTCAACAACAAGGATTCACATATTACAGTTAGTCAACTTCAACCTAGGGTTAGGTTAACATGGTTTCTAACCATGCAATATCCATCGATTACATCTGCAAGGTAAAGGGTTATGTTCAGTACATGACCTCAACATCACATCAGGGTTTGTTGGTCTATGGCATGGTCATAATTATATGTATCCATAACTAGGGTTAATATGTGAGTTACTCATATAATGTGCATTGAGTGTTCATCAGGGTATAAACAAGCATGTCAGGGCATAGTTACCATCTTGTTTGGTTGATTCTAAATGTCCAAGCACAATAAACTCCTAATAATGGGACCATGGTTATTAAAGTATGGATAGACAAATCTTGATATACTACATGACTCCACCCTTTAAAAAGGAAATCAACATATCCATAAACTATCAAGCTTCTACACTCCACCCCTCAGAAATGTTTAACCTAATAAGCCAAAAAAACTAAAGGAACATAAATGAGTCTATATAAACTTCATGTAACATCCTCAACATTCACTCTCCATAAAAAAACTAAGAAATAGGGAGCAAAAGAAACATAATTATAAAGTCAGGTTAATTAGAAACATAAGGGTTACCTTCGACATTATCTTTGTTTGCTTCTTCACCACCAATAATGTTGAATGTCTATAATGGATCTCATCAAGTATCTCCTCATGACATAGAGGGAATGAATGCCTAATATGACTAGGCTCTCTACAATGGTGATAGGTAACCTAGAAATCTGATGTAGAGGGACACTTCCTAGGAGGATGATGCCCCTGACACTTAGCACACTTGTCCCTCTTTTTCTATGCACATGAGCACTTCCTCTTGTTATTTTTCTTATCTTGAAAACTTGGGTAAGCTTCAATATATAGAGCCTTGTCCACAATATGTTAGAAGGTCAATGCTAGCTGAGGAACCAACCTTTGTCCAATATCATATCACAAACCACTCAGAAACATACTATCTTGTCTTTCTTCAATCAATCCTTTAGCATAATGCTCAAGCCATATGAAGTTCTGAACATACTTCACCGCATCCATGGAGTTTTCACATAGGTTGTAGAACTCCAACTACTTCTTTCTTAGAGATGTAGATGATATATGCTTCTCTCCAAATAGGGTTAGGAACTGATCCTACATCATGGAAGCAATATCACAAGTCTTGACCATGTTGTTCCACCAATGACAAGCTATACCGCTAAGTATGTACGTGGAAAAATGAACTTTTTGATGCTCTGGGCAAGCCATGCCTTCAAAATCATTAACTGTTTCCACCATGTACACTTCACTCTCACCATAAAAATGCCTAGGATACAACTTCGAGAAAGCTATGAGTGGACGCTCCTTAGGTTGTAAACTATCATTTCTCATTAGGGTCAAGGAAAGAAGTACTTGGAGATAAGCAACTCCAAGTCAGTGGGAAAACTCCAACTCATGGAGTTGATGCTGATGTCGAAGTAGATGACACTACTTGGGGTTGACTCTGTCGGGGGAGCTTGAGACACTAGAGGAGTAAAAGGAGGATCCATCCCTAGCATTCTATACTTTGGGTCCTGGGGTGTCTCAAATCTAGCTAGTTTATCTATAGTTGAGTAGTTTCCAGACATATTGATGTGTTTACACAAGACAAGGGAATAAGGTATAAGGAACCTATTAGGATAGGTAAAAACTTAAGGGACATAAAGATTGAAATTGTTAGATTAATTGAATGCCTTGGCTTTGAATCCATATTGATAAGGGGTGGGACCTGACATGGGAGGCACTTTTCTACTTTGAGGTGATAATAGAAAGCCATACAATTCCAACCTTGATAATATTTTCCAACAAAAGATACAAAACTAAAATTTAACTATGTATTGTAACAAATACTAGAAGTGTGGCAGCGGTAGATAAAAATATGACTATTACAATATTCATGGTTTACATTTTTTCTTCACCACGTATGGTGTACATAAAAGGAACTATAGAAAACAAGACTAAAGAGTAAACCAACCACTTCAATATACCTGCCAAGAAAGATTAGCTACACTTGGATACATGTTAGTCAACTTTGGTTCACACCTCCTTTCTCTCCACGAAGGGGTTGGAAGCATACCCCACAATAGAAGACAAAGTGGATGTTGCAGCATAAAAGCTTCTATTTGTGTATAACTGTGATTGGACAAAATTAAGGAAATGGGATAACATATAATATAGCAAGGCTTCCCAAACAAAATAGAGAGAGAGAGAGAAATAATCCTCCAAATGGATGTCAAAAGGAATATTCATATAGTAAGACATAAAGATTATATGATGAAATAATAAAGTATACAATAAATAATTCTTGCCTTTTAAAATCAAATTAGAGAGCAATAAATAAATAATAAGAAGATCTCATACAGATTAAGTATTAGACTACAATCATATAAAAGTAAGATTGACACACTTCCACACTTTGTACCAAGGAAGGAGGTGAAAACACCTACAATCCTCTATGTAATGGTATATATATTAGGTAAGAGAACTTGGTGTAGGTGTGAGTATCAAAATACCATATACAAGAAAAGTTGTACTACGGTATCAAACCCCATAATGTACTGCTAGTAATAGATAATAATAGTCTCAATAATCAAACATGCATGTAATAGAGGAGAAAGATAAATTTAGTCCAAACAACTCATCAATTTAGGGACTCCATTACTAAATGGGACAATAAAATGATATACTGCAATAAGGGTTTCAAATTGAATAAGCATCAACAATATTCAACAAAAGAGATTCAATTTGCATTCTCAACAGTATAGAAGATGATTTTCAGTGAATTTTACCCAATCGGGTCAAAAATGTATAACCAAGTGATGTATAGAGAAATATGTTGCAATTGAGTCAAGAGAGAGAGAGAGAAATCATAAAACATTATCCAATATGAATCATTAAGAGAAGCAACATACCTCAACTTGAGTATCAACAACCACATGCAAAACCCCAATTCTAGCCTGGGTATCCTTCACCTATTAACATATTGTATATGTACATTGTTAATTAAAATGTAATCATAAAACCCTAACTTATCAACTCTCACTAAAGTTGGATTTAACTTATTATTTATGTCTATCTAGATATGAAATAATTTTCTAAAGTTGGATTTAACTTATTATTTATATCTATTTAGGTATGAAATTAATTTCTGAATCCAATGAGTATCTATTAGTATTTTTTTGACTTTTCTACCATTAGATACGACTTTAT
Source organism: Alisma plantago-aquatica (assembly GCA_963693085.1). Lineage (NCBI taxonomy): Eukaryota > Viridiplantae > Streptophyta > Magnoliopsida > Alismatales > Alismataceae > Alisma > Alisma plantago-aquatica. The sequence goes on from OY856409.1 coordinate 1,331,099,588, forward strand.
CAAGTTAATTCAATTCACTAGAATATCAAAAATGAAATCTCTATACAATGACCAATATAACCTACATATGATTTTAGAATCATATGCATGACGTGGCATATTGGTTCATTGCCAAGGATCACTAAATTGTGTGAAATAACTCATATCAGGAGTAAAAAAGGTGCAAAGGGCCATGCAAAGCATGATAAAATCAAATTCAATCAAGGGAGAAAAAGTAAACAAAGAGGTGTTTTTCCTTCTCCATGATTCCTCCACACAATGAAGCAACTCTAAAGTAGAGCTCATTAGTGAGAAACATGATGGTGTACCACTAAGAAACAACATACCCAATTGAACATTTTGGGTTCCTTGCCTCTGGCTGGTTCTGATGACCTTTAATATAAATCATGGGGAGGCTAGGTGCCCTAGAGAAAGCTCATGCCAATAATGGTTAGGGAAAAGAGGAAATCAATGGAAAAACTAGGAGACTAAGAGAAAATTCACTTTTAAGGCATCACCAAGCTTCATTGACAAAACATGACTGAAGAACCCTCCATGGATTCACAAAATGATCAAAATGCCATAAAAATGGAGAAAAAAGTAAAAGACCCGGTGGAACTAGAAATCTAGAGAAACTGGAGGAATTGGAAAACTGGAATACGAACTCAAAGCATTGAAGGAAAATAATTAAACCCCTTTGGTTGAACATGAGAACTACAAACATTCTGTTACTTAGGCCAGTTGAGTACTAGGGCTTTCCCTAGAAGCTGCAATAGAAATTGATAGACACTAAGCTTATAGAGAGAGCAACAAGATGACAACGAAATACATATAGCAAAAGGAAACAATACATTAATGGACCAGGACACTGACTAATAAGTCAATTTATCTATGAAGGTCGGAGATATAGGTGCCACATCACTAGAGCCAAAAATTCCAATTGGTCCACAAAGCCAAGAGAGGCACCATCAAGATCACTTGTAAGTGGAGAAGGTTTCCTATGGATGTGTCTTTGCTTTTATGGGTGATATATATATATATATATATATATATATATATATATATATATAGTTGGGTTAAGGGATGTGTGAGGCAACTAGAGTTGAAATAAGAGAAGGAGATTGGGAGTTTTAGTTGTTATGGGGAACAAATAGGATATCAATGGACTCAGTGAGTCATCTTAAAATATTTAAACATAGAAGGGGAGTCTAGGATGAGAGGAGAGGGGGAGATCAGTGAAGAGAGAGGAGTTCTATCAAGAATACTATAGAGTCAAGGCAACCACAAACCCAAGGAGGAAGAAGATCTCATATCCTCCAAATGCAAATTTGACGACTCTTGAAGAGCACAAAATAAGTGAGCCAACATGACACAACCATATAAATGAGGGTGGAAAATTTGAGAACCCAATTCACATGACATTAAAACCTAAATTTGTAATTAGAAACTAAGTCCAATTAACATTAGGACTAATGTTTGCACATTATGTTCTTTAATCAAGTTAAGATAGCAACAATTATCCGATTGGGTTCAAACTTGACACCTAGACTAACTAAGAGTCAAGGAATATGATTTGAGAGTTTTATTTTGCTTTTAGGGTTATTTTCTATGAGTTCCTATACAAATAGGGTTTACCTCAATTATCTTAATAATACTTATTATATATCAACATTATACTCAAAGTTTAGGATTTAGAGCACTCATTGTAATATTACTACCATTAGGGTCACATGATATTATATTATATGCATTATGACATTTTACTCACTAATCCCAATTTTTCTACTAATTTCAACATTATCTTAAAAGAATGGCACATTAATTACTTCAACTTTCATTAACCATCCATTTTTTTCAAAGTACATCTATTATTCACATTATTATCCTCATGAGTCATCCCTTCATATTAATTTATCTCTAGTGACTAATTATGCATATGTAAGTTAGTAGTTTCATATTAACACATAATTTGATATGTGTTACACAGTTAATGATCTGATTTATGTATTAATTCATGGATATGTTATTAGGCTCATTCTGTATGTATTTGAGATATGTTATGTGATTAAGCTCTAACGGTTACCAATAACTTGTAATCAACAACAATGATTCATATATTAGGGTTAGTCGACTTCAACCTAGGGTTAGGTCAACATGGTTACTAACCATCAAATATCCATTAATATCATCTCAAGGTCCAGGTTTAGGTTCCATACATCATCTTGACGTCATAGTAGGGGTTACTGGTCCATGGCATGGTCAGGATCATATGTATCCATAAGTAGGGTTAATATGTGAGTTACTCATATTATGTGCAATAAATGTTAATCATGGTACAAACATGCATGTCATGGTCTAGTTATAATCTTGCTTGGTTGATTCTATAGGTTCAAGCACACTAACCTTAAATCATGGGATTATGGTTTCTAAAGTTAGGGTAGTCAAATCTCCATATGTTATAGTATAAGACTGAATCAAATCTATGTTTGGGGCCTCACAACTCACTCCTCCTATTAGGATTTCACCCTTGAAGTCTTGAAACAAGTATGTATACAATTTCCACTTCTCATCCTCTAACTCCCACATCCGTCTACACCATGATGATGCAAAAAAACCTTGACCACTGGTAGATACTTCCTTCTCAACTTATGTACCTGTATGTCTAAGATCTTAACCGGTCCTTACTTGTGTGTAACATCCTCTACCAACTCTACTTCAACTGGATGATGTGTCTTCTTTGTATCAGGATGACACTTTCTAAATATTAGAACATGGAAAATGTCATGATGCATTCTTATTTAGGTAGAAAATCTAACTTATAGGACACTCTTCCAATATGCTCTATGATATGATGAGGACCAATGTACCTTGGAGAAAACTTGCACTTCATGCCACAAAACTTCCTCTCAAGGCGAGAACTTCATATAAGTAGAGTCTCAAAAACAAAGTTCTATTGGTGTCCTATTAATATCGATGCATGAATTATGTCTATCATGTGGTGATTTCAATTGTTTGTTATTTATATGCATCTTCTTATTTTCAGTTGCACTAACTATGTAACCCAAAAGTTGATATCACATGTTTTATACCAACAAATGGGCAATCTAAAATGCTTACCAGACAATGCTTCATATGGTTTCATGTCTGTAATCCTTTGATATATATTGTTATAGGAGCACTCTATCAAGCTAGGGTTGGTATACAAACTATCAAGGAAGTGAAGCACATAAGATCTATAATGATCTTCAAGAGTTTATATTGTCTGCTCTTGTTGATTGTCTATCTAGAGATTAAAATATAAATTTCATTTCAACTTTATGACCAACACTTTATATAGACGGTCCAAAAACTTGCTCATAAACTGGTGTCCTTTGTCCTACACTTGATGGTATTCCATGTAGACAAACTTTCTCATCAATTTTAGTTTGGAGCCAACTTATTAATTGAATATGTAGTTTTGACAACTTAAAATGTGTAAACTTTGCCAGAAAATCAACAACTACCCAAATGGAATCATCTCCCTTGATTTTCTTGTTCACTCTATCAATTATATTAAGTGATCAACACAAGGGAGTGATTATGGGCTCTAGATGTGGTTCCTCTCAACTACAACCTACGAGCATATTTGGCAACCTTAGGATGATCCCATATATGTACTATTATAGTTAAGATCATGTACTGTTCACTAGAATTACTTAGGAAAAATTATAGTTTCTCTAGAGGAATTGATCGGATGTCCAATGTACGAGAAACACATCTGGGTTCTTGGGATTTTGCTAGTTGACTATGTTTTTCCATGACAAACTCAGTCGACATTGGTAATTGGGCTTTTCTTCATAGTGCCATCAGTCATATTTCTAGAATGGAAACTCAATCAATTCAAGTAACTAATTTAGAGATTCCAAATTATCCTACATTCAATTATACTTCATTCTAATCAAATATATTACACGTTTTATAGTAACTACAAGTGATGCAACCATTAAAAGTGATTTACATAAGAGTTATACATATAATTTTTTCTTCTATTCTTCAACTTTGAACTTTGAGAATGTTTGCCATATTTTTTTCCCGTATTTGGGTTTCCAAAATTGAGTAATTGGATTACGTCTATAATCTAAAATCTCAGTAGGAGTGTTAGATATATATGAACGGAATAGTGATGTCATCATCAAAATATGGGTAATATAAGTTGTGAAGCCAAAACTAATTAATGACAAAGAATATCAAATGGTAACCTAAGGGATTTTTTGAACAAAGATGTATTTAAGCTTTTGCATGCATGTATAATGTCCTCTATATAAGATATCTTGTGGCTTAGCCTTTTCTAGGTTGTATTGAAGAAAGGGGGCATCAACATTGTCTTAAGAAAAGATGGAGTGGAACTAGTCTAGAGACCAGTCACACTACAAAAAACATGATAAGGGTTTGGGATGAATACCTAAATAGATCTGTCTGAACCCTAACACTAACTTGTTGGTTAGGACCTTGCCTTGATCGTTGTTTCTTGAGTAGAGTCTTGGTGAATAGAAAGTTCTGGTTAGGGCCATCTCTGAACCTAAAGATACAAAAACATTGAACCTTTCATCCATAGATACATGACTATGTCCATTGGACAAGTCTTTACTCAAGGACGAGGTGTTTGGGATAATATGTAGATAGGATAGATGTGCCTTTTATTTCACTAGATTTACTAATGTGAATGTACAATCAATAAATTTACACAAAAGCACACACCAATTGCCAAAAGTAAGTCATATCTATATATTAATTTTCTAAACACATATAATTTTTTTCATGAACAACTCAAATAATACAAAATGATGCTTTCTACTTCAAAAACAAATGGAATGCAAGTTCATGTTTAGTTGTATTGTACCATTTTAGCGTTCCTTATGGCTTGACAAACATTACAATGAAGATCAAACCAATATGTTTGCAACAACCTAGTGTATGCCGTCTTATAGATTTTATGGTTAACTTTGTATGTTTTTGCTTTTTCTGCTTGGATCCACCATTAGGGTTTTCTCTATTATCTTTATTACTTGCAATAGGAGGGCAAACTTGATTATCCTTAATAAACAAGTAAAAAAGTCAAGTGTTAATTGGACTAGAAAAGATTACAATTATGTTATATATCCATAACATAAGTATTGTTTCTATTTCAAGCTAGCATCAAGAAGGGACCAACATAAGTTCAATGTATTTACTATTTTGAAGAAATACTTTAGAATAATAGAATTATATGTTTATAGAAAAATCAAGTAAATTGGTTCATTAGATGCTACTTGTTCAAATCATAAGTTGTAGAACAACTACTAAACTTTAAAAACTTTTGGCATACCTTATAAAAAGAAGGCCTAATCCCTTATATGAGTATGTGTATGAACTATTCATGAATACAAATAGAGCACTTTGTGAACTATTTCATCTCTAAGAAAATATAATAGAAAAATCAAGGCATATTAATATATGTAATGATATCCTTTCTAAAAGTTCTATTTAGTAACATCTCATACCTAAGGAGGTTACAGTGAGTGTGTTGGCAACATCCCTATATATGGGAAGCCAACTTCATATGGAAACCACATACTTTAATGCCCCTATTAGATCATTTGATGTGTAAATGACTTAATTTCTAAGTTATGAACCTGACTGAGTTACTAAGACATTAACGTAATATGGGAAATATATAAAATTACTTTCATAGTACATGGTGTTGGGGTTGACCCCATCAATTACTGTTGGGTCTTCCTATTCCATGTAAAATAAACTATAGGTTAAGAAAAAATCGTATGAAATGTAATTCTATAAAAATTTAGTGTATACTTACTTGTAATATGTAATGCACACATAATTCTTTGGGACATTTCACTCATCATCTAGTAGGACATCTTACCAATCAAGTCTCTTATTCTTTTCTTAATTCTTACATCTCGTTTTATGAAATCTCAACAACTTCATGTTAATATGTAACATAATTAAGACAAAAGAATCTTTAGACAAGTATAACTATACAATTTGACTTTATAGTTCAAAGTATCCACACAATATTCTGTATTTTCCTCATATAAAATTTCATTTGCAACATGTACAAGTACACCCTTAGTTAGAAATCTTAGAAAGAGACTCCAACCTATAGAGGTATGCACCATGCATGGTCCTTACTAAATAAAAAGAAAAATATTGAGTTCAACATAAAAATTGGATGGAACACAAGAACTAAGTGATTTTTAGGAAATTAGTGCTACAAAATTATAGTGTCAAGAAGAATAGAGTTAAGTTGAACTAGGAAACACATTTGACTCCCCAACAGTGACACCAAAACTAATGTAAGGAAACATGTTTGTGAATTTTAATTAAACCAAAGCTACTCCTCATCACCCACAATAGTTTGTCTCGCAAGTAATATAGTGATTGGGTTGAATCCATAGTGACACAAAGCAATTGAATGTAGACTAAATCATGATTTACTGTACAATTCAATATAAGAAAGATTGGTTGGTTGATTAAGTCCTAAATTACAAAAAGACTGACACAATTACTATTCAAATTCTTCTAGATAAGTAAGAGTATTTGGTACCTTGATGCCATTTAATCACATGATGAATAGTCATAATTCACTCTCTTATCCACATATGACCTTCCAAATTAATGACTTTCATATATTAGTTGCAAACGAAGATGAAATCCATGTATTTTTTAGCAAATAAACCCAGTCAAAGACTTAACCCTATCATATGTCACTTGGGGAATCATAAGCCCATATTATTATTGAACAATGAGACTATAACATGCATAAAATCTACCCACTTTCATGAAATAGAAGTTCAAGCTTAATTGTCCTCTAGTAAATTTATGGCACACCAAAGTTATGAATTCAGGGATATAGTAGAGCAAGACCTTTGATTCTCATAACAAAATAACAATAATTTGAGAAATAAGAGAAACAATTTGGAATATATAGTTGTTCATCACATGGCTAATAGGTGTCATTCAAGCACTATAATGAACGAAAACTTAGAATCTTACCCTATTCTAAGATTAGAAATTTATAAAGATTGGTTTCTTAGATTTGACCAAACAAGGATAAAAATTGAAACACATTTAGATAATGACTTGATTATGTGATGACATGCAAATAAAATCATGAATTATGTTATATATATTTTCTTTACTAACATAATGGCTAAATAAAAATGAATGATATGCTTTAGAGTAACAACTGGTAATTCCATATCCATAAATATTATTGTTGTTCTATTATTTAAATAAATATGAAATGGATTAATTATGTTAAGTGTAAAATGTGGAATGGTATGCATATTATATTTAACTTATTTTGTAACAATGCAAAATTAATGAGACTCTTGTTGAAGATAACCAATATTTATGTAGATAAATTGTGTAAACCATAATGATGATATAACTCAAAAGGAAATTCCAAAACCCAAATATAATGATAAAAATGTTTGGTTGCCAATTAACTTGGGTGCCAAGTTTCACATTGTTTAAACGATAATAACTATCATAATATCATTTAGAAAACAAAATATGAATTTCACTCCCAACTATTAAATAATATGTTTAATGACTTAAAAATGGAAATAAATCCCAAATTCGAATCACATAACAAAATTAGTCTATGTGTGGGTTTCCACATTAATTGGACAATCTTATCTATCATAGTTTAGTTTAAAAGAGAATATAAGTTAAAGTTCAAAATATTAAATAAAATGATCAACATTCCCAAAATGGAAAAATAATGACAAAATTAGAATCCTTACATTTTAGTTTGCTTGTAGGCCAAGTTCCACATCTTTTGATTGTTCCTATATGCCTCAAATTCATTATAAAAATGAAAGATAAGAAAAAAATATTAAATTTATTATTAAAAAGAAAACGTCTATAACATTAAATGAACAATGTAAACCAACTTTCATGGATTATACATATATAATTTATGTGAAGTTTTAATAAATAAACTTGTCTTGTAATATAATGGGAAATAATTTTGTAGATGCATGTTAAATATATGGAAAATATATCATGATATAAAATCTTAAAAATTTATTTACTTTTCAAATACAATGGGACCGAGGTAATTGCAACAATGTGGAATAAAAGAGATATTTTAATAAATTATAACAAACTTTAAAAAACAAATTCTCTCGAATTAATGTTTGTAAGCAATATATAAATGAAAGCAATCATGTTAACATATCATAAAGGACACATATATTTAAATATGTTATATATTTTCTTGGAAACAAATAATCAAAAAAAGTTTATATAATCTATTACTGAATCAAATAAGAAATAATAGTAATCTTGACTAAAAGATTTCCTCAATAAACCTCCCTATTATCTCCTAAACTCATTAACAACAAGGAAAAAAAGAAAACAATTCAATAAATAATGTTTACACCCTTTTGATATGAAATTCATATGTCTATAATAACTAGTGTTGAATGTATAAATTTATTAACACCTATCTCCTCCACAAATAATTAATGTAAAATATATATTTAATTATAAGGTTGCCTCAAATTTGGAATTTTAGATCTGACTTAATATTAATTAAATAGATATCTTTTTAAGTGGAATGAAAGTATTATACATGTTTTTAATGACTCTAATGTGAGAAGAGAAACATTATGAGAAAGTTATTTCATAATGGAAAAGATAAGTGTATATGAGACGTTGATAAAAGGAATAATAGAAAAGGAATTCAATAAATATATCCTACACAATTGAACACTAACTTATTATACATGTATACATTGAGTAAATAATTACAAAACAAGATATTTAGAAGTCTCTTTATTGTAAATGTAACAGTCAATATTTATGTGATCAAGTAATTAAAAAAGGAAATATACAATAAAACATATACATAAGTAAATGAAAGGGAAATGACGTTTTAATGTTATTGTTTCCTATCATTTATTAAAGAATGCTTAACTTTTGTCATTTTACAATACAAGTTGCATATTTTCCCTAGCAAATAAGAATAGATAGCTTTCTTGCTACCCAAGAAAAATAGTCCTCTATATAGACCTCTCGCCATGGCCTTCACATACATATAAATCACTTGATCAATAGGACATGACTCCTAACCTTTTTCCTATCCTCCTTTTCAAGTCCCTTGTATGAGCCGGAATGTCATGGTGATCTTTTCTCAACCATCGATGTTTCAAACCTTGGAAACTTGACTTGGGATTAGGGTTTGGACTTTGAAGAGTTGACAAACTTCTTGAGGTATGTTGCATCCTCCATGAGTCATATTGAGCAATTACTTCCTTTATCTCTCTTGGGCCTCTTTGAGGTATCTTATTATTGAAATTTCTCTTTCTTAACTTGATAACCTATTTGGGTCTAATCTTAATGACTTTGAAGTCTCGATCTTTATTATACTCTTACTTATATCTTGTTCATCTTAATCCTTGTGGAATCTTAATTTGCAAGTTGTGTATTCTTGTGATCATGTGAAGTATCTTAATTGTGGAAATAAATGTTTATGGGTGCTCTTACCCCACATGATAATTGTTGGATGTTCACATGCCTCATATTTTGATTTATTCTTGCTTACTCTTTTGTTATGCAACATGTGGTGACTACAAGCATAATGTGACATGTGTTAGTTTATGTGGATGTGTAAATTCTCACAATTGATAATGTAGACATGATAATTCATGCAAGTGACATTATTAGAGCAGATGTGTATCATGTCCTACTCAGAGCAGATGTGTATATGTTCCTACTCGCCCCATATTTATGGTAGATGTATTATTTCCTACCAATATGTTTATATTGTTCTAGTATTGTCACATGCAAAACACTTGGATACCTTGCTCTTATTTATCATCATATTGCAAATCTTATTCTTATTGTACCCACTTGGGTAGTTCTTTCCTTTTTTATGGGAAGCCTTGTTATTTTTGATGTCCTTTATTTCTTAATGTTTCTCAATACCCGTTTTCATATAAATGTTCCAACGTTTATTCTGATGCATCTACTTTTCTCCTTTTAGTGGGGTATTCTTCCAACCCCAGGTGTAGAAGGAGGAGATTTCCAAACTTGACTAGGACAACTTCGAGAGTAGCTGAACCTTCTTTGGGAGATAGATTCGAGGTGGTTAGATAACCCTCTGCTGATCCTATGTTTTAGTTTTCATATGTATCAACCTACGTGGTGAATAATAATGATAATATCAAGCATTGTAATTGTTAGATATTTTATATTTTGCTGCTACATTTGGTATCTTGAATCACACTTTAAATAAATTGGTTATCATCCCATTTGCATTTTTTGGTGTTTGGCATATGGGATGTTCCTTTTTATTTAATTTAATATGGAATGGATACCCTCTCAGGTCTCACTCCTTACGGTATGGTATAAAAGACATCAATAGTTGGTTAATCTAACTATTTGGTCTTGTATCCCTTGTTATGTTTAACCTTATAAGATTTGACATGTACAAAAAAGTTTAGTGGAGCTACCCTCCTTAACCCTCTAGTATGTGAAAAGTTGTACTAGGTGAATCTTTAGTTTTGAGATGTGAACCTTATGGTTTCTAGGTTAGAATCATAAGGACCTAAAATTTAAGCCAAGGTGTATATGACATGCTAATTGGATGAATGAACAATAATAACAACAAAAAATGTTCATAGTTAAAAGATGTATAAGTAACCGTAATATCGATAAGAGTTGTCTTAGTAGGTTAAATCTTTTAATAGGTGGAGAGTAATTAGATGATGATATATGGATGTTTAGCTTTTGAGGGTGAAATCCTTTTAAGGGTTGAAGTGTTGTAATGACCCAAAACTTAAAATATTACCCTATTCCATCATTAGAAATCTAGTAAGATTGGTTTCTTAGATTTGAGCAAACAAAGATAAAAATTGAAACACATTTACACAATGACTTAATTATGTGCCAACATGTAAATAAAATCATGAAATATGTTATAAATATTTTCTACTAACATAATGTATAAATAAAAATGAATAATATGCTTTAAAGTAATAATTGGTAATTCCATGTCCATAAATATTATTAATGTTTTATTATTTAAACATATAAAATTTAAGAGTCAATTATGTTAAATGTTTAAAATGTGGAATTTAGTGCATAATACTAATATATAACTCTTTTTGTAACTATGAGAAGTTAATGAGACTCTAATTGAAGATAATCTTTTTTTTGGTCGGTCCAAAAAGCGTGTTACTATTAAATGAAGTCCAAAAACTTTGGGCACGAAAGAGCACCCCTTAGAACTAGGATATAAATCCAGAAAAAAAGGCCTACACCAAGACCTTCCAAGAAGCAGAAGGAGAAAGAGATGGAAACAAACCCCTATCCTATTCTAGCAAATAACACACATATTAAGAGCTGCTACAAACGACTCAACCATCACTGACAGTATGACCACCTTCAAAGCGTGACATCAAGCCGCCTGAGGTAGCCTTAATCTACATGGGAAGATAGCAACGTCAAAGGCCAGCCATCAACAGACTCAAACTACTTGCAGGCGTGCAACCGAACAATAGAGAAAGAACCAAAATAGCACATCCAAAGGTTATGATAAACAACTTATGTCCATGGAGGGGAAACCCCCCTGGCCTCCATATGCAATATGCTCATCTATGAAAGAATGGATTTCAAGGTTGTTTTCCCCCATCTTCATCAGCCGTCAACATACCCTTCTTAGGAGCCATATGATAACACTCTACAACCATACAGGAAACACGCAGCTCAAGCTTTTGCAAGTCCTATGAGCACAATAGTACCCAACATCCTTTATATGCAACAGACTAAACGTCGAACACCTAGAAGGTGCTCCATATCACAGCTGTAGGGAGAAGCCAACCTCCTCGAACACCTAGAGAGCATCCGAATTCTGGTTCCAGAGAAGCACACACAACGTGGGAGAGAATCTGCCCACCATCACCACACCACCCACGAACAGCAATCGGCAGAGCAGGAAAATGGATACCAAGACCCCAACCAGCACCACCCTGAGCCGGAGTAGAGGACAAGGAGACAATACCCCAAACACAAGCAGCGCCTCCATCTTACAGGCCTCCACCCGAGACAGAGCTTCGGGGGCAAGACTGGAACATGTTTGTTTTGAAAACCGGCTCGCGTGAAGAAGAAGCCCGGAGCAGAACCCCGCCGAGCAGCAACTAGGGAGACGGAATCGACCCTAGAGGCGATGCAGGGTGAGCCCAATCGAAGCGAACACCCTAAGCAACTTACTCAGGTAGCCTGCCACTGAGAATGAGGACAACACCTCAATCCATCCGCCGCTTGAGGTCCTCTTTCCATCCGTCGGGACACAGAACGAGGACGAGATACCCAAAGGTAACAATCGCCACCGAAGCATAGTCACCTGGAAAGCTATTAGGCGAGCTAGGGCGAGCCCTAAACGCCCCACCCGCCGTCGTAGCCACTGAGGAAGAACCAAGTTGTTGTCGAAGGGGCTTCATCAACCTGGTAGGACCAGGTCATACTCAAGAGGTGAGGAGGAAGTGCGCAAGAGAAAGGGGTTGGCACGGAGCAATCAGTGAGTGGGAATACTCTTTCCATCTGCCACTCTTGGACAAGCTGGAAGTCGACAGAATCGACAACGTGAACCTCATACCTCACCATGCTCCACGCGACTCACCGCGAATCCCAACCGAAACCACTGAGAAGAACCCCCAACGAACCAGACAACCCACGTCTCTCTACAGGCAATCAAGCCACCTCTCACAGGAACACAACTGAGGACGATGGAAGGCCAGGGGGAGGAAAGTGCCAAGGGCACTCCCTCCCCCCAGCGGAGGCCACTGGGAGGAAGCTAGAGAGAAGGCAGACCTATAACCCTAGAGAGAGAGAGCGCTTGCTTCCAATCCATATCATTTCAATTGAAGATAATCAATATTTATGTATGCATATTTTCTAAACCATATTGGTGATATAAATCACAAAAGAAAATTCCAAAACCTAAATATAATGACAAAATCATATTTGATTGTTCCGAATTGACTTGGGTGCCAAGTTTCACATTTTTTGAACGATAATAACTATCTTAATTTCATTTAGAAAATTAAATGTGAATTATAGTCCAAAATATTAAATAATATGTTTAATGACTTCAAAAAGGGAAAAAAATCCCAATTTCGAATTTCACATTAAAAAGTTAGTCTATGTGTGAATTTCCACATTAATTGGATAGTCATATCTATCCCAGTTCAGTTTAGGAGAGAATATATAAGTTAAATTTCAAAATATTAAATAAAATGATAAACATTCCCAAAATGGAAAATTAATGACAAAATCAGACTCCTCACATTTTGTTTTGCTTGTAGGAGTGTTCCTATATGCCTCAAATTCATTAAGAAAATAAAATAAAAGATAAGGCAAAAATATTAAATTTATAATTAAAAACATCTAATATATTAAATAAATAATGTAAACCAAATTGTGTGGATAGTTTTGTATACTTTATGTGAAGTTGTAATAAATAAAGTTATGGTGTAACATAATGGTAAATAATGTTTTACATACATGTTAAATCTATGAAAATGTATCATGCTAGAAAATCTTAAAAATGTACTTACTTTCCAAATACAATGGGACTGAGGTAAGTGCAATAATGTGGAATACAAGAGATAGTTTAACAAATTATAACAAACTTAAAAGAACAAATTCTCTCTACTTAATGTTTGAAATCAATAAATGAATGCAAGTTATCACGTTAACATATCATAAAGGAAACAAATATTTGAAAAGGTTATATATTTGCTTGGAAACAAATAAACATGAACAAGTTTATATAATCAATTATTTAAATCAAATCATAAATAGTAATAATCTTGAATATTTCCTTAGTAAACATCCCTATTACCTCCTAAAATCATTAACAACAAAGAAAAAAGGAAAGTAGTTCAATAAATAATGTTTACACCCTTTTGATATGAAATTCATCTATCGATAATAACTAGTGTTGAATATATAAATTTATTAACACCTATATCCTACACAAATTATTAATGTAAAAAAAAAACTCTAACATGAGAAGAGAAACATTATGATAAAGTTATTTCATAATGGAAAGAATAAATATATATGAGTGGTTGGTAAATGGAATATTAGAAAAGGAATCCAATAAATATATCCTACACAATTATACACATATACATTGAGTAAATAATTACAATGAGATATTTAAAAGTCTCTTTATTGTTAATGTAATAATCAATGTTTATGTGATCAAGTCATTAAAAAATGGGAAAATATTTGATAAACAAATAAATAAATAAATGAAAGGGAAATGATGTTTTTATGTTATTCTTTCCTATCATCTATTACACAATGCTTAACTTTTCTCCTTTTACAGCATATGCTGCATATTTTCCCTAGAAAATAAGAATAGATAAGTTTCTTGCTACCCAAGCAAAATAGTCCAATATATATATATATATATATATATATATATATATATATATATATATATATATATATATATATACCCCTTCCCATTTCCTTCACACATATAGAAATCATTTGACCAATAGGAGATGAATCCTAACCTTTTTTCCTATCCTCCTATTCAAGTCCCTTGTGTGAGCCGTCAAAGACTTGTAATCTCGTGGCGATCTTTTCTCAACCATCAATGTGTCAAACCTTATAACCCTAATTTGGGATTAGGGTTTATACTTTGGAGAGTGGACATAATTCTTTAGATATGTTGCATCCCTCATGACTCATATTGAGAAATTACTTCCTTTATCTCTCTCTAGGGCCTCTTTGAGGTATCTTATTGAAATTTCTCTTTCTTGACTTGATGAGTATTTGGGTCTAATATTAATGACTTTGATTTCTTGATCTATGTTGTACTCTTACTTATATCATGTTTATCTTAATCCATGTGGAATCCTAATTTGCAAGTTGTGGATTTTTTTGATCATGTGTAGTATGTTAATTGTGCAAATAATTGTTTATGAGTCCTCTAATACCACATGATAACTAGTGGATGTTATCATCCCTCATATTTTGATTTATACTTGCTTACTCTTTTGTTATGCATCATGTGGTGACTACTAGTATAATGTGACATGTGTTATTTTATGTAGATGTAAAATTCCCACACTTGATAATGCAAATGTGAAAATTCTTGCAAGTGATATTATTAGTGCAGATGTGTATCCTATCCTTCTTAGAGATATGTGTATATGTTCCCACTCTCCTCATATTTATGGTAGATGTGATATTTTATACCAACATGTTTATATTGTTCCAAAATTGTTACATGTAAAACACATGGATGTTAGCTAAATGGACATCATCAAAATCCCTTTGTTTTGAAAATGACAAACATTTCATTCTTGAGGATCTAACGTGCTACTTGAGTGTTGCAGGAACAAGGTGGATGACTAACCTTTGGAAGATCTACATGTTCAAAATGCTTTACTTTCATGATTGTAAATCAAATGTACAAACTTGTACATGTATATAATGTACAAGTACTTAGACTTCATGTAAATCAAGCGTTTAGTTCTTCCCTTGACATTCACAAGTCATCCCCTATAATAGTGTCACATCTGCACACTCATACACACACTTGGCATTCATCCAGAACCACCACAACAGAGATATTCTCGGTCGAACTATTTGTCGTCTGAGGCACACTCAGTCAAACATATTCTCGATCGAGAGTCTCCCAGGTTAATTCTTCTAAAAGGTTCTATAGCCGTTAGACCTAGTACACAAGGTGGTTGGGAGTTGGAATCGAACATTATATATACTTTTTCCAGACCGACCCTCGGTCGATGAAGTCCTACACTGAGAAGACTCTCGGTCGACAAACTTCTCGACCGAGAAGAACTCTGTCTGTAGTTTTCAGAATTAATAAACTAGTCGTTGCTAAAGCAATTAGTGGATACCTAATGACTAGTTAAGCACTAAACCCCCCCTAGAAAGTGTCTAGAACGTCCCTAAGCACTCATAGGCCATTCCTATAAATAAGACATGCCTTATGACACCTAAACTCACTTGTTCAACACTTGAGTACACATACTTGCAATTGAGAATCCATACTTGTGAGCAATTGAGAAATTCCAAAATTTGCAAATCATCTCCATTGCTGCCATTTTGTGTCCTATAGGCTAGCATCTCGTACCCACTACACTTTCACCTTCATACACTTTGGATAGGAGATCAAAATGCTTGATATAGGATTCAAGCCTTGTGCTTAAGTGGTAAATTGTAATTTCCTCTTTCCTATCTTGTTCCTTCTTATTGCATTGTACTCTCCTTACTACTCCTAGGTTGGAGGCTGTGGATTGGAGAGGGTGGAATCTTCTCAGGTGGAGAAGGAGGACTGTGTACTACTTCAAGAAGGTCTCAATGTCAAGCTACTTCAAGGAGGAAGGCTACTTCAAGGGGGAGCTTGAAGTTACTTCAAGTGAAGGCTGCTTCAAGGTTGGTGAGACGACTTCAGGGTGAAGGCTGTCCAAAGGGTTTGGGAAGGTATTTGTAATTTTGTGTAACATCCTCAAAGGTAATAAAATTCAAATACTTTCAAAATCCCAATTGGAAACAATTGGGTAGTGGACGGACTCCCTTAGTTTTTGCTAAGGGTGGAACCACTCTAAACCCTTGTCTTCTTCTCCAACATTCTTGTGGTTGTTTATTTGGTTGAATTATTTTAAAATTTATATAAAACCCTATTCACCCCCTCTAGTATTTTTTCATTTGGTATTAGAGCGGGCTTCAAGGAACTCTAACAAAGTCTTGAAGAAGAATGGGTGACGGGGTGCTAAACAACCTCAACCTGGAAGGAACACTCGTGGCTAGGCCTCCACCATTTTATGGCACAAACTACACCTACTGGAAGAGGAGGATGTAGTTCTACTTCCAGGGAATTAGTTGGGATCTCTGGAGGATGGTTTCAAATCCATATGATCTTCCTCAAACAGAGTATGGAACTTGGGATGCTAATATGGTAAGATCATCCCAAATGAATGCAAAAGTTGTAAGTATACTCTATTGTTCAATTTCCATAGGTGAGTTCAATAGAATATCAAATTGTGAAACATCATATGAGATATGGCATAGACTCTCAATAACCTATGAAGGAACTATTCAAGTTAAGAATTCTAAAATCAGAATGCTTAAACAAAAGTTTGAACAGTTTCGTATGGATCAAAATGAGTCTATTAGTGAAATGTATGTAAAAATTTCTTCTATTGTGAATGGTTTGAATGTTTTAGTTAAAGCAACCAGTGAAGAAGATCAAGTGCCAAAAATTCTTAGGTCTCTTCCTCCCAAGTACAAGCCTAAGGTGAAAACAATTGAAGAAGCCAATGACCTCACTCGATTGAGGATGGAGCAACTCATTGGTAACTTAGAATCTCATGAGACAACTTTAGAGGAAGAAGAAAGACGTGAGTGTGAACTTCAACAAGGGAGAAAGAAGGACATGGCTCTAAAGGCTGCAAAGGTCATCACCCAAGAAAGTGATGAGACAAGTGATGGAGATGAGGGAGAAGAAGCTCTAATTGTAAACGGTAAGAAATATAGAAGATTTAAATCTAACAAAGTTGTTGGTTCTTCTTCTTCCCCTCCTAGGTGTTTTGAATGTGGTAAGAAGGGACATCTTAAGAATGAATGCCCTAAAGCAAAGAAGAGTAATAAAATCTCATCCAAGAAGAAGGGAGAAAAAGCATACAAAGTTGCATGGGATGATTCAAGTGATAGTGAAAGTGGAAAAGAGAATGTGGAGTGCCTTATGGCCAGAGAAGATGATGAAGATTCACAAGAGGTAAGCCTTTTTGATTTACCAAAAGAAGATCTAATTACTAGCCTACATGATACACATGACAAATATGTTGATTGCAAAAAGAAACTAAGGAAAATAACTAAAACTAATGAGGAGTTGTATGCTAAATTAAATGATCTTGGATCTGAAAAGGATAGTAACCTTTCTGAAAATTCTACTTTGAAATCATCTTTAAATGAGTGCAATATAAAGTTTCTTTCTCTAGAAACCAATTTTAATCTTCTTTCTCAAGAAAAGGTTGGACTGCTTGAAAAGTTAAATGATTTTCAAACTCAACCTATTCTATGCAATCATCTAGATTATGATACTATTGTGAAAGAAAGATATTCTTTATTATCTGATCTAGATCAAGCAAAGTTAGATATCAACAAGAAGATGAATGAGATTGCTAAACTGCAAAGATAAATTAATGGTTTAAGGAATAATGATGTTCTTGATAATATTTTAAAATATTCTTCTAGTTATAATGGAAGAAAAGGTTTAGGATATGTTCCAAAAGAAAAATCCTATCAACCTAAACCTAGAAGAACACAAGCACCCAAGACCAAGATTATGTATGTTCCCAAGAACTACTCAACTCCTAGAAAGAGAAACGAGATTGATTCTATTTGTTGTCACTATTGCTTGCGTCTTGGACATTATTCTTTTTCATGCCCATATAAGACTAAGGATGTGGAATTAGTTTGGGTTCTGAAACCCCAAACTTAGCAAAATTGTAAATGATTAAGTTGAGATTTGACTTGTTACTTCATTTGAATATCTTAATGTCTCATCTCAACTAAATAGATTGGTATTTTAGCTTATTGCAATGATTTAAGCATAGAACTGATATAAACAAATTGCTGAAAACAAACAGAAACAATCTCAGTCAACAAATAGTTCGACCGAGAGCCTCTCGGTCGAGAAAGTATTCGACTGAGGAAATGCCTGTGACAGATCTAAAATCTACAGTAGAATGTACAGTAAAATAGTAACTATTTCGGTCGAAGAATTTTCGATCGAACCAAAAATCGGTCGAGAAATTGTCGACCAAGTGATTTTCTGTTTTGGTTCTGTTTCAACCTGTAAAACAACAACATTCTCGGTCGACAAATTGTTCGACTGAGACATCTATTGGTCAAAATATTTGTCGACCGAATGAATATTTGTTCAGTTTAATTTATTAAATCAATGTTCAGTTTGTTATTAAACATACCTAACCATAATGGACCATCACATGGGTACCAAAACCTATATATTATTACAGGATTGGGTAGTTGACAGTAGATGTTCCAAACACATGACCGGGAACAAGGATGCATTTCAAATTTTTGAAGAAAAGAAAAGTGGAACAGTCACTTTTGGAGACAATGGTAAAGGTAAAATTGTTGGAATAGGTAATATTGGTACAAACCTTGAAATTAAGAATGTTTTACTTGTTGATGGTTTGTACCATAACTTGATAAGTGTCAGTCAATTATGGGATAGTGGATATGATGTTTTATTCAACCAAAATTGTTGCAAGTTACTAGTAGAAAACACTACAAATGTTGTTTATGAAGGAAAAAGAGTTGGAAATTTATATATCCTTAAACCTAACTCTATGCAATTTGTAGTTGGAAAATGCTTACTTGTAAAAGATAATTCTCTACAACTATGGCATAGAAAATTAGATCATGCTAGTTCATATGTTATCAAAAAGTTAGTTAAATATGATCTTGTTCGTGGTTTGCCTAAGCTCTCTTTTGATCAATATGAAAATTGTGAATCATGTACTTTGGGTAAACAAACTAAAACTTCTTTTAAACCCAAAAACATGCTTAGCACCAGTAGATCACTAGAACTTATTCATATAGATTTGTTCGGACCTATGAGGACACAATCTATTGGTGGGAAAAGATATTGCTTTGTTATTGTTGATGACTACAGTAGATATACATGGGTATATTTTCTTGCAAATAAAGATGATACTATTCAAGTTTTCATACAATTTTGTTCAAAGATTGAAAATCAACTACAAAACAAAATATGTACAATTAGAAGTGACCATGGTGGAGAATTTGAGAATCATCTATTTGAAGAATTCTGCACATCTCAAGGCTACACTCACAATTTTTCTGCTCCACACACTCCACAACAAAATGGCATAGTTGAAAGGAAAAATCAGTCATTACAAGAAATGGCTAGGACTATGATGCTTGAACATAATACACCTAAAACATTTTGGGCTGAAGCAGTAAACATAGCTTGTTATGTGCTAAATAGAGTAACCGTACACTCTTATTTGAAGAAAACACCATATGAAATCATTTATACTAAGAAACCAAGGGTTGACTATTTTCATACTTTTGGCTCAACTTGCTATATCTTGAACACAAAAGATGATAGAGAAAAGTTTGACTCTAAATCACAAAAAGCCTTTTTCTTGGGATATTCAATTTCTAGTTAAGCATTTAGAGTTTACAACACCATCTCTTGAAAAGTTGAAGAATCCATTCACATTACTTTTCATGAAGAACTAAAACAAAATGTTGAAAATGATGACATAGTTGATGTTACTCATCAAGTTGAAGACATAACCATATCAACTAAAAATGATCAAAATACTGAAAATGATCAACAAATTGAGACACAACAATCTGTTCCTAGACTCATTAAGGATCATCCTTAAGAACTAATAATTGGAAATCCAAATGATAAAGTAAAACCTCGTTCATCTTTTAGAGATATTGCAAATATGGCATTTGTATCTATAATTGAACCTAAGAAAGTCATTGAAGATCTAAAAGATGATTATTGGATAATGGTTATGCAAGAATAATTAAACCAATTTACTAAGAATGATGTATGGGACTTAGTTCCTAAGCCTCAAGATAAAACCATCATTAGAACTAAATGGGGTTTTTCATAATAAATTAAATGAAGTCGGGGAAGTAGTAAGAAATAAAGCTAGGTTGGTAGCACAAGGGTATAATCAACAAGAAGGAATAGACTTTGATGAAACTTATGCACCCGTGTCTAGACTTAAAGCAATTAGAATGTTACTAGACATAGCTGCCCACAAGAACATCAAACTATTCTAAATGGATGTAAAAAGTGCATTCTTAAATGGAATAATACAAGAAGAAGTATTTGTTGCCCAATCACCTGGTTTTGAGATTCCTGACAAAGATGAATATGTATACAAACTCAAGAAAGCACTTTATGGGTTAAAACAAGAACCTAGAAATTGGTATGAAAGGCTCAAAAATTATCTTTTTGATAATGTTTTTTCAATTGGAAATTTAGATTCTACTTTATTTTTCAAATCATATGAATCTGACTTTCTAGTTGTTCAAATTTATGTTGATGATATTATCTTTGGTGCATCAAATGCATCTTTATGTAAACAATTTAGTGATATTATGGAAAAGGAATTTGAAATGAGTCTCATGGGAGAATTGACTTTCTTTCTTGGTTTTTAAATAAAGCAAACGCCCGCTGGGATTTTTATAAGCCAAGAAAAGTATACAAATGAACTTTTAAAACATTTTGGAATGGAACATTAAAAACATGCTACCACACCAATAGCCACTTCTACTAAAATTGGTAAGGATGAAAATGGGGAACCCATTGATGATTCCTTGTATAGGGCCATGATTGGTAGCTTGCTTTACTTAACCTCTTCTAGACCGGATATCATGTTTTCCGTTGGACTTTGTACTAGATTTCAATCCAAATCTATGCAAACTCATTTTCAAGCTGTCAAAAGGATTCTACGATATTTAGCCGGCAATACAAACTATGGTTTATGGTATCCTAAAGGACAATCTCTGGATTTAAAATCTTATACCAATGCCGATTACGCTGGTTGTCGACTTGATCGAAAGAGCACAAGCAGAAGTTGTTTTTTATTAGGAAGAGCCTTAATATCATGGTTTTGCAAGAAACAAAACATGGTTGCCCTTTCTACAACTGAAGCTGATTATATGGTAGTCGGGTCTTGTTGTGCTCAAGTTCTTTATATGCAACAAGTTTTAAATGATTATGGTTTTACGTTTTCATCTACACCTATCTATTGTGATAATACAAGTGCTATAAACTTAGCACACAATCCTATTCTACACAACCGTGCTAAACATATTGAAATCCGTCATCATTTTCTAAGGGATCATATTTCTAAAAATCATATATCCCTTCATCATGTTGATACGGAAGATCAACTGGATGATATTTTCACTAAACCACTTCCATTAGATCAATTTAACAATATTATAAAGAAATTACTTATCACTCCCTTAGAAGATTTTTTCTTTGACATTTGCGCTTCTTATATCAGTTGGTTTCTCTGATCCTTACATTTTGGCTGAAATGGACATCTCTTAGCATGTTTTAAACGGTTATCTTTTTGAAAGGGGAGAACACATTAAGGGGGAGTTTTTAAAACACATTTTTAATGGTTATCTTTTTGAAATGACAAAGGGGGAGAAATGATATAAATACTCAATCAATGAGTTTCATATATACTCTCCTCTTTATACATACTCTCTTGGCTTCACATTAAATGTTGCAATATTCCCTAAGAGTTGGATTTTATGTTCCACACTTTCTTTGGGAATAATAAGCACAGATTCCATAAACAAGAGGAGTTATACACAAGGTAAATTTTAGGTATGAAACTCAACACATTCTAAGATTATTTGATTTATATTTAGAAATGTTTGTCATCTTCAAAAAGGGGGAGATTGTTGGCTAAATGGACATCATCAAAATCCCTTTGTTTTGAAAATGACAAACATTTCATTCTTGAGGATCTAACGTGCTACTTGAGTGTTGCAGGAACAATGTGGATGACTAGCCTTTGGAAGATGTACATGCTCAAAATGCTTTACTTTCATGATTGTAAATCAAATGTAAGAACTTGTACAAGTATATAATGTACAAGTACTTAGATTTCATGTAAATCAAGAATTTAGATCTTCCCTAGACATTCACAAGTCATCCCCTATAATAGTGTCACATATGCACACTCATACACACACTTAGCATTCATCCAGAACCACCACAACAGAGATATTCTCGGTCGAACTATTTGTCGGCCGAGACACACTCAGTCAAACATCTTCTCGATCGAGAGTCTCCTAGGTTAATTCTTCTAAAAGGTTCTATAGCCGTTAGACCTAGTATACAAGGTGGTTGGGAGTTGGAATCGAACGTTATATATACTTTTTCCAGATCGACCCTCGGTCGATGAAGTCCTCGACCGAGAAGAACTCTATCTGCAGTTTTCAAAATTAATAAACTAGTCGTTTCTAAAGCAATTAGTGGATACCTAACGACTAGTTAAGCACTAAAAACCCCCTAGAAAGTGTCTAGAACGTCCCTAAGCACTCATAGGCCATTCCTATAAATAAGACATGCCTTATTACACCTAAACTCACTTGTTCAACACTTGAGTACACATACTTGCAATTGAGAATCCATACTTGTGAGCAATTGAGAAATTCCAACATTTGCAAATCATCTCCATTGCTGCCATTTTGTGTCCTATAGGCTAGCATCTCATACCCACTGCACTTTCACCTTCATACACTTTGAATAGGAGATCAAAACGCTTGATATAGGATTCAAGCCTTGTGCTTAAGTGGTAAATTGTAATTTCCTCTTTCCTATCTTGTTCCTTCTTATTGCATTGTACTCTCCTTGCTACTCCTAGGTTGGAGGCTGTGGATTGGAGAGGGTGCAATCTTCTCAGGTGGAGAAGGATGACTTTGTACTAATTCAAGAAGGTCTCAATGTCAAGCTACTTCAAGGAGGAAGGCTACTTCAAGGGGGAGCTTGAAGTTACTTCAAGTGAAGGCTGCTTCAAGGTTGGTGAGACGACTTCAGGGTGAAGGTTGTCCAAAGGGTTTGGGAAGGTATTTGTAATTTTGTGTAACATCCTCAAAGGTAATAAAATTCAAATACTTTCAAAATCCCAATTGGAAATAATTGGGTAGTGGACTGACTCCCTTAGTTTTTGCTAAGGGTGGAACCACTCTAAACCCTTGTCTTCTTCTCCAACATTCTTGTGGTTGTTTATTTGGTTGAATTATTTTAAAATTTATATAAAAAC
The DNA here is from genome assembly GCA_963693085.1 of Alisma plantago-aquatica. Classification (NCBI taxonomy): domain Eukaryota; kingdom Viridiplantae; phylum Streptophyta; class Magnoliopsida; order Alismatales; family Alismataceae; genus Alisma; species Alisma plantago-aquatica. The sequence continues at coordinate 1,331,123,470 of OY856409.1, forward strand.
CTATTCACCCCCCTCTAGTGTTTTTTCAATGGATGCCTTGATATTGTTTATCATCATGTTGCAAATCTTATTCTTTAGATACCCACTTGGGTAGTTCTTTCCTTTTCTATGGGAAGCATTATTATGTTTGATGTCCTTTATTTCATAATTGTGCTCAATACCAAATTTAGTACGCACATACCCGTGTTTATTCTGATGCATCTACTTTTCTCCTTTATATGTGGTATGCTTCCAACCCCAAGTTTAGATCAAGGAGGAGAAAATGAAACTTGACCAGGACAACTTTGAGAGCAGCTAAACCTTCTTGGCGAGATAGATTTGAGGTGGTTAGTGAACCCTCTACTGATCCTATGTTTTATTTTTAATGTGTATCACCCTACATGGTGAAGGATAGTGATAATATCTAGCATTGTAATAGTTAGATATTTTATATTCCACTGCTACATTTGGTATCTTGAATCGTACTTTGAAGAATTTGGTTATCATCCCCTTTTCAAAATGAAAATATGGTGTTTGGCATATGGGATGTTCCTTTTTATTTAAATTAGTAGGGAGTGGATCCCCTCTCAGGTCCCACTCCTTATATGTACCAAATACAAGGGAGATTACTGCATAATGGTGGGTGATGCACCAACTAATGTGCACATCACAAAATTGACAGTTTACATGAAGAAATGATGAGAAACATAAAGTAAGGGAGCAATAAACACTGTACAACTATAATAGAGGGTCTATCCTATACAGTAGAATTGCTTGTGGAGCTTCCAAGGGCTAGAGAGAAAAACTCCAAAATCGTTCTTTCTTCTTCTTTTCCTCTAGAGTCACCTCTTCTCTCCCCCAAGTTTAAATTGGAAAATGAGAGACATCCCATCAATAACCAATTTCCTACTCTTTATACTTTTCTACTAATGAAAAGGTTTATGTCATTCACATGCTCATGCATGATGTACACCTTGAAAATCACCCAGATCGAGCCCAAAAACCATTTGATACGTCATGCAGTTGAAGGTGCACGATATGCTAGAGGTTCTGGAGAAAAGTTATTGGTGAGTTTGCATGTTGTTCCATTAGATGGGAACGTCAAGCATGAAGTGACAACAAAGAAGGTTTCCAATTGTGTGGTGCATGTCGTGCATTGTGTGGTGCACATCATGTGGATTTGATTTTTTCATTTTTGACATCTTCTGAAATTGTTCTCATTATGCACATGAGTGTGCACATTGAGCATCTAATAAGGTTATGTTAGTAAATCACTTCATTTATTGCATGTAGATCACCTGAGGGTGCACGTCATGCAAGTGAATACTGAGGCTAGACTCAAACTTTCTCAGTGTTAGTGATGTGACATTGGTTACAAATTAATCAAATATGATATGAATGACATTAGGAGGCCTCAATTGTTCCAAGTGACATAAAAAAGACTACTTAAACTAATTAAGCAATTATAAGCTAATTATGCAACCAAATTGTGGAATCTAGGCCACTAAGTACATGCAATTGGGACATCAAAAGTAGTATGAACTACATTCATCAATATCTACAATGCATTTGTCATTTAATTATGTCTTTCTATCTAAACTAGAGAGATAATGTACATGCCTCCATCTCGCTAAAGGTCGTACATGCTTGTTTCTTGGTTATCATGGGTGAATATTTATTTGACATTCAGTCTCTTCATTTTAATCCACAAAATATTGCTAATTTTAATTGACTTTGTATTCAAAAAAATAAGGCATGATGTTTTACTTGGTGGCACAACCATGTACGATAGTGTCCCATAATGATTTCAAGCATGGAAGCATAATGGGAAATGATGAGTTGCATGATTGTAATAATTCCATAATTGAAACTTTATGGTTGAAAATATGGACCAACACATTAAACATAAAATCCTAAAAGTAAGGTCAAAATTCAAGAGTTAAATTCTTATCAATCATGAAAATACCAATGCTGACTATAAGATAATTTTTCTGTTTTATTTGCAGGTCTTTACCAAGTAGTTAAATTCTTATCAATCATGAAAATACCAATGTTGACATCTTCTGAAATTGTTCTCATTATGAGTGTGCACATTGTGGGAAGATGGTAAAGGGTCAAATTCCATGTTATTTTTAACCTTAGAAAAAGGATTATGAATACTCATGGAAGTGGGAAAGTCGTATGGTATTAAAGGTTGCGGGTAAAATTCCATGAGAACATTTTAAGGAATATATTGGAAATTAATACAGATTGGGAAGCAAATAAATAACATTGAGTGATTTATGATTGGTTGAATAAATAGTAAAGAAAAATTGAAATGATTAAACTAGAATGGATTGAAATCAATATAATAAAAAAATAAGACATTATATTTCATTGCCACTACTACTATCTCCTGTCTCTCTTTATGAATGACATAGAACTAAAAAGTAGTTATACAAGGGGATTAATAGTCATATTCTCTCAAACAAAAGGATCACATTACCAATAAATATCACTACCATCATACTATCATTATATTTAGGTGTCCCTATACCTAGCATCCTACTAAGAGCTTATCCATTGTCATATTAATATCCTAGACAAAATACTCAAGTGTTAATAATCATTCTCATAGTATCAAACTATCTCTCAATTGTCAAATAATGAAGGTGGAAATGAAGAAGATGATTTCTGAGGTAACACATGTTGGATTTTGTCATCATTAACTCGTGTCACTATCAATCCATTGGAAACAAACTTTCATCCTTCTAGATCCATGGACACCTCAAGGTCATGGGTGGATTTGTATAGTAGACCTACTACATAGTATGATATTTTTAACACCCCAGGATTTGAGGCCTCAGATAAGAAGATCTTAAAAGAAATGATTGGACTACCCATATCACCAAGGTGCACCTCCTTTTAGGGAACCCATCACTAAAGAACTCCATAGTTAAGCGTGTTCGGCTTGGAGTAATACTAGGATGGGTGACCAATCAAGAAGTTTATTCTAGTTTGTGTGTGTGTGAGCACAAAGCACATATTTAAGATTAGTGGTGGTCTATGATGCCAGTCATCATTCCTGAATCTCTACTAGAACCTTCAATATTGAACCCAAGAATTACATTATTTCTCTAGAGAAGACACAAATTGAGGTTCACGTCCTTTCCCCACTATATCCAAAGCACGAACCTAAAGCTAATGCCGCAAGGTGGAATAATTTTTTGGATTGTTATGTTGTTGGTCTCAAAATTCATATACCTGCCCTAGAGGCCTACTTGTCTTAAAGTTGGAGCTTTCATATATCTATTGAACTCTTGAGACATGGACATGAATTATCCCTAATCAAATTCTCAATATTCTATATTTATATGGAAGTCTAGAAGGGGGTGCCTGGTTTGTATAAGGAAAGCATGTTGTCCTACTAAAATGGAACTATTGTGTCACTTTAACCAAATTCAAGCTTCTAGACTAACTTGTATGGATTCAGATTAATGAAAATACATTAGAGTTCAAGTAAAAAATAGTTCAAAAGAATAGGATCCTATCTATGACTCCATTAAGGATCAAAAGATTACCAAGGGCACACAAAGACTGGATTTTACTAAATTCAAGTTCTAACGGATGCATACTTTGAATTTCCTACACCCTTGGGACTGATGAGTGATGCAAGGTGTATTCATACTATTACGCTGGATTTTAAGTGGATTTCAAAGAAGTTCTATTCATGTAGACATTTTGGTTAGCATGACTGTGCTAGAAATTATTTGTCCCAGAAGGTCTAGGTGGATAAATAAGAAGGGGTATAAATTCCATGATAGGATAAATATAAAATTCAATGAAGACAGGGAAGTGCCCATTGATAGCAAAGAGTTTGATTAAGAAGACGATGAGTTTCTGGTTCCTAATGGCACATTTAAAGGTTCTTCATTGAATTATTCTTATGATAATGATTTGAAGTATTTAAACAAGAATAGTCACTCTCCATGTAAAGACCTGATCATTACAATCATATTTTTACAAACAAATTTATCAAAAATATAAATAAGTCTTTTCATTCAAACAATTTTCTCAAAGTACATGGTTTTCTTAAAAAAGATACACATATATTGAATATTAGTGAATAAATTTTAATTAATCTGATCTTCATCTTCTAATAGAGGGCTATCTTGTGCAATCTCTTCTAGGTCTTGCTTTAATCATCTATTTGTGAATACCAAAAGGGAAGAAAACCACACATGGACCCTAAGAAGGGAAACATATATCAGTTGAATGACTGGTACAAAATTAATATTTGGTAAGTAAAAGTGTGATCCTACATATAAAATATTTTCATGGCAAAATCAAAAGATTTAAAAAATGTAGGCAAGTATCAAATCATAACGATGAGTTTCCAAATTCAACAAGATTCAATACTTGTTTTGAGACTAGTAATTCAAATGTTTAAATAGATAGCACATGTCAATGCCTAGTTGTTGGGGAAGCCATTTGTTCTCTTGTACGGAGAACAACAACACACCAACAGAGATTCGTAGTATACTAAGGGACCCTATGTCCTTTAACTCATAACATAGGTGTGGAAGCATAATTCCACTAAAATAGGGGCACTAGCATGGCCATTTTAGATGTTTAGAAATTGGGCTACTAGTTTTAGGAATTTATTGGTGGCCTTTCAAAGAGGAAGGCTAACATTTCTAAAAGAAATTTAGGCCAATCTACCTATCTCCTATGTATGATTTCTATAGGGAATAAGTTTTCAAAATATAAAATAGAAAATTTGTACCTTGAATTCATTATCAAGTAATTTGAAGCATTCTTGGTATGACTCTCTAGAAGTCAAACAAGCGAGAGATCTACAAATGTAGAGAAATATATGTCACTATTGTTTTGGAATCATGTGTTGTTTGATTTAAATTTGATTATGTAGTGTTATAGGTGATTAGAGTTTTCCGTCCATGATTATTATTTCTATTTTCCATTATTATCATTTCTAGGGTTTCTAACTAGCTTATAATCAATATTACATATTTGATTGTTTTATTATAATTCATCTAGATTATATTATTCTATTTAGTCACTAGCTGACATATGTTTATTTACCAATATACCCTTACTTGGGATATCTAGAGTTTTAATAAGAAATTGTTCAATGTATACTATAACTATTTATGTTAACCTAATTACCATAAGAATGAATAATTTTCATATCTATCTAACATAAGATCCATTGTATATTTTATTCTTGAGGATAGGGTTACCATTAATTGAATAAGTTTCTCTTTTAAAATTTCTCTCTTAAACTTCATTCTAATTAAAATGGGTTAGTTTAGATTAGAATACTTCTTTAATCAATATCTTCCCTTTGGATACAAGATATATGTATACTCCTAGGGTTTTGACCATGCAACAATAACAAGATTCATCTGTATCCAAGTAAGTGTATGCATGTCTAGTCTATCCATATATTAGATAAGTATTTTTCTTGTATGTATTCTTTCTCTCATATACCAAATTATTCGAATCGGATCAAACTATATATATACTTCCTTGTATTTAGGTTTCTCTTATTACACTTACTAAAATTACTTCATTTACCATCCAGTACCTTATGAATCCATATATGTGTTAGCGCTAATATGATCAATACTCAAGATAAGTGAATATATTAAGTCAAACCATCATGATAACCATGTTCTACCTACAACATGTATATATATATATATATTATTAAGTCAACCAAGTATTATAGTTGACAAACGTGACTAGTTTTTTAGACTTAGGCTCAACCTAGTAATAATTTATATGTTTAGGCATAAATTCAAAACTAACTTATACTTTTCATGTATATCTATGGTACAAAAAAAATTGCATTGAAGGTCTTTTGGTTGATGGTATTTATTCAGTGAATCTAATATCAGAATGAGATTTATTTGAGGATATTATAATTATTTTTATCATAACAAGTAAATGGTTTATGTTGATATTTATTTTTACTTGAATTTTCCTATGCTAATCTCTCAAAAATAGTCTTGTCTTGATTTTTTTACCAAGGTAGAGGTGGAGGATGTTATATTCAATATAAACACTGATAAGTTCCTTATCTCAGATGAGTTCAATGGCAAGTCATATAGTTCCAATTGGTATATTCTTAAGGAAGATGTTATAGAGATTGTTCCTTATTTTTTTTCAAATGTGGAATACTCAGTAGATTAGGAATCAGAGACTTGTTTCTTTATGAAATGTGATCTATGAAGTTCTTTATAAAATTCTTGCCAACACACACTACAATTGATTATACCTTTTCTTATTAACAAAAGTCAATGTGCATTCGTGAAAGGGAGAAGTATTCATGATACTACTATTCTATGAAATGCATTCATGATTTCAATAAGACGAGTGGGAATGTTTTAAAGTCAATCTAGCTGAGTCTTATCATTATGTTGCATGGAAGGATTTACTCAAAATTCTTTATTTGCTAAATGTTGGATTGTTTGGATTATATAGCCATTTTATACTACATATGAAGTGCTTATCAATGGAGAACCCTATAGTACTTTTAAGAATGGTGTCTGAAAGGGGGATCCTCTTTCCTCAAACTTGTCTTCAATTGTTATGAATGCTTTACTCAACTCATTGATAAGAAAGTGAAGAATGGAAGGTTAATCCCTTTGACTTCTTTCATTGAGTTAGAGGTTTCTCACCTCATCTTTTCAAATGACCTCATGGTCTTCAAGGAAGCTAATGTTGGGAATGTTATTTGCTTGAAGCCCCTCTTCCAAAATATTTTTTAGGGTATTGGAATCAAATGAGTTAAGAGAAAATATCTATCTCTCTATTGTGGATATCTAATAAGATATTTTGTCTAAAATTCTAGCACTTTATGATGTCTCTATTCGTCAAAAATATTTAGGCTTTTTTTGGAATATTTACTTAAAAACATTGTACCTATTTTATTGAAAGGATTATAAGTAGGTTGGTTTAGTGGAAGGATAAACAATTATCTAAGGAAAGGAGGATGATTTAAACAACACTGCTCTTTGTGGTATTCATTTGTAGTGATCTTCTACTTTTCCTTGGCTTTGCTTTGTTGTTGATGATATTGAAAAGATTTTTCAAGCTTTTCATTGGGGTCAACTAGAAGAAAAGAACAATATTCACTTCATCAAAGGGGAAAGAATCATTAAATCTAAAGATGAGGTAGGATTAGGTATCAAACATATTAGATATGTCTACAAAGATGTTATTTGTCTTCTAACTCAATTTGGATTATTAGTCATTCAAGATGCATCCATGAGAGGTATTTGTATTCTAACTCAATTTGGAATATTAGTCATTTCCACTCTAATAATTTATATATTAATCAAATCATGAAGGAAAGAGGTTGTATGGGTCATCGATTGAAATCTATTTCTAGAAAAAGGATCCTCTTTAATGTATGACATGATCCCTAGATACCTAACTTCCACTTTATTGCTGATTTTTTTGGGAGGCACTCATAGTAGGCTTAATGCCATAATTAATGAAATTAAGTGGTGTGTATATAAACCTAGACTTTGTATGCCTCTTATTAATCTTTTAAATCTATTTCTACCAATGCAAAAAGAGCCAATAGGTTCTTATTTGCTTATAGACACACAATTAAGTTAGGGATGCCCAGGAGGAAATAAGACAAACATATATTTTATCTAAGATACTCAAGTGGATTTATAGATCTAAGGTCACTATAAGGTTTCATGTTCATGCTTTCAAGACTTTTCATAACAAAATACTTACTTTGGATTATATTTGGGGGTATCAATACCCCATGCATTTTTTAATGTAAGTTGCAAATGTGAGGATGTGAACCTCATTATTGTTGGATGTTCTCACACTAACATGATATGGACAAAGCCAAATAAGAGTTTATGAATATCTATAAACCTAATGCAATGAATGATTTGGTGAAATTTTGGTAGTTGAGAGGAACATCTCATTTGCTTGATCATTTATTAGTAGGTATGGAGAGACAAAACTTCAAAAAAAAAGGTATGGAGAGACAAAAAAGTTAGACTTCATGAATTAAGTGCAATTTATTTTTTCCATAACTATTATTGTCTTATGAAGAATTATTAAATTTGATATTGTTATTTTAATTAAAAATCATTCTTGAGAGGCTCTTGTCTTGTAATCTATGTTTTCCATGATGCGAGGTTTGAGTAGTTATGTTTTTTGGGCCTTCATTCTGAGTGTGCTCGTAGTGGCTCAAGACCTTCCATTAGATTCCTCATGGAGTTCGAGTTGTTTGGTCTTTGGATCTAACTTGTCTTAAGCTAAAGATCATCTGGTCATCATCTATGAGGTTTTAGAGTAGAGTGAAAGTATGTCGTGACATTCAAACATCCATGATGCTATGTCAATGTGGTATTAAAAATAGTTTAAATGTTGTAATTTTGATGCATATTTTGAAGCTTGGTCATCTAAATAATGCTTATTTTGTTTAAGCTCTAATATTCTTATGCATCTTCTTATTGAGTTTCAAAAATGTCTTATTTATATATTTTTGGCCTATATCTTACTTTTGGATCTTGCTCACTTTAAGCTTAAAATAAGTATTTGTGGTCATTATCTATGAGGTCTTTTAGTAGAGTGCAAGTATGTTGAGATATGCCCTTTTAACATACATGTAGTCAGGTCATTGTGGTGTTATAATATAGTTGACATGTTGGAATTTTTTTTTGTAGTTTTTAAACCCTGCTCATATGAAGAATGTTAACTTTGTTCAAGCTTTATGCTACTTATGTATATACTTCTTGAGTTTCAATCTATCAAAATTTTGGCTTATTTTTTACTCTCAACTACTGCAATGTTAGCTTGCTAGCCTACTAACCTGATTGTCAATGAGGTTCATGACTTGTATGGAGACTACTTCTATGCTTGATTCTATTTTCTTCTGACCTTGTTAATTTGGCATGGGTCAGATTGTATTTTCGTTGATGCTTGTTTCTTAACTTTGTTTAGGTCAAGAGAAATATCTTGTTGAGTTTTGATCTATCATAAATTTAGAGTTATAATAATTTCTTACTCCCTATTACTGTAACATTAGCTTGCTAGTCTAATATCATGATTGGCAATGAGACTCATGACTAGGATGGGAGGTACTTCTATGCTCGACTATGTTTTCTTCTGATCTTGTCCATTTTTCATGGTCTATTTTGGTTGATGCTTGTTTCTTATCTTTAAATAGGCTGACAAAAATATCTTCTTGTGGTGTTTCTTCCTTTTTATGAAACTACATGTTGGTTTCTAATGTTCCATTGGTAGGAGGCCTGAGTATGTGAAAACCACAATTCAATTATGTAAAAGACTTAGATTTTCTTTTAGGATCTTCTCTCATTTTGTTGTTTGTAAATGGAATGTTTCTCCTTGTATCCTTAATGTTTTATCTATTTTCTTCCTTAATTTATAGTGGTAAAGGCCTAATGTAGTTTTACCTTTAGTCTATATAGCTAACGACTACATTAACTGCTATTGTAAAAATTTACTTTTTTTCAAAAATATAAAAATGAGGGTGAGCTTGTTTCACCAAAAAAAACAATCATTCTCACACCATCATGATATCAAATAATCTAACAAATAAGTAAAATGGTGATTAACAATAAAACTTATCAATAAAATATAAGAGTCACAAGTAAAAGATTTTCCATACAATATCAAGAATACAAAAATAACGGGCAGTGGAGATACCCCCCACACCCTAGTAGAGAAATAAAATATGCACTAATGTCTGACATACAAGAAAATATAAAGAGAAAAGTGGATCTTATCATCACGGTGAAGATGACTGGGAATCTATTCTATGATGAGAAAACTAATCCCACACAATTGCTCCTATTGAACAAAGTCTCTATCTCTTAAACAACTCCTAGTAGATCAAACATACTTTTGCATTATGTTTCCAAGTTATGAACCTAAAAAAGGACTCGTAGTGGTTCCTTTTATATGACATGGTCAATGGAAAAGGCAGGTTTAGGTCTCACACCTTGTGATACGTAACTATGTAAATTTCCTAAAAGACTACTAACAAAAAAACTAACATGTATAGTTATGAAACAATCTGATTTCTGCCTCTATTGAACCTATGTAGAAATAGTAGACAACCATCTATATATTCAAATGACCATATACACCAAACCAATTGGGAACTCGATATAATCATCTAGACCTATCTATGAATTACACTAGCTTCAATTTGGTCAAGCCAACCATCTACTTGCCCCAATCGACCAGCTAGGGTTCCAACTCGATTAAAATCATCTTTTAACACATCTTTAGGTATCAAAAACCCTAGAAATGATCTTGGTTAAGAATGGGGGTTTAATCTATTTTTTGGCACTTTCATATCATTTGTTTCAGATTGTTGCATTTAGTTTGCTTCTTCCACATTCTTTGTTATTTCCCACAAATAAAAACATGAAAATAACTAAATAAAATATAGAATACTAGATAAAGAAGCAAATAAAGTAAGAACCTATCAAAAGAATATAAAAGTACACAACAAAAAATGTGAATTTCAATATAGAATGTGATGAATAGACATCCATAATTCACATCAAAAAAATCCCCAATTTTCCCTTAACATTGAGCCTCTATATCTTAATCAATGAATCATGTAAATGGATTCCACTAGATAAAATATTTTCTTTTTTTTAATTGTTTCTAGTTTGAATAGCTCAATAAGGTTCCCTCTTAAATATCTACCATCCATAACTTATTAATAATTAATTTTGATCTAAAATAACTATTTGAATTTATATTCAATTGAAGATTAGAACTCCTCAAAAAGGCTACCTAAATTGTTGACATGATTTCAATCTTACTCACCTTATATAAATTTTTGAATCAAATCCAATTGTTAAAATTTAGAAAATTCATCATCCTAACCTTGAATTAATATCTAATATGACATATTAATGATATACCACATATCCTATTCCCATTTATTTTAATTTGCTTGCATAAGTTAAAATCTCAATTACAATCAAAACCCTAATATTTATTCAATTCAAAGTGAAATAGTAACTCAAGTTTATAACCTCACCAACCACCCTACCAATTGCATGACATTTTGTTTCTAAATATATTAGGAATAATTTATTATTATAGTTTTCTTTTTTACACTGGGTGCATAACATTATATTTAATCAGAGTTGTGTAGAATATTTCCTTGTAGGTTACCCTCTTGCTTGCAAACACCATCATGGATGAGAAAGTATATGAAAATGCATGACACAAGGGTTATAATATTACTAAGAGTATAAAAAACTCACATCCAGACAAACACAATAAAGATGTACCAATGAAAAGAATAGTACAATAGAATAGCAATACAAAATTAATTTTTGTTTGTGTGATCCTTTACTATTGTGATGTTCACTTATATTTGCACAACATGACCTAAAGAAATGTTTTGGAATAAAGGAACTTCTCCTCGAAATAATTCATTTCCCTCATTCAGATGGTCCTGTAAAGTCCATATCAAGATGTTGAGATAATGATGTTGTACAATGCCAAGGTGATGATATGATTAGATTTGTTATCGAAGTAAAACACATTTACCAACTTTCCAACAATGTACACATGTTTAGATTTTCTATCTTTTGATAATTGTTGTAGTGAATGTTTCTCCATGTATCCTTAAAGTTCATAATTATGCTTTATTCCTTTATTTATAGTCATAAATAGTGATTGTAGTTTTACCATTATATGGTTTGCAATGACTACAAGCACATACCTTGTATAGATTTACTTTTCTATAAAAAACACAAAAAGAGGAGGGAAAACTTGTTATGCCAAAAAATATAATACAAAGCATTGTGATATCAAAAAATTCAACAAACATAAGATATTATGATCAAGAATAGGTTGATAGCATCAAAATTTTCTGTATGTTAAGTGGCTGTTTTACCTTCACATTATCGAATTTACTATGCTTTATTCTTATAAATCTTCCTTGTTTTGGCATTTCTAAGATATCTACCATAATTACCTCTTTATATCTTATTTACATAGAAAATAACCAGGAATGTAGCTTGGCAAGCCAAGTGCCCGACAGGAATCCATCCCTCAGCTATCGACAAGTTAAGGATCTCCATTGATCGACAAATTCCAATTCCAAGGAGCCTTGTCATCCGATAGACCTTTAGCCTCCTTCGACCAATGGATTTTGGTTCCAAGGAGCCTCATCAACTGAAGGACCTTCAACGTTAGTAACTGGTGGACTCCCCATCCTCATCGGTCGATGAACCCTCATTTTTGTCAATAGATAAGCTTGCAACCCGGAAGCTTCCACCCCATAGTCCGCACCTATAAATAGATGACCACTTCAATTTTTATAGGGAGTCACGACATCAATGAGACAATGGAGTTCTACCACACATCCACCTCACCATCAACCTCTAAGTTGTGACATATTCCCATCGATTCATGGTCTCCTAGGATGAGAGTTCAAGGGGCAGTGCACATCCACCTTTGTCGAGCAGTTCCAAATTTCTCTTTGAGAGGAGGGAAATAGATCATCCATCCTCAAAGCATATGCTAGATTTAGAGTGGAGAAGCTCTCCATCAACCTTGAACAATCTCAAGTCAGTGTTTGTATATCTTTCCCCTTTTTCTCTAAATCTATCCACATTCTCCCATTCCCTTCATCCCACTTTGTTTTCCACCTCCATGTCTCACCATACTTGTAATTATGCCAAGGTACTCATTACCATGAGTGGCTAATCATATAGCTTCATTTGGGAGTAGCCATTAAGGCTCTCCCAATATGTAAATACTTATATACATTGAATATATGCTCTTAACAATGTATATCTCCATGCTCTTATTCTTAGTGCTTCACTAACATGATTAGCTATAGTCTTGTGTTTTTTGATTATTTGTAACTCAGAATAGTAGTATTGACCTACATATAAGTGTTATGGAATTGCATGAATGCATGAGAATATCAAAATGCTTAAGCTAATGATCATATGGTTTTACTTTTATTGTTTGTTTGCCATGAGAGAGGGACAAACTTATAATCTAGATCTATCATATACTCGAGAGAGGAGGGAATATACACTTATGATGATTTCTTGTAAACTTCTAAGGGTATACAAAAAGTGTGAGTTTTGCATGTCAATGAGAGATTTAGATGGTGAAAACCAATCCAAGTTCCCCACCCATACTAGATGCTTTATCTTTTGACTTTTTTTACTTCTTGATTTGTTTTACTTTCTTGTTGACATACCATCATTCCACAAAGAATACAAAATTTATCTCACTCCTTGTTTGGTGATATGGCTCTCAATTCTTAACACATACCACCCTTTTCCATGTGGGTCGACCCTATTATTATCATAGGGGGCCTGAATGTTGGGATATGAATTTAAAAGTTTGATTACTCTAGTTCTACTCTTTTTGGATGCATGATTTAGATTGATCAACGTTTTGGTTCCGTTTCTAGGGACAAGACAACCAATACTATTAATAACTCGAGTCTACTTAGCATACACCCATGCCTTAAGTCTAGAAACATATTTGACTTCACATTTTTAATCCAATAACTCTAATCATACTATATACTTTGCATCACACATTCATTTTCTAACTCGACTATACAAATTATTTCAAGTAGCTTGAGTGAACCAGGTCATAACCACTATTAATTACAAAGATCATGGTTTCTTATAGGGTGATTGTCTAAGGATTTCATAAAGAACATAAAGAGGATGGAGATGGAGAGCATCATGAGGAAGAAGAGAGTGAATAAGAGTGCGAGGAAGAACATGAAGAAGAGCATCTTGAAGAAGAATGTGAGGAATAGTGTGAGGAAGAACATCATGATAGAAATAGAAGAAACTCGAGAAATAACAACAACGATGATAATGAGGATGATGGAGTCCCTTCTCTTTGCAAGTTGGATACCACTAGGGCTAATGAATTTAGTGTTGGTATATATGCCCAGAGAGCCAATCATCTGATGATAGTAACATGGCATCATATATTTGATTTGATAATAATAAATGTAATCCCGTCTATTATGTTTGTCACAATCATAAGATGATGACACAAACATAGTAGATGTTTAAAGAATTATGTTACTTGATGACGTATGTCTTGAAGTTGAGGACCTGAACCATGAGATCATATGTATGATAAGAGTACATACATTCTTATTATGTCCCTAGTCAGATACTACTATGGAAGCAAAATAGACAACACTAAAACATAAGACTAGAGTGTGTATTGGTTGATTATAGAATCTCATCAGTCGTGATATGTGATATCAAACCAAACACATAGGTACTTGTTTAGAGAACAGTGTATCAGACATACCAACCTTGAGAGTGATACATAGAGACCATGGAATGATAGTCAGAATCATCTATCATATTAATAGTGGTGATTGTGGTTCTTAGACCTAAAGTCACTACACTCATCATATGTTGTTCAATGTATTTTGACATCATCCAATGTGACCTTAAATAAGGGTTACCATAAAGGTGATTCTTGGAGCATTGTGACACATGGATATTGAGTGTGAGTGATGTAGATGTGATATGTCCCTCCTATAAGAGATTGATATCTATGCCAGTTGATAAGTGAGACTAAGAAATATATGACCATACTCAATGACTCAATATATGATATGTAAACTCACATCCATCTCAAATTGTGTGCTCTACTTCAAGGAGAATGGATTGAACATTGAGAGGATGGCGATTCCATGCCTCAAGTTCAATCTAGATATCAAAGACAAAGGAACTATATGATCACAGTAACATTGATCATGGATTATAGGTTGAATTTGTTCTTCAGCTTTCCAATTAGTTTTGTAGCTATGATGTATTGCTAGATATCACTCATTGTGTGTTATGTCATAAGTTGGTTGTGACATTCACTGCCAACATAATTTGGGACCTATAGGGTCACACACATAGGATGCACTTGGAATAGGAGTTTACTCATGAATATGGTTTAACTTGAGTAAAAAATTATTTAGGTATTCAATTTAAACAATATTTGTTGTATATTGGCTGAACCGACCGGTTCATAATTCACATGTTCTCAAAAATGTGTAAAGCATAGTCTATTCGACTTCCGCTCAGACTAGAACTCTTGAACTTGACCTTCCTATAAATAGAGGGATAGTCGAATCTTTCTATAGATACAACAATAAGCTCTGACAATTTTGTCCTTTCCAATTGTGGTAACTGGAGAGCCCGCACAAGTCCTACCCATAAAAGGGAGGGACAACAAGGGAGAGACAACATAGGAGAGTGAATCAACCCTAGAAGGTTGTTGTTCAAAGGGAAAACTCCTTCCTACTAGCTTTGGTAGCACACCATGGAGTTCTTGATGGTCCACATGGACTACTATATATAGTGGCATAAAGGTTGTTGCCACCCGCTAGGAGGATGGCGTCAACTGCCGTCCATGACGTTGCACCAGAAGGTCATTGCTGACAACTGCTTGAGTGCTGCTTGAAGAAGACACACATTGTAGTGAAGGATAGTCTCTATACTTGCTCTAGGACCAGGTATATACCTTCCAAACCCTCTTTTCCAATTCATAGTTGTTGACACAATCTACTATTAAGGGGAATATGATAGTAACAATTTTGTTTCCGCAACAGTATCTGATGCCATATTTCCCAACATCTAGATGCCAAGTCATCATTCCCAGATTCAATTCTCCAAACTTTGAGTTGAAACCAACAACCATCAGTATGATCTAGAACAAGAAGTTTGTGAGAAACTCCAGAGAGAAAAACCCTTAAATTCACTTGGATGCCTCATAAAATATTTGTGACACCATCAAGATAAATAGGGTGTCATAGGAAGTAATCTACAACAAATGATTTGATTTTTCTCTAAGGGATAAAGCTCTATCATGGTACCTTGCTTTGCTTGGTAAAACCATCAATGGATGGACACCTCAACTTGACTCTTTTGTCACAAACTTCTATCCAATATAGGGGACTCTTAGAAATAGGGACAAGGTCACTAACTTTATACAGAAGCCCGATGAGAACTTGTATGAAGCATGGGACATAGGGACTTCCTTCATCACAACTATGATAAAGGATTTCTAGTTATAAACTTCTATAATAGTCTTACCTCTATTGAAATGACCTCATTAATGTAGTTGCATGTTGTGATTTCCTAGGTAAGAACCCATATATAGAAAACCATGAAAATAATCGACAATATGGCCACCCTGCAAACCAGTTTGGAATATGACATGGGGACAGCCAAAAGATATTGTCTAAAGGGACAACTACTGAGTCTAGGGATCTAGAAGATATAATTGTTTATATTCAAAATGTCACTTAGATGTGAAACAGTTGAAAGATTATGGAAGTAAGGGAAAGAACAATGCAAAAAAAAAGTGATGAAGCATGTTACATGTGAAGAAGGAGGTCATGGGGTACATAATATCATCTACACCTAACCAGAAGATGATGATCGGGAAGATTATATTGAGAATGTTTCTCATGTTAACTTCAAGAGGCTGGACCATCATGGTTTCTCCTATATATATTGAGACTACTAAAAGTGATCACTAGAAGAATGACCCACCTAAAAGACTGCCAGGTTTTGGCAGAGGCAGTGGACCACCTGTGTTTACAAGTAACATGACCTATTAGCAAAATAATAAAAATTACAAAGGACAAGCCCAAAACCAAAATAGAAACTCAAGCGGGCTAAGCCAAGGTTAAGGTCAGACTAGAAACTCTAACCAAAAAGATCTAGTTTTTGAATTGTTTGAATTTGCAAAAAGGAAAACATATATGAATGAGAAACATAGCCAAAGAACCATAAAGAACATTGGCTTATAGAGAACAATGCAAACTCAACTAGGCAGCTTGGCCGCTCAAATGGGTTCCGTGCAACTCCATGCCAAACAAATCGATCAACAACTTGCACAACTATTAGAACTGATAAAGAACCCACATGGGAGGATACCTTCAAATACTGAAACTATGAAAATGACCACTCTTCAATCAAGAAAGCACCTGGAAGAGGTGACAAGAAAGACTATTCATAAGAACACTCCTACTATTGAGTCCCAACCTGAAACTGTCCTAATAGAAGAAGAACCTGAAGTAATTGTTGTTACAGAGAAAGTTAAGGTTAAGGAAAAAGGTAAGAGAAAGAAGCAAATAGAGGAGAAGAAACTTGAATCAGTTGAATAGGTTCTAACAAGTAGAAATCCTTATTCACCAAGTATTCCTTTCCTATATAAACTAATCAAGAATCATCAAAAAAAGAGATATGAAAAGTTCTTAGAAGCTATTAAAAAATTACACTTGGAAGTTTCTTTCCTAGATGCCATTTAAGAAATACCAACATACGTAAAGTTCTTCAAGGACTTGATTATGAAAAGAAGGCAATGTACTATGTTGAAACTGAAACGACCGTCTCGCGAAAACATGATTAACTAATGTGGAAGCGTTCATCAAGTAGCGGATTAGCGAAAATCACTAAAAAGTAAAACTTTTTGCAAAGAGATCAACACATAAGAAATCCTTTACAACAAGAACCATTGTATAACATTTACATTCTGGTTCAAACGTATATAACTTGTACCATCTCTTTTCAGAGACTACAACATCAGCTGCCTTATGAACATTATATACAGATATCATATGAATCTCGAGGCATCAAGCCAAAACCTCAGTTTGATATATCAAAAACACTGACTGAAAACTCTGAGGACCTGAGGGTATAGAGACGACACATAGGACTTCTAGCTATATGACTTGACAGTCAGTGCCTCCACCTGAGATCTCACTGCTGTCCAAGTTGTTGCTTTCCTTTTCCTACAAAAGAGTATATACCTCTTTGTCCGCGTCCACCTAAAAATGTTGGATCCCACGGGGGTGAGACAATTGTAAATTGCCCCAGCGAGAGATATAACTCTCCGTCAAAACATTATTATTGCAATTAAGGATATAAAACTAGGCAGATGATAAGCAGTTTAAAGCATTCTCTTAATAAGGAATAGGAAAAAACATGTATATCATTTATCCTCCATATTATACCATCATATCAAACTTCTCTTGTGACACTCATTATCTTGATATGTCACCCATGAGACATTCTCTTGTGACACTCATTATCTTGATATGTCACCCATGAGACATTCTCGTTTCAACTTATTGGCCTTAGCCAATCTGCTAAACAGATTTTGGTTATAATGGACATGAGAGTGTACATCATCATGTCTTATTCAGGCATTGGTCTATACCAATCCTATATAAGTATTCCAGGAATTGGATTACACCAATCCTGTGCAACTAATACAAGCATTAGATTTATATTATTCCTGTGTATCCATTCCAGGTATTGATCTATGTAAATCCTGTACAACCATTCCAGGTATTGATCTATGTCAATCCTGTGAAACTATTCCAGGTATTGATCTATGTCAATCCTGTGCAACCATTCCAGGTATTTGGTTATTACCAATCTTGTGTTATTATTCCAGGTATTGATCTATGTCAATCCTGTGCATTCCAGGTATTGGGAGCTAGCCAATCCTATGTTATTATTCCAGGTATTGATCTATGTCAATCCTGTGCATTCCAGGTATTGGGAGTTAGCCAATCCTGTGTTATTATTCCAGGTATTGGGAGTTAGCCAATCCTGTGCATTCCAGGTATTGGGAGTTAGCCAATCCTGTGTTATTATTCCAGGTATTGATCTATGTCAATCCTGTGCATTCCAGGTATTGGGAGTTAGCCAATCCTGTGTTATTATTCCAGGTATTGATCTATGTCAATCCTGTGCATTCCAGGTATTGGGAGTTAGCCAATCCTGTGTTATTATTCCAGGTATTGATTTATGTCAATCCTGTGCATTCCAGGCATTGGGAGTTAGCCAATCCTGTGTTATTATTCCAGGTATTGGGATTTAACCAATCCTGTGCATTCCAAGTATTGGGAGTTAACCAATCCTGTGTTATCATTCCAGGTATTGGGATTTAACCAATCATGTGCATTCCAGGTATTGGGAGTTAGCCAATCCTGTGTTATCATTCCAGGTATTGGGATTTAACCAATCCTATATTATTGTTCCAGGTATTGGGATTTAACCAATCCTGTGCAGATGTTATTCCAGGTATTAGACTATGCTAATCCTGTGCAACTATTCCAGGTATTGAACTATATCAATCCTGTAATGCTAAAAGTGATATTTATCACATATTGATATATCACTTTCCTCATCACTTTCAACTTCCTTAAGTTATCATCTTATCTTGGATTAAGGTATTTCCCATCTTAATCCTTTCATCCATTAACCTATCACCCTTACCATGAAGTGCATAGGTCACACATAAGAATGGTCCAACTATCTTTAATAATATAGACTCATCTCAAGTTAAAGCATTACTTGCTATAAGCTTGCCTATAATCAACCACATGAAATGTTTCACCTTTATAAGGCCATTCCTTCTATCTCATCATTAGTGTTTCCTTATACCCTTATTTAAAATTAGGATTATAATTCATTGTCATATTGCCCAAGATTAGAGCTTTATGCATTATGACTCCACATTAGAGTCTCACATACCTTCACCCTTCTTAGGGCCTCTCATCACAACATAGCATTAGAGCTTCTTGTGATGTTAACTCTTAATTAGGGTTTCTCATGGAATCACCCTCAACTAGGGTTTCTCATGGAATCACCCTCAACTAGGGTTTCCACCATAGTCACCCACAATTTGGGTTTACTATGCATCTCCATTAGGATTTCATTCAATTGTCCATAATTAGAGATTCACTATTCATCCCAATTAGGGTTTTACATCTCATTTCCCTAAATTGGAGTTTCACACATCACTACCGTGACTTAGGGTTACATCCTCACCCTGGATTAGGGTTACATTTAGAATTGCCCTCAATTAGGGTTAGAACCCAAAAGCCCTGTCAATTAGGGTTTATATTCATGATTAGGGTTTCATGATCTCTCTTCTTAAGGATCATACCCTTAATCACCACATGAATCATATTCATGTATGAATTCATGTTAACATCATCTCAAATTGATTAGGTCATATCAACCCTTCAATCAAGAGCATACCACTATGATTAACGTAGTGTATCAAGTCATTGGTCCAATAAGAAATTAGGGATTCATTCCTTAATTGGTACTAGTCCCTTAGGTACTGTTAGGGTTTCAACCTTTGTACCTTCTTTGTTTATCATTACTAATCATCATTGGGTCAATGGATCATTCATCATCTTAATTCTCAAGGGATTCAATCACATTGGACCTCCATTACATAAAGCATCCAATTGAATTAGGGTTTCCAATGTTGATTCCTTCAATCATTGGATTCATGGAACCAGTCATCAATTGGACCTACCCTCATACTTCAATTGAGTTTAATAGGTCAACCTTCAACTGATTTGACCCTCAATTTACCCTCAATTGGTCATCAATTAGGGTTTGATTCAAATGAATTAGGGTTTAGAATTGATGATTCAACAACACTAATCAATGTAAGACTAGTTACTTTGAAACCATTGAACCATCATCCAAATTGGGTATGACCTGACCCCAAACGGTCTTGAGGTCGTTTGTATGACCTACAAACGGTCTTGAGACCGTTTTCCCATCAAATCACTCAAAACCAAGCCATCCAAGTAGGGTTTGGATCATTGAAGTGCTCACCAATTCAGCAATTTATTGCAGATCAACTTGGTACCTTTAGGCCTTAAAACACCTAACCATACTCAGCCCCAGACCTCCAAACGGTCTTGGGTGACCACCAAACGGTCTTGAGACCGTTTGGATGAGCTCCAAACGGTCTTGAGACCGTTTGGCCCATCCATCCTTTGGATTATAGTGAAAAATCATCAAGGATTCGTCTATCGAGTTGATCAACAAATCAGCACTTCATTGCAATATGATTAGTACCTTTGGACCTTTAATTGGTCAACTATACTTGACCCCAGACCTTCAAATGGTCTTGGGGTGACCCCCAAACGGTCTTGAGACCGTTTGGGTGATCCCCAAACGGTCTTGAAACCGTTTGGGCTAATCAACCCAAAATCTCTAATTAACTCATTGGAATTTCAGCACTCATTCCAATTAGGGTTTGCCTAGTTGAACAGCCTTCAACTCACGATTCCTTGGGAGTTAATCCCTAAAATTTGGTGAGTAATTATACCACATCATTAGGAACAGTAATCACAAACGTTCAACCCTTTGTCAACGCACTCAAACGGTCTTGAGACCGTTTTCCCAAAAACGTCAATTAAATCAGATTGAAAATCAGCACTTAATCCAATTAGGTTTCCCTAATTGATTAGCCTTCAACTCATGATTCCCTTTGAGTTAATCCATAAAATTTGTAGGGTCATTACCCAACATCATTATGAACAGGAATCCCAAACGGTCAACGCTTGGTCAACCATATCAAACGGTTTTGAAACCGTTTTCCCAAGCAGGTCAAGTTGATCAGGTTGAAAATCAACATTTAATTCAATTCGATTTTCCTAATCGATTGGCCTTCAACCTACGATTCCTTTGGAGTTAACCCCTCAAATTTGGTGGGTCATTATCCTACATAATTAGAAACAAAATTCCCAAACGGTCAACGCTTGGTCAACCATCTCAAACGGTTTTGAAACCGTTTGCTCCCAAACGGTTTCAAACCGTTTGCCCTTAAACGGTTTGCTGAAACCGCATAGCCAATCAAATTAAAACGATTTGGAGTAGCTATCAAAACCGTTTGGCTTGGTACTTTTCTTTGGATAAGAATCTAGGATGATTTCATCATCCCATTCCTTCGAACAACCAAGAACAGCAACCGTTCTTGATGGAAATTGCAGCAAGAAACAAGAGTGCATCGAATTGAAGAAATCAATCAACAACGCATAGAGAATTGATGCAATAGCAATGTTTAAGGGTTTAAGTTATAAAACCCGCCTCCAATTGAGCTCCAAAGCTCCAAGATCACGCCATTAATGGTGGATGAAGCTCTTGCAACTCCCCCTAGGCTCGTCCTCAAGCTTTTGATTGTAAAAGTTGGCTAGGGTTGAAGAGGAGATCGAAATAAGAAGGAATCCATAATTTATTTTCGATTTCCACCATGAAATCATGAAGAACGAAGGTCAAGGGCTTACCAACAGGTTGGGGACGTGCTCCCTGCTCATCCCTAGCTCCTTGGTTGGTTTTTCAAGCAAGGGGAAGAAAGAAATCCGAAAAGGCCTTGGTTTGGGCTTGGAAATGGCACTTTTATAAGGAAATTGATGAGAGAGAAAATGCCATATAAAAATCCAATTAATCCCAATAATGTGGCCGCCTCTTTCCCCTCAACTACCTTGGGTACGAGGAACCTTCCTTGACTTTAATTCTCCTTCATTATCCTCAATTTAAAGAAAAGCAAATTAAGCACCTTAATGCTTATAATATAATATCCCACATGTGAGTGGATATTACTTTTCTTTATAAAAAGGTGAGTGGAATTTCACCTACTTAAGATATTTTCGTTCCTTATCTTGGAAAAGTAACGTCCATCCTTATTCAAAATAAACCCAAAACATTTTGGTTGAAAGCCCTTCAATTATTTTTATTCATTTTTTCCCTAAATCGAATTAGGGTTTCAATTAGGCATTATTCTTGATTATTTTAATGTCAAGATTCTCTCTCCTACAACTTAATTCATTTGAGGAGTCCCTCTCATTTTCTTTGCTCTAAATGATGCTAAGAAACATTAGAGACCTTGTTGAAGTGGTAATTTATATATTGAACCCTATATTTTGGGTAAATTGCACTTTACTCCAAAACTAGGTTTTAATGCACAACATTGTCCAACAAGCTCTATCTTGGTGTTCGGGCTTGGTAAAACCATACCACTACATTATATTAATTCTTATGATGTCACAACATCAGAGGAACATCTTATCATGTGCAATTTGTAAGTTAACCCCTCAACTTGGGTAATTTGCACTTTAGTCCAAAATAAGCAAACATTGCTTCAACATTGTTCAAACAGGACCAAAATTGAAACATAGGTTCCGCTTGAGACCTAATCACTTTTCAAAAGATAATATTAAGCATATAATCATATTTTTTAATCAAAACACCTAGGGTTAAAGCATAACCCAGGTCAGGGATGTTACAAATTATAAACCCCTAACAAGGATTTCGTCCCCGAAATCCTAGATAAAGGAAACAGATATTATTCATTCATCATATCATCATGTCTCTTCATAACACCTCATTATTATGGAAACATCATAGAACTTTGATCAGCGCAAAGTTCCTTCACACGATATTCTCATAGAGTCAATTGAGAACTTATCTTAAAGACATATTTAGTTGTTATGTTTATGCAAAGCATAAACCCCTAACATATGATGTTCATATCATTTTATATAATCAGAATGATTTCATAGTTGACCACTCAAGGTAGCCAATCTAAATCATCTGATAATTCTCAGATACCAGAATCTCTTACCTTGGTATCAGTCACATGTGTTGAATACACATCATATTCTCATATTTCTTTTTATCATATTTATAACTTTATTGAACAGGGATCACCTCCCTTGTTCTCTTTCTCATCATATAAGGGTCATACTTTTACTTCCTCATATACACATACTGATCTGAATTCATATCAGATCCCTCTTTATTGTACTTAAGATATGATACATTTATCCATACCATATTTCCAATTTCATGATACTCATTAGATTATCTCAGAATGATTGCTTGATCAGGGAAATAAAAAAGATATCAATCTAAGAGTTTCCATACTCACTTTATCATCAATAGTTGTATACCTATTGGGGTTTATAAGTACTGAGATCAAGTAGTATGCACTTACATGCTATCATATTTCTTGCTTTTCATATTATCATAACATAAGATTTAACATTATTAGATTTTATCCAGGCATCTCTTCTATACCTCTTCCTCTTTCATAGAGATAAGATCAATATAGAGTATTTAAAAGAATATTGAACAGAATTCAAATTCTAGTTCTCATCATTTCTTCCCTATATAGCAACCAATAGGGAAAACAAAATCAACAATCTTTTTTTTATAACAAAAAGGGTTTAGTGTACTCAACATGTACACATTTATAACATACCTTGTACTCATATCATGGCCTTACTAGTCTTATTACTGAAGCAAAAACTAAGCCATAGAATCTTACAGCTGAAAGGTTAAGACCTTTGCACTTACTTAGTGGCTACTTCCCTGGTACACTAGGCATTTATTGCACTATTAGTACCAAAAACTTGGCTTTTTAAAACCATTAGGCAAATGTCTCTAGAATTATAGAGACCATTCCCTACTTCTCAGCTTATTGCCCCTTCTTGGGCACTACCATCACAGATTTATTATCTGTCTGAACTCATGGCAGAGTCCACTTTCTTGCCATAAGTTAATCTTTTCCACATTTTCCCTTGTTCCCACATGACTAATTCATTCAAGAACTCTTTTAAAGCTCAAGCTTTCTATATTAAGGACTGATAACCTAGGTTATAAGGCTAGCATCCAGTTCACTTATATGCATTACTGTTGCCCTAATCTGCCCAATAAGAGCATGATCATAGGATTCTCTATCCTGATCATGTCTTAATGGGGATTCTCAGGCACTCATTATATTCTTGTCTGATCCCTTGCACCTCTTCTTGGTGCAACAACATTGCCCTTAGCAATGTGTTCTTTGTGCTCTCCAGTCATTTTAAAACTTTACCCTTTCTCTGCACAAGCAGAAATCATTATAGGGTATAGTGGAGGACACTAACACAGACTCAACAACTATAGTCCTATGTCTCTGTAGACTCAACGAACCTAAAGCTCTGATACCACAATTGAAACGACCGTCTCGCGAAAACATGATTAACTAATGTGGAAGCGTTCATCAAGTAGCGGATTAGCGAAAATCACTAAAAATTAAAACTTTTTGCAAAGAGATCAACACATAGGAAATCATTTACAACAAGAACCATTGTATAACATTTACATTCTGGTTCAAACGTATATAACCTATACCATCTCTTTTCAGAGACTACAACATCAGCTGCCTTATGAACATTATATACAGACAGCATATGAATCTAGAGGCATCAAGCCAAAACCTCAGTTTGATATATCAAAAACACTGATTGAAAACTCCGAGGACCTGAGAGTATAGAGACGACACATATGACTTCTAGCTATATGACTTGACAATCAGTGCCTCCACCTGAGATCTCACTGCTGTCCAAGCTGTTGCTTTCCTTTTCCTACAAAAGAGTATATACCTCTTTGTCCGTGTCCACCTAAAAATGTTGGATCCCACGGGGGTGAGACAATTGTAAATTACCCCAGCGAGAGATATAACTCTCTGCCAAAACATTATTATTGCAATTAAGGATGTAAAACTAGGCAAATGATAAGCAGTTTAAAGCATTCTCTTAATAAGGAATATGAAGAACATGTATATCATTTATCCTTCATATTATACCATCATATCAAACTTCTCTTGTGACACTCATTATCTTGATATGTCACCCATGAGACATTCTCTTGTGACACTCATTATCTTGATATGTCACCCATGAGACATTCTCGTTTCAACTTATTGGCCTTAGCCAATCTGCTAAACAGATTTTGGTTATAATGGACATGAGAGTGTACATCATCATGTCGTATTCAGGCATTGGTCTATACCAATCCTATATAAGTATTCCAGGCATTGGATTACACCAATCATGTGCAACTAGTATAAGCATTAGATTTATATTATTCCTGTGTATCCATTCCAGGTATTGATCTATGTCAATCCTATACAACCATTCCAGGTATTGATCTATGTCAATCCTGTGAAACTATTCCAGGTATTGATCTATGTCAATCTTGTGCAACCATTCCAGGTATTGGGTTATTACCAATCCTATGTTATTATTCCAGGTATTGATCTATGGCAATCCTGTGCATTCCAGGTATTGGGAGTTCGCCAATCCTGTGTTATTATTCTAGGTATTGATCTATGTCAATCCTGTGCATTCCAGGTATTGGGAGTTAGCCAATACTGTGTTATTATTCCAGGTATTGGGAGTTATCCAATCCTGTGTTATTATTCCAGGTATTGGGAGTTAGCCAATCCTGTGTTATTATTCCAGGTATTGATCTATGTCAATCATGTGCATTCCAGGTATTGGGAGTTAGCCAATCCTGTGTTATTATTCCAGGTATTGATCTATGTCAATCCTGTGCATTCCAGGTATTGGGAGTTAGCCAATCCTGTGTTATTATTCCAGGTATTGATCTATGTCAATCTTGTGCATTCCATGTATTGGGAGTTAGCCAATCCTGTGTTATTATTCCAGGTATTGGGATTTAACCAATCCTGTGCATTCTAGGTATTGGGAGTTAACCAATCCTGTGTTATCATTCCAGGTATTGGGATTTAACCAATCCTGTGCATTCCAGGTATTGGGAGTTAGCCAATCCTGTGTTATCATTCCAGGTATTGGGATTTAACTAATCCTGTGTTATTATTCCAGGTATTGGGATTTAACCAATCCTGTGCAGATATTATTCCAGGTATTAGACTATGCTAATCCTGTGCAACTATTCCAGGTATTGAACTATATCAATCCTGTAATGCTAAAAGTGATATTTATCACATATTGATATATCACTTTCCTCATCACTTTCAACTTCCTTAAGTTATCAGCTTATCTTGGATTAAGGTATTTCCCATCTTAATCCTTTCATCCATTAACCTATCACCCTTACCATGAAGTGCATAGGTCACACATAAGAATGGTCCAACTATCTTTAATAATATAGACTCATCTCAAGTTAAAGCATTACTTGCTATAAGCTTGCCTATAATCAACCACATGAAATGTTTCACCTTTATAAGGCCATTCCTTCTATCTCATCATTAGTGTTTCCTTATACCCTTATTTAAAATTAGGATTATAATTCATTGTCATATTGCCCAATATTAGGGCTTTATGCATTATAACTCCACATTAGAGTCTCACATACCTTCACTCTTCTTAGGGCCTCTCATCACAACATAGCATTAGAGCTTCATGTGATGTTAACTATTAATTATGGTTTCTCATGGAATCACCCTCAACTAGGGTTTCTCATGGAATCACCCTCAACTAGGTTTTCTCATGGAATCACCCTCAACTAGGGTTTCCACCATAGTCACCCACAATTTGGGTTTACTATGCATCTCCATTAGGATTTCATTCAATTGTCCATCATTAGAGATTCACTATTCATCCCAATTAGGGTTTTACATCTCATTTCCCTAAATTGGAGTTTCACACATCACTACCGTGACTTAGGGTTACATCCTCACCCTGGATTAGGGTTACATTTAGAATTGCCCTCAATTAGGGTTAGAACCCAAAAGCCCTGTCAATTAGGGTTTATATTCATGATTAGGGTTTCATGATCTCTCTTCTTAAGGATCATACCCTTAATCACCACATGAATCATATTCATGTATGAATTCATGTTAACATCATCTCAAATTGATTAGGTCATATCAACCCTTCAATCAAGAGCATACCACTATGATTAATGTAGTGTATCAAGTCATTGGTCCAATAAGCAATTAGGGATTCATTCCTTAATTGGTACTAGTCCCTTAGGTACTGTTAGGGTTTCAACCTTTGTACCTTATTTGTTTATCATTACTAATCATCATTGGGTCAATGGATCATTCATCATCTTAATTCTCAAGGGATTCAATCACATTGGACCTCCATTACATAAAGCATCCAATTGAATTAGGGTTTCCAATGTTGATTCCTTCAATCATTGGATTCATGGAACCAGTCATCAATTGGACCTACCCTCATACTTCAATTGAGTTTAATAGGTCAACCTTCAACTTATTTGACCCTCAATTGACCCTCAATTGGTCATCAATTAGGGTTTGATTCAATTGAATTAGGGTTTAGAATTGATGATTCAACAACACTAATCAATGTAAGACTAGTTACTTTGAAACCATTGAACCATCATCCAAATTGGGTATGACCTGACCCCAAACGGTCTTGATGTCGTTTTTATGACCTCCAAACGGTCTTGAGACCGTTTTCCCATCAAATCACTCAAAACCAAGCCATCCAAGTAGGGTTTGGATCATTGAAGTGCTCACCAATTCAGCAATTTATTGCAGATCAACTTGGTACCTTTAGGCTTTCAAACACCTAACCATACTCAACCCTAGACCTCCAAATGGTCTTGGGTGACCACCAAACGGTCTTGAGACCGTTTGTATGAGCTCCAAACGGTCTTGAGACCGTTTGGCCCATCCATCCTTTGGATTCTAGTGAAAAATCATCAAGGATTCGTCTATCGAGTTGATCAACAAATCAGCACTTCATTGCAATATGATTAGTACCTTTGGACCTTTAATTGGTCAACGATACTTGACCCCAGACCTTCAAAAGGTCTTGGGATGATCCCTAAACGGTATTGAGACCGTTTGGGTGATCCCCAAACGGTCTTGAAACCGTTTGGGCTAATCAACCCAAAATCTCTAATTAACTCATTGGAATTTCAGCACTAATTCCAATTAGGGTTTGCCTAGTTGAACAGCCTTCAACTCACGATTCCTTGGGAGTTAATCCCTAAAATTTGGTGAGTAATTAGACCACATCATTAGAAACAGTAATCCCAAACGTTCAACCCTTTTGCAACGCACTCAAACGGTATTGAGACCGTTTTCCCAAAAAGGTCAATTAAATCAGATTCAAAATCGGCACTTAATCCAATTCGGTTTCCCTAATTGATTAGCCTTCAACTCATGATTCCCTTGGCGTTAATCCATAAAATTTGGAGGGTCATTACCAAACATCATTATGAACAGTAATCCCAAACGGTAAACGCTTGATCAACCATATCAAATGGTTTTGAAACCGTTTGCCCAAGCAGGTCAAGTTGATCAGGTTGAAAATGAACATTTAATTCAATTCGATTTGCCTAATTGATTGGCCTTCAACCTACAATTACTTTGGAGTTAACCCCTAAATTTGGTGGGTCATTATCCTACATAATTAGGAACAAATTTCCCAAACGGTCAATGCTTGGTCAACCATCTCAAACGGTTTTGAAACTGTTTGCTCCCAAACGGTTTCAAACCGTTTGCCCTTAAACGGTTTGCTGAAACCGCATAGCCAATCAAATTAAAACGATTTGGAGTATCTATCAAAACCTTTTGGCTTGTTACTTTTCTTTGGATAATCATCTAGGATGATGTCATCATCCCATTCCTTCGAACAACCAAGAACAGCAACCGTTCTTGATGAAAATTGTAGCAAGAAACAAGAGTGCATCGAATTGAAGAAATCAATCAACAACGCATAGAGAATTGATGCAATAGCAATGTTTAAGGGTTTAAGTTATAAAACCCGCCTCCAATTGAGCTCCAAAGCTCCAAGATCACGCCATTAATGGTGGATGAAGCTCTTGCAACTCCCCCTAGGCTCGTCCTCAAGCTTTTGATTGTAAAAGTTGGCTAGGGTTGAAGAGGAGATCGAAATAAGAAGGAATCCATAATTTATTTTCGATTTCCACCATGAAATCATGAAGAACGAAGGTCAAGGGCTTAACAACAGGTTGGGGACGTGCTCCCTGCTCCTCCCTAGCTCCTTGGTCGGTTTTGCAAGCAAGGGAAAGAAAGAAATCCGAAAAGGCCTTGGTTTGGGCTTGGAAATGGCACTTTTATAAGGAAATTGATGAGAGAGAAAATGCCTTATAAAAATCCAATTAATCCCAATAATGTGGCCGCCTCTTTCCCCTCAACTACCTTGGGTACGAGGCAACTTCCTTGCCTTTAATTCTCCTTCATTATCCTCAATTTAAAGAAAAGCAAATTAAGCACCTTAATGCTTATAATATAATATCCCACATGTGAGTGGATATTACTTTTCTTTATAAAAAGGTGAGTGGAATTTCACCTACTTAAGATATTTTCGTTCCTTATCTTGGCAAAGGAACGTCCATCCTTATTCAAAATAAACCCAAAAAATTTTTTTGAAAGCCCTTCAATTATTTTTTATTCATTTTTGCCCTAAATCGAATTAGGGTTTCAATTAGGCATTATTCTTGATTATTTTAATGTCAAGATTCTCTCTCCTACAACTTAATTCAAATGAGGAGTCCCTCTCATTTTATTTGCTCTAAATGATGCTAAGAAACATTAGAGACCTTTTTGAAGTGGTAATTTGCATATTGAACCCTATATTTTGGGTAAATTGCACTTTACTCCAAAACTAGGTTTTAATGCACAACATTGTCCAACAAGCTCTATCTTGGTGTCCAGGCTTGGGAAAACCATACCACTACATTATATTCATTCTTATGATGTCACAACATCAGAGGAACATCTTATCATGTGCAATTTGTAAGTTAACCCCTCAACTTGGGTAATTTGCACTTTAGTCCAAAATAAGAAAACATTGCTTCAACATTGTTCAAACAGGACCAAAATTGAAACATAGGTTCCTCTTGAGACCTAATCACTTTTCAAAAGATAAGATTAAGCATATAATCATATTTCTTAATCAAAACACCTAGGGTGAAAGCATAACCCAGGTCAGGGACGTTACAGAAACTATCAGGCTAAACAAAATGTACCTCATTCATATTCATAATGCTTTCCCCGCGAGGGCTAAATGATGAGACTATGTTTTGTGTGTCCACTATGATATACTATATGAGATGAGGTCTTATAGAGCCTCATATTGGCTAGCGATCTGGAGCCACATTTGAGGTTTTTCTTTGATATCATCATTTGAATGCCTTCCTTTTGTGTCATGTCTGGTCAGAGAATCATTCTGTGGAGGGAGACTCCTTCCCATTCTGGTAGGTGGGTTCAGTTGTTAGTGGACTAGCGTCGACGCTTATCCTTGTCCCCTTTCCACATTTGCACATGACCTACACTTCAAGTATTCCCATTGCCCTACAAGAACTCGCGTCCTTATCTCGTGACTCCAGTCCCTCTCCCTATCGGTCAAGCTACTTTGTCCCTCTGTGTTTGCCTCATTCATCCGGTGTGGAGGGGTGTGTCACGTCGTCCACAACCCCTTTCCCTATCCATGCATTTTGCTTTCTCGGTATTGTATTATAGAAGCTTTGGCCCTTCGTGTCGCCTCTTTACACTGATCCCTATTCAACTCTCTTCTTTCCTGAATCCCGCCTGCCTTCACCAGCTGGACTAATGCTTTAATCCAAGAAAAGATGCATGCCAAGCAGAAAGACCCATGAGCTTTCACTATCCCATTCAATGTGGGACATAATGAGATAAGGCAAGGTCTAGCCAATCTTGGAGAAAGTATTAACCTTATGCCTCTCACACTAGCTCAGTATTAGCCTTGTGCCTCTCACACTAGCTCAGAGGCAAGGACTTGCTGATATGGTCAAGACAGGGATGTGAATTCAATTAGTAGATCATTCTTTTACGAGATTGTAGGGGTAGAAGATGTTCCTATCTGATTGGGATGATTTTCCATACCATGTGACATAGTTGTGATAGACACAGTGGAAGACCCAACATGTCCATTGATATTCGAGAGACCATTCCTCTCCACCGTGAGAGCCTTGATAGATGTTGAATATGAAATAATGAATATAAGAGTGGGAAATGATCATATTGATTTTCATGTTCAAGACTCCATTAAAGGACCATCTCTCTTTGAGTCGGTCTATTTCATGGATAGATACAACCAGATATGTGAGGAATTTTAGGAACAAAATTCTATAGTTGACCCACTTATGAGAGATTTGAACAATCCTGGTCCAGATAATGACCCATAAGTGGTACAAATTCTTGACTATTTGAATCAACTTGAAGATGATTATAGTGATGAGGAGTTTTGAGACTGTGAAATACGACTCTCTGGAGAAAACTTCAGAGGAGAAGGAAGCACCAAAAACTAATCTATATTTGAAGCAGCCCTATGAAGGCTTAAAATATGAATTTCTTGACATTGAATAAAGGAATCTAGTTATTATAAATTCTACCTTAACAAAAGGCTAACAAAAAAGTTGTTGAATGAACTCAAACTTAGAAGTAAAGAAATAGGGTATTAATTAGAAGACATAAAAGGCATGATCCCAGGTGTCTACATGCATAGAATACACCTAGAAGAAAACATAAAACCTCTAGCCTGACCTCAGAGAAAGTTGAATCATAACTTAAGAGAGGTAGTCAAGAAAGAGGTTATAAATCTATGAGATGCAAGTATAATATACCTGATAAGAGATAATAAATGGGTGAGTCCCATACACATAGTGCCTAAAAGGGGAGGTATGATGATGGTGAAGGGAGAAAAAGGCAATGAAATAGCAAAGCAGACAGTAAGAGGTTGGAGGATGTGCATAGACTGCAAAAATCTCAATGTTGCAACCAAGAAAGACCTTTTCTTGTTGCCATCCATCGACCAAGTTCTAGAACGCCTAGCCCACTATTCGTGTTTCTATTTCTTGGATGGATACTCAAGATTTTACCAAGTTCCCATTCACCCAGATAATAAAAAGAAAAGTACCTTCACTTGTATCTGTGAAACATAAGCCTTTCAAAGAATGCCATTTGGCCTTTTCAATGTGCCAACAACCTTTCAAAGGTGCATGATTTTGGTGTTTTCAAACTTTTTGGAAGACATCATGGAGGTTTTCATGGGTTATTTCTCCATGTATGGCACTAACTTTGAAAACTCTTTAAGAAACCTATCTCAAGTGTTGAAATGATGTGAAGACAAACAATTAGTTCTGAATTGGGAGAAATGCCATTTTATGGTTCAAGAAGGTATAGTACTTTGCAAAAAAAATCTGAGAGAGGAATTGAAGTTGATTTCAAAAATGTGGAAGCCATTTCTAAGATCCCAACCCCTACATCCGTGATAGGGGTGAGAAGATTTCTATGCCACACAAGCTACTACAGGAGATTCATTAAGGACTTCTGCAAGATATCCAAACCCATGTCAAATCTTCTCATAAAAGATGACATGTTTGATTTCATGGAAAAATGACTTAAAGCTTTTGAAACTCTAAAAAGTGATCTAATAACAACCCCAATTCTTCAAGATCTAGACTGGGATCTTCCTTTTAAAGTAATGTGTGACACAAGTAACTGTGCCATTGGAGTTGTACTTGGGAAGAAGAAGGACAAGAGGCACTACATGATTTATTATGTGAGCTAAACTCTCAAAGAAGCCCAGGTTAACTACACCACCATAGAAAAAGATATGCTAGAAATATGTTCTCTTTCGACAAGTTTAGATCCTATTTTATTGGTCAAAGGTGAAATTTTACACATATTACAGTCCTATCAAGTATCTCATTCATAAAAGTCACCAAGCCCAGGCTCTTACAGTGGACACTACTGCTACAAGAGTTTGATAATGAGATTATCAACAAAAAATGGACAGAGAATGTAGTAGTGGACCACTTGTCATGAATTATTATAGCTAATTATGACTCATTACTAGTAAATGACAATTACCTTGATGATGCTCTGATGGTGGAAAGAACCATCAAACCCCCAAGGTACCATTGTTTGTCGATATATACAATTACCTTACTTTCCAAAAATTGCCACTATGAATCACATACAATGAAGAAGAAGCTATTTTATGACATGAAAAACTATTACTTGGATGACCCGATTTTTTTTAAAAAGGTAATATGACAATCTATATTTCTCTACATTCTAAAAGAAGAAATGCCACAAATACTTTATGAGTGTGAATCGTTACCTTATTGGTGGGCATTTAGGCGGAGACAGGAAGACAACCAGGATTTTTACAATCTGGCTTTCATTAGCCTACTCTATTTAAGGATGCACATGCCTATGTTAAAACCTATAAGGATTTCCAGCATATAGGAAACATATCAAAGAGGAATAGATGCCAATGTCTGATTGGATCAAAGTTCAGATTTTTAATATTTTGGGCACTGATTATATGGGACCCTTCCCATCATCATGTGGGAATGAATACATACAGGTTGCAGTTGATTATGTATCAAAGTGGGTGGAAGTAGTAGCTACCCCCACTTTTGACTCAAAGGCCATGATAAGACTGTTCAAGAAGATCATCTTTCCCCAATATGAAGTCCCACACACCATCATTAGTGATGGAGGATCCCACTTTGTAGAAAGACAATTTGAATCCCTGCTAAAGAAATATGGGGTCAGGCACAAATTTTCCACCCTTACCACCTAGAGACCTCAGGCCAAGTTGAGGTTTGAAATATGCAAATTAAATAGATTTTTGAAAAGATGGTCTGGTGCATGCAAAAAGATAGGCCGATGAAGCTGGACGATGCCCTATGGGCATATCGTACAAACTACAAGAATCCAATAGGGACCACCCCTTACAGGTTGATATATGGCTATGCATGCCATTTACTAATTGAATTAGAGTGAAAATCCTTTTGGGCAATCAAATTCTTGAATATGGACCCAACACTAGTCGATAGGAAGAGATTTTTACAATTACAATAACTAGAGGAGCTTAGGCTCCATGTTTATGAAAACATCATGATTTATGAACAAAGAACCAATGTGTGGCATGATGCCAACCTAAAAAGAAAAGATGTGTCTGAGGGAGACATGGTTCTTCTATTTAATTAAAGAATTAGACTTTTCTTGGAAAGCTAAAATCAAGATGGTCATGTCCCATTACAGTGACAAAAATATGTCCATCAGGGATGAGGGAGCTTTTCACTGAAAAGATAGGAACTTCCCCTGTAAATGGACACATAGTTAAAAGACAAATATGAAGGTTTTACTAGAAGGGACGAAGTTCAATTGGATGAACCACCACCTACATCACCTAAAGAAGAATAAGGAAGCTACCCAAAGAGAGTCAAGTTAAAGACTATAAATTAACACTTCTTTGGAGGAACCCCAAGGATTTCTTAACATGATTTACTAAATTCTAGTCTACTTTTTTCACTAATTAAATTCTACTAATTTCTACCATAGATTTATTAGGTAGTTGTTCAGATGCTTCTATTTCCTGATTTCTAGTGTATATAGAATAAAATTTGTGATGAATGTAAGATACATGCCTTTATTGAAGGCGCCATCAGTTGATGGAAGAAAACATTGGGTTCAGACATCAGTTGAACCATCAATTTCACGCAAAGACCTAGACGTAATCCTCAATTGCCAAGATTTTCAAAAATTCATTGATCGCTGGTCTTCTTGCCAGTTAGGGCAACATGATTCTCATCAAAGAAATCACCAACATAAATAGGATATTCATGTAGGTGATTTCGTCGACCATTAGGTTTTAAAATATCCATCGACCAATGGAATTTTCAATATTTCATTGACCATCAGGCTTCCTTTCCAGTCAGCCCACCATGGTAATTTAACCCGACGCCTCAGTCGCCTGACAAGGCCTGCTTTCTTATTCAAGTTTTTGCAAAAGCCCTAACGATACCCTTGTGACTAACACCGCCTCTACTCTAAGACATGAAAGACTCGTCACTGACATTGACACGCTCTGCCATTGGATCTCCATCACACTCGCTCCATCAACACTGCTAGTTTCTCTTGGTTGAAACCACTTGCCATCACCAACTTCACCACCAACACCACTGCGCCGAAGTGACCGAGCTTCCCCATCTACCTGGATGAAGTAGACAAACATAACTAAAAGAAAGGGGTGCATTTATTCTTCACTATCAAGAAGACTCACCTCAGGAACAATACCCCTAACCCTTTTCCTCCCTCACCCTTCTTGCTCTGCATGATGCCATCATCATTGAGGATTAGGGTCCCTTCTCTGATTCTATGTTGAAGATTTGGTTTCCTTAATCCTTGATTAAACTTCCCTATCACCTTCACCTCTAGAACTAAGGTGACACTTCATCTCACCTAGTTCTCAATTCCTATTGACCACCAAAGAATTTTATTTCTTGTCAGCCATCAAGTTTGCAATTTTCTATTGATCAACAGTTTTTTCACATGATTAAACATTCATTGACCTTCGGGTTTGGCAGCTTAGTTGATTTCTCATCATCCACCAGATTCATCGACTGTTGAATAACCCATTCTCTTCACCTCGATGAAAATCTCATCGATCACTTCCCTCCAACCCCATTTAGTTCAATATAGACTACTAAATTCTCCCAAGCATCCATTTAATCAGTTGAGTGCAACTGATCTCCAACTACTAATATATACATATTTTACTAGTTACAAGATGTCATCTATCACTTCTGATTCCTTAAATATGCAATCCAGATCTCTAGAAGGGACCGAATAGACAATCAAGGAGATTACAAAAATTCTTGACACAAACCCATGCACGCCTCATGCTTGATGTTTGAAACTAGAATGGAAAAGGAAACAACTAATTATCTTGTTAGGGCATGAATCTACTGAGTCCAAAGAGGAAGAACAAAATTCCACTACAAATACTTCGACGCACCTGCCTTCCAAGGAGGAAATGAAGAGAAATAAAAAATAAAAAGTGACAAGAACAACACTTGAAAGCCCAAATAACAAGAGGATAAGGGCATAAAAAAGCTTAGTTGGGAAAAGAAACCAAGGGACCCACATAATCAAATATGCCCACAAAAACCACAACAATTTAAAACTTCAGCTAGTGGTACACAAGTGTCACTAGAAGATGATGAAACTCAGCAACCAGAAGATATTTTCCAACCTAGAGATGAGGATCATCTAGCCAAGTACATGATTTTTCTAAAACATAAAACTTATAAAGAGGCCTAATACACTGACAGGGACACTCTACTCAAGATAGGGACTGAGCAATAAGTCTAAAAATTTCTGAAGGGAGCCAACCTTCTTACTATCTGCACATTGACTCAACACTCCTACACCAACCTAACAATAGAGTTCATGTCAACTTGACAAAGGTGCCATTAGAAGACACATAAAAGGAGGCTTATGGGGGGAATTTCAAATTGCACGTCTGAATGTTTGAGAAATACTTCCTTCTGATTGAGTGGATGTTTGACATCAAATTCTTTGAAATAGAATAATAGGCCTTATCCAGTACGTCAGTAGGATATGACAGAGACATCAGTAGATTTAGCAACAATTAGACCTGTAGGAGGCTATAACAACCCAAGTGACTTCCTATTTTATCAGAGAGATCCGAAAGATCATCGACAATGCCATTTTTGCAAGATCTGATACTGGAAACATCACCAGAGGAGATCTCTTCCTCATATGGTGCATCTTATAAAAAGGCTAGTAAACATCGGGTGATTTTCGATCA
This sequence comes from Alisma plantago-aquatica, assembly GCA_963693085.1. Taxonomy (NCBI): domain Eukaryota; kingdom Viridiplantae; phylum Streptophyta; class Magnoliopsida; order Alismatales; family Alismataceae; genus Alisma; species Alisma plantago-aquatica. The sequence continues at coordinate 1,331,160,704 of OY856409.1, forward strand.
ACAAATTTTCCACTACTGCTAGTCTTGAGGGTCCCTAGGATTTTTACATGGGGGTCCTAATCACCCTAATTGGATTATACTATTGCTACCCTGCAATATTATAGAAATTCAAGAAAAGTAAAGGAAGTAGACTCATTGACATAAAATACCTCATCACAATGTGAGTAATCACACAAAATGGGAAAAATACTTGTACATGCTAGCAAAGACAAACACCCTACTTCTTCTCCCATAAATGAGTATAATTCTCAAAAAATTATCACCTCTAAAGATGATATAGAAAAGATGCTATCTGATATGATTGTACAACCTAGGGATGCACCCGCAACCCCCACAGAGCAACTAGTGCAAGAACCCAAAAAGGTTGCAAAACCAACCTCAAGAAAGAAAATGACAATCAGGGTTTGCACCTACAATCAGTAGTGGGCCTGATCCATCAACTAGGAGAGGATGAGATAACTGAGTTACTAGTACAAGAAGAACAACCTGTTGAAGATGTCGAGTAGAATGTTCAAGAGGTTGGAGCCTTCACTATTGAGCCTCCCATTGATGAAGTTCAACCAAAAGTACATGTGGATGATTTAAGGGACCGATCCGAGGCTCCATATGAAAGTGTGGCGGAGAAGATACTTAGGAATGAACTGGTGGATGCACCCACGACCCCAAATGATGCATATGTAGCCCAACCAAAAGAGTTTGAGCACCCTGTACTGTCCCCACTACAAATGGAGAAATAAACATCACCATGAACAATGCACACAACGACTATGACAACACACTCACATGAACGACAACATATGTCAAACACTGGCTAGGATGTCAATTTGATGTTGTGTGTGAGTAAATTTGACATTCCTCTTCCATTTCATTAACTATAACTTCTGTCCTGCAAGACTAATAGTTCATGTAGAAGAATTAGACAAAAGAACAACACATCTCCCATAGTTCATGAAGGACTTCATCATCAACCAACAAACAATGATGCAAGAAATGCTTACAATGGAAATAGAAATGGCAGAGCTTAGAAAGGAGAGATATGAAGTGTGCTGAGAATGAGACAAGATGTGCAAGGAACACAACAACTTCCTGTGAGTGATTGGTGATGAAGGAGACAATATGCACAAGGAACGTAATGTCTTTCTGTGAGCGATGGATGAAGAATGATGAAATGAAGAGGAAAAGCATGTTAGACAAAGATCAAAACACATTGCCAACACTTCACCTTTAGATGCCTCCTCAATTCCATCAAACCTAGCTTCTAATATAGAAGAAGAGGAGAAAGTTCCCTTGCCACAAAAGGAGATGAATATATTGAAGGCTACAAAGGTAATGAAGATGTATCAACAATCAACCCTAATGTTTAGTCATATACTTTGACTTGAATTCTTCACTAATAGACAATGTCCTTCCTGAAGAAGTTCAACCTGATGTGGGGAACCTATCCTGACAAGGGGAGTAGAGTCATCCCCCATTTGTTGGATACCATCGATGTTGCAACCATGTCACAATGAACAAAATGAGGATGCTCCAATCAATGATGCAACATATGATGGGGCAATAGTTGTCAAGGTAGCTGAACTAAGTGCAAGGAAATATGGCTACATAATAGGAAATGGTAACAAAAATTTTATCTACCATATTCCTGATAAACCAGTAGATCGCATCAATTACTATAAGACATGAAGGATGGTTTTAAGGATATATCGGTTCCTGGAGCAAGTCTAATGACATCTCCTCATTCTCCTAGCGACAGACAATAGCCTCCCACCTCTAGAGAAGTCCACACGGACCGCATAGAACTCTTGTCATCCTGTTAGAATATATAGGAAATAGGTGTCCCTCCCGTTGGTGTACTAGTCACCAACTTGCTACCCACAACGATGATCCTGAGTTGTTCTCCCCTATAGCTATCCCTCCCTAGTCAGGTAGGACTTGCTTGGGCTCTCTTGGTTACCACAACCCGTAAGGACAACAATTCTCAGAGCAATTCATTCTTAATTGTATGTGTTGTGCTCTAGGAAGCCCCCAATACCCCTCTATTTATAGGTGGGGTTTGGGCCAGGGTTCCCAATCTATGCGGAAGTAGAAGGGACTGGAAAATCTCAAATTTTCCCAACAATTCTGGAAATTTCACAGCCTACAGCAGCTGAATCGGTCATCTAGCATGCTAGACAGTCGGATCGCATGCCAGATGGTTGGCTTGCATGCCAGACGGTCGTTTGGGTCAGTCTAGACAATCATATGGTAAATTTCTAGTTTTGTGCATATGTTGGCAATTCAGTTCCAATTAATGCATGACATCACGTCAACACCAATCCTTGATGCAATCAAATTGCATCTCCAAACCGGTCATTTGGTGCAGATGAGATGGTTGTCTTGCACCCTATGAGATGATTGTCTCACATAAGCGAGACAGGTGTCTTGTAGCCTGGGTCTAGCTGAATTCCTCCCAATGCATAATACATAGCCTAACACTCCAAATGGCTACTTAACACTTGAACTGATCATTTAGCAGTCCATTCAACTGATTTGTTATGTGAATTGAATATCTAAACACTTTAGTAATCAATCCAATCATTAATCATGATCAAACTACTTCTAGGTCAATATCTATGTGTGTGACCCTATAGATCTCATATCACATTCACAGTGAATGTTTAACTAAGTTATGATAGCATAAGCAAAGAGTGATGCCTAGTCAAACATCAGTGCTATCTAAGTGAATGGAAAGTTGGGAAACAAATTCAACCTACAATTTGTGTATGGTGTTGCAATGTTTGTATAATTCCTTTTTCACTTATATCTAGATTGAACTCAAGGTATGGAGTAGTCATCCTCTTCAACATTCAATCTTATTTCCTAAACTAGAGTAGGCTGTCAGAGATATATGTAAGCTTAATATCACATATTGGCTCACATGTGCATGGCCATGCATTTCTCAATCTCGCTAATCAAGAGGCCTAGGATATCATACTTTTATAGGAGGGACAAATCCTATCTCTATCACTCACAATCAGTCCCCATGTATCATAGTCACCCAATCATCACTATTATAACAACCCATGTTTTTGGACTGCATTTGATGATGTCAAAGTATAGCGGATGACATGTGATGAATGTAGTGATTTTAGGTCTAAGAACCACAAACACCACTATGAACAAGAAAGATAAGGTGCTGAAATGCAGTGTGTAGAGAGGAGCAATGTGCCCTCTCTATGAACAAGAAAGATAGGGTGATGCAATGCAGTGTGTAGAGAGGAGCAATGTGCCCTCTCCCTTTTATTAATAATAGAACTTGGAGAAATTACATAGAGGTCCAATAGTATATAGAAATTACAAAATAATAAAGTTGAATATAAATAAGATATATTAACACCCCCTCAAGCTAGAGCATACACATCATATATGCCCAGCTTGTTATAAAAGTTTTGAAATTTTGTTGGACTCAATGGCTTTGTGAGAACATGTGCAAGTTGATCTTCAAATTTTACATGTGGAGTCACAACAATACCATTCTTGATCCTATGTCTAATGAATTGACAGTCAACCTCGATGTGCTTAGTGTGTTCATGGAAGACAGGGTTCTTGGCAATATAGATTGTAGCTTGATTGTCACATCTGAGTTCTATGGGAGACAACACATAAATCTTTAATTTAGAAAACACATATTGAACCTAATGCAACTGGAAATAGGCATGAGCCATTGCTCGATACTCAGCCTCCATGCTAGATCTTGCCACAACATTCTACTTTTTTCCCTTCTAGGTGATAAGGTGATTTCCGAGAAATGTGCAATATCCAGAAGTAGACCTCCTATCATTTAGATTACCAGCCCAATTTGCATCTGTATAACCAGTAAGAACAAGATTAGACACAAATGTCTTGGGTATGTAATAGGTGATCCCCTTACTAGGTGAACCTTTCAACTATCTCAAAATATGGAAAACTGCTATCCAATGTGACTACTGTGGTGATCTCATATGCTGACTCACCACTCCTACAACAAAGGAAATGTTAGGGTGAGTATCTGTCAGATATATCAGTTTACCAAAAATTTTCATGTAATATCCTAGATCTATATTATTAGTATCATCAATCATCTCCTTCACATGATAGTCCATAGGAGTAGACACCGGCTTGGTCTCACTCATACCTACTTCCTGTAGTAAATCCAACACATATTTCCTCTGAGACAAATTAGTACCTGCATGAGATCTAAGTACTTCAATGCCTACAAAATACCTTAGTTTCCCAGATCCTTTCTATGAAAATTCCCATGCCAACCTTCTTTCACACATGATATACCTATAGAATCACTACTACTGATAACTATATCATCAACACATACAATAATAATAATAGATCCAACATGAGAGCTAGACTAGAATAAGGATTGATCAGTCACGGAATGAGAAAAGCCCATCTTTAGTTTAACATCACAGAACTATCAAACCAAGATATAGGGGATTGCTTCAACCTATAGATGGCTTTCTTTGATCTACACACATTATGACACTCCCCCTGAGAAACAAAACTAGGAGGTTTCTCCATGTACACCTCTTCCTGTAGATCACCATGAAGAAACACATTTTTGACATCAAGATGAAATAGAGGCTAGTTAAAATTATTAGCCAGAGAAATAAGAATCCACATTAAATTCAAACGAGCCACATGTGAAAAGGTTTCAAATAAATCAACCCCATATTTCTAAGTGTAAGATTTTTCCACCAGTATAGCCTTCAGCCTCTCAACTGAACCATCTGGAACCATCTGGGTTATGTTTCACTATGAATACCCATCTGTAGCCCACAACATTTTTATCTAGAGGTAAGTCAATAAGTTCCCAGGTGTGGTTTTGTAGAAGAGAAGACATTTCCAAATGCATTGCCTGTTTCCATCCAATATCCATCATAGCATCAAGATGATTTCTTGGAATGATCACATAATCAATCCCAAGAGTGAATGAACGGTCATGCTTAGATAATTTTGACAAACAAAACACACTTGCAATAGGATGTTGAACAATACAGGAATGAGTACCTTTGCGGACAGCTATGGGAACATCAAGGTCAAATGGTTCTTTAGGAGTCTCTTGAGTAGAGGGAGATGGGAAAGGCTCAGAGACTATAGTCGCTACCTCCTCTAGATACTATCTTCCTCGTCTAATATAATCATGTGAATATTGTTTAATTAAGGTACCATCTTCTGGTTGCTCTTCCTAAACTACTATATAGTCAAGAATGATAGGTGGTACTCTCTCACTCTAATGTGGTGGTGGCACTCTCTCACTGATGTCTAATGGTGGCACTCTCTCACTCTCACACAATTGTTCCCCCTTACTAGAAACATCCCTAGACACAAACATATGACAAAGACTGGGACAATAACACTTGTACCCTTTGCTAGTGTTGGAGTACCCTAAGAAAAAGAGTCCTAATTGACCTAGGGGATAATTTATAAGCCCTAGGATCCAAATAGTGGGCAAAGTAAGTACAACCAAATACTCTAAGGGGAACAAGAAAGGGCTCATAATTGGTATGCAAGATAGAGAATGCACATCATTGAAGCATAGAAGAGGGCTTCCTGTTAATATGGAAACAAGTAGTAAGTAAAGCTTCAGACCAAAATCTCTTAGGAACATTGGATTGAAACATAATTGTCCTCTCAATATCAAGATTTTTCCTCTTAGTTACCCTATTTTTTTGAGGGGTGTGAGGACAAGACGTATGATGTATCATCCCAAATAGAGCTACAAAAATCATCCATAACACTTTGAACATATTCCAAAGCATTATCATATTTAAGAATTTTAATATTGCAATCAAATTGGACTTTTATTTCTTGATGAAAATGCTTGACAATGGATAACACAGACTCTTAACTCTTCAACAAATAAATCCATGTCATGTGAGAAAAATCATCAACAAAGGAAATAAAATAGAGAGAACCATTATATCAGTTGTCTTTATAGGACCCCAAACATCACTGTAGACTAACTCAAAGGGACAAGGATCCTATTTATTGACATGACTAGGATAAGACATTCTATGATATTTACCCAATTGACACAATTGACACTCTAAAGAAGACACTTCAGATAACTTAGGTTCTAGCATTCTCAAGCTCTCCAATGAAGGATGTCCATATCTATATTGCCACAGTAAGGGATAACCACTCAAAAGGATAGCTAGAGTAGGAACAGATACTTGGTGAGGCAAACTTTCACCATGGAAGAGGTAGAGATCATCTTTCCTAGGCCCCCACCAATCATCCTCATACTCTTGATATCCAATAATACAAAATAAGAAGGTCCAAATGTCACCGTACATTTCATAGTATCGATCAATTTTCTAACAAAAAGAAAATTAAATGGAAATGCAGACACATAATGTACATATTTAAGATCAATTCTAGGAGTCAGAGAAACAAATCCCTTGGCTAACACTCCCCTCAATGAACTATCTTCTATTTTCACAGATTGGTGAGGAATATGCGAGTCAATGGAATGAAGCACTCTCCTCATACTAATCATATGATGTGACGCTCCAGAGTCAACCATCCATGAAGAAGTTGAACCAAAATCTTGTAAAGAGGTAGCCAGATTACCAGAAGTAGATGCCAGGTTTTCTAAAGATGAAGATGATCCCAAACTCAGATGTTGGGTAGCCATAATAAATTTATCATATTCCTCATTGGTGAGTGTGATTCTAGAAGATCTAGAACTCAAAGCAGGAGACTCAGAAGACTTAGTAGTGCCAGCATAGTTTGTTGCCCCAATAGGTGGTGCAGTAGGTATGCCATGCTTCTTCCAAAATTTCTCAATTGTATGTCCAGGTTTGTCACAGAAAGTTCACTTAGGATGTGTTCCACATCCTCGACTCATACCTATACGACCTCCTCTAACTGCAACAACTATAGATGCATGAGAAGCTCCATGATACAGAGCAACTATAGGATCAACCTATTCAAAATTTGACTATAAAATCCTTGAGTAGCTTCTTCTAAGCTAGGAAGTTTGTCAGAATCTAGGATACCATTGTGGGTTGAACTGCATGAAGAACTCATGCCAGATAAGAATTTTGCTAGAATCAAGTAATCTTTGTCTTTGACTTGATATGTGATAGTCACTAGATGATAGAAGCTTAGTTTTTGAGCAATAGCTTGGATCACTCTAAAATATTCTGCCAAAGGCTTGCTCCCTGTCGTTCTGCAAACAGACAGTCATATATCATAAATTAAGGAATATCATTCCTTTCTTGTGAGTAATGTTTCTTTACTGCATCCCATATCTCTTTGGTAGTAGTGTAGAACATGAACCTAAAAAAAATTCCAAGTTCCATGCTCTCCCACAACCATGTCCTCACAATACTATTATGATGCTTCCATTCATCATAGCCTTTGTTAATAGAAGCAGAAGGATCAAAATCAACATGTTTTACCTTGTCTCTGGATTCCAACACTGTATGGGCAACATTCATCCATAAGAGATAATTCTTCCCGTTCATCTTGATGGAGGGGATAGGTAACATCTCATTGTACATGGTAGATGCCTTGGTGACCTTCATGATTAAACAAAAATAGAATGATGGGATGTTACATATCATGAGAGAAACTGAGTGATAAAAGGATACACGTCATGTTATGGAAGGGTGTGATAGAGAGATATATGTCACCCAAATATAGATGAGATGATACATTTTTGACGCATCATCAACCTCCAAGCAAGTATTTCCTAATCACACATGGAGGAGATGTGATTATGAATTCTTTATATAGACATGGGTTGCTTGATTTATGCTTTTAGAAGGTCGTTGGAGAGGTTGAAGGTGTCCACACCTTTTTGTCAAGAATCAACTATGTTTGGCCCCTCAGTGAAAACTAGCCTGGCGAAAAGCTGTCTGGAATCTTCTTGGCTGACGATGATGGGCCTCTGGTGGCGGCAAGCTGTCGGCAGCTACTGCTGCTTATTGGTAGCGACGGCTTGCCCTGTTGGTGAAGGTTAGGGTCGACTACGCTTCCCTTGGATCTTGTTTCTCTAGTACCATGTGAACAAGAAAGATAGGGTGATGAAATGCAATGTGTAGACAGGATCAATGTTCCCTCTCCCTTTTATTAATAAGATAACTTGGAGAAATTACATAGAGGTCCAATAGTATATATAAATTAAAAAATATAATAAAGTTGAATATAAATAAGATATATTAACAACCACCATCACCGTGAGAGCTGACTATGACTATCATGGTAATGGTTTCCATGTGTCAGTATCATGGTGGGTTTGTCCGATACACTAATGTCTAACATGTATCTATGTGCTTGGTTTGATACTTCCATATCATGACTAATGAGATTATATCATCAACCAACTCACACTTTGATCTTATGTGTTATTATTGTCTATCAACCTTCCACAATAAAAACTTATCAGGGACATAATGAGAATGTACACTCTTAACATCTGTATGATCTCATTATTTAGGTTCTCAACTTGAAGACATAAGTCATTGAGTAATATCATTCTATAGACATTCATTATGTTACTTCATGATCTCATTAATGAAATAAAAAAAATAAATTGGAAAATTGCCTTTATTTATTAATCAAATCAATTACAAATTATGCCATTACAATCTTCATATGATTGGTTCTCTAAGCATACATGCCAACAAACTCTCAATTTCATTTAGAGCCAATCACCCATGAATCTCATTCTGAGTGACCTAACACAACCATCATGCTTCTACTACAAAAGTGCCTTTGTCAAGGGTTCAACAACATTGATCTCAGCTGATACTGTAAAAATCTTTACATCTACTCATTGTACGATCTCTCATATGAGATGATATCACCTTTGTACATGCTTTGAGCACTTATGCGATCTGGGTTCCTTAGCTTTTGCAATAGCTTCATTGTTGTCACAATATAGCTTGATTGTGTCGATAATGCTTGGAACAACCCCAAATTCAGAGATGAACTTCTTGATCCATACAACCTCCTTTGCTATATCCTATGCAGCAATATACTCAGCCTTTATTGTAGAATAAGAAACTGTCTCTTTCTTGGACTCTTTTAGCTTACAATTTCATTATTTAGGAAAAACACAAATCCTGATTATGATTTGTAATCATCTTGATCAGTGTGGAAGCTTGCATCAGTGACACCCTTTTCCACCAACTCTTCCTCTCCGTCATAGACCAAGAATTGATCCATGGTCATTCTCAAGTACTTGAGGATGTTGTTCACAACTATCCAGTGTACATCACCTGGATCTAACTAATATATGCTCATCATGATCAAGGCTTACGAGACGTCTGGATAGACACAAAATTTCATACATGATTGATCCAATTGCTGAGGCATATGGAATTAAAATCACGTGCTCCCTTTATTCACAAGAATTGGGACATTGAGCTCTAGAGATAGGTACATCATGACGCATAGGTGGGTTTCCTCTCTTTGAGTTCTCCATACTAAACTGCTTCAACACTTTGTCAATGTATGTGCTCTGACTTAGTCCAAGAATCTTTCTTGATCTATCTCTACATATCTATCCCCAAGATGTAGGATGCTTCTCCCAAGTCTTTCATTGAAAACATATTTCCAAGCCATGCATTTACCTTTTGCAAAGTAGGATGTCATTTCCCATCATTTGCATGTCATCTAAATACAATATAAATAATGGTACAATGCTCCCACTAACCTTCTTGTACACACAAGGTTCATCTTCATTATGAATAAAGTCAAACTATCTGACTGTTTCATCAAAATGAAGACTCTAGCTCATAGATGCTTGCTTCAATCCACAGATTGACCTTTGTAGCTTACAGACTTTATTTGCAAACTTTGGATTTATAAAACCCCCAGGTTGTGTCAAATACACATGTTGAACAAGATTCCTGTTAGGGAATGTGGTTTAACATCCATTTCTCAAATCTCATAGTCATGATAAACTACAATAGCGAGCATGATTCTAATGTATTTAACCATGGCCACTAGAGAAAAGGTTTCATCATAGTCAACAGCTTGAACTTGTCTAAAACCCTTTACAACCAATCTTCCCTTATAGGTTTGTACTTAACCATCCATGTCAGTCTTCTTCTTGAAGACCCACTTGCACCCTATGGGTTTTACCCCTTCAGGTGGATCCATCAAAGTCCATACTTTGTTGGTTTACATGGATTCCATCTCAGATATCATGGCCTCAAGCCATTTCTTAGACTCTGGTCCCTCTATAACATCTTGATAGATTATTGGCTCATCATCTATGACTTCATTGCCTTCTTGAGTGATAAGATATCCAAAATTTTTAGGCTCAAGGTGTGTACTATTAGACCTATAAGGCAGCTCTATTATTTGAGGAATCTGAGACTCTAAAACATGTTGTGATTCTCTTAGTTCCTCTTGTTCATCTATTGGTTCAATGTTTTCTTGTTGTTATTGAACCTCTTTGAGTTCCACTTGCCTCCCACTAATTCCTTTGGAAATAAATTCCTTTTCTAGGAATACAACATCTATGGCAACAAACACTTTGTTGTCAAATGGATTATACCAGTACTATCCCAAGGTTTCTTTGGGATATTCAACAAAGTAACATTTATCAGATCTAGGGAAAAGCTTTTCCAGAAACATTTTCTTAACATAAGCTTCACACCCCCAAATGCTCATAAAAGACATTTTGGGAAGCTTCCCAGTCCATATCTCATATGGTATCTTTTGAACCAGTTTAGATGGTACTCAGTTTAGTCTAAACATGGTGGTTTCAAGAGCATAACCCCAGAAGGAAGTTGGAAGCTCAGCTAAACTCATCATTGATCGCACCATATCTAGAAATGTATGATTCCTTCTTTCTGATACACCCTTATGTTGAGGTGTTTCAAATGGAGTCCATTGGTATAAAATCCCATGGGATCTAAGAAGGTTCTCAAACTCTTGGTTTAAGTATTCTCCACCTCTATCAAAATGAAGTACCTTAATACTTTTACCAAGTTGGTTATGTACTTCATTCATAAACTCCTTGAACTTTTCAACAGTTTCTTATATCTCATTAAATAAACATAGCCATACGACCCATACCTACTGAAGTCATCAGTGAAGTACGGATACCCACCCCTAGAGGTTGTTCTAAAAGGTTCGCACACATAGTATGTATGAGTCCTAATAGATCACTAGCCTTCTCATTGTTACCAATGAAAGGGGTCTTAGCTATCTTGCCCAACAAACAAGATTCACATGTCTCTAATGATTCAAAGTCAAAAGAGTCCAGATAACCATCTTTATAGAGTCTAGATATGCAATTCTCATTTATGTGCCCTAGATGAAAATGCCAAAGGTATGTTTTTTTGAGTTGTTGAGTTTTAGTCTTTTGCTAGTTACATTATAAACATCTATATTTATATCTAATAAGTAAAGATCATACGATGTCGGGGTACTTCCATAAAAGATCCCATCTTTTGAAATAGAACATCGACCATTTTTAATATGGAATTCAAATGCATCCTTATCCATACAAGATACATAAATGAAGTTTCTATTTATAGTAGGTACATAATAACAGTTCTTTAACTCTAGTACAAGCTCTGTGGGTAGAGATAAACTATAGGCTCCAACTATGTTGACTGCAACTCTATTGCCATTTGCAACTCGTAGTTCCACCTTGCCTTTTCCTAAAGGCCTACTTCCTTTTAGATCCAACATATGAGAACATATCTGAGATCCACATTTGGTATCCAGTACTCATGGCAATGAAGTAGATAGGTTTATCTCAATAACTTATATGCCTGAATTAGAGATCACCATCCCCATCTTCTTCTTACGGAATTCCTTCAAGTATAAAGGATGAGTTCCTTTTGTACATTTCTTTCTCCTTATCTTGAGTGTTGAAGATTTGGATTTAGTCTTGATCACAGACATCTTCTCAGTCTTTCCTTGATCATTGGACTCATCTCCATTGATCATCATCACGTGATTTTCCTTCTTCAATTTTGATTCAGCATGAATCAACATGGCAAGAAAGTCTGACATTTTTTCAGCCATATTATTCACATGATAACATGCAATAAAGCACATATATGATTTTGGCATTGTGTTCAAAATCATATCAGTGGCCAACTCTTGATTCAAGGTGAATCCCAATTCTTCAAGATGATACACATGTCCAATCATATTGAGCACATGTTCTTCTAATGAGGTTCCCTCTGTCCGCTTGGACTCAAGTATCACCTTTAGGATATCATCCCTTTCTTAATTTGTAAGACCAAGTGTCACTTTCTTAAGATGTGTTACCATCTCAAGAACACTCATGTCCTTGCACTGCTCATGAAACTCGTAGTTCAGGTAGCTAACCATAAGGTACTTTTTCTCTAAGGCATCATTGACATGCTTCCAGTAAGCATCCACTTGTGCCCTAGGTGCATCAAGAGAAGATATTTCTGGCACTGATTTGTCAAGGATGTAGAGCTTGCACTCTTCATTGAGAACCCTTCTCAAAGTCTAAAACTAGTTATGGAAATTTGTCCCATCATGTTTGTCATTCTTAAGGACCGATCACAATACTGATTTGTTTTTCAATAGATTCTACAAGAGAAAATTTGCATTTATCAAAAAGCTTTTGATTTGATTTGAAGTTTTTTGAAGATATTAATTAGGTCTTTAATTATTATCACTCCCACTATTTTATTTCAAATCGATAGCTCTCACATATGAATTTAGAATATTACAGCGTACAATATTCTAGTGGACCAAGATCCATATTTCATCAAGTCATGTTTCGGCTTTTGCCGATCACCCACAACTTGACTATTTAGGTAGGCCATCATGCAAATTGCATCATATGCAACTCTAGGATAGATGATATGCACAACTCTTTGTTGTAATCATCTACATGCTTCTGGTTCTTAGTCTCATTAAGGCATCACCAATTAAGCCTGAACCAAAAGCCAACATGATAATAATGCATCCCTCTTTTATGGATCCTACTTTACTACCATCACACTTCCACAATATATACGGTGCATTACGCTTTTGCATTTCCTACACTTAGTCGATCAAGCTTTTCATGTGTGCTGGTATTGGAAAGCATGTAAGACTTAATATTTTAATTGAGGGAGTTTGTATATATATATATATATATATATCATCTGCAACCAAAACATGTAATAAATGAAAGTGATGGTTACGGCCAGCCTAATGCAATTCCTTGGAGCCTCAAGGAATTATCATAATCTAGGTCTACATCATATGTAAAAACCTATTGTTGATGAAGATCCATGCTTGCCAATCTAGGTTGACTGGTTCAACCTTTGAACCGGTCGGCTCACCTCTTGGTCGGTTGGTTAGTCATCTCTAGCTAGTTGTCTAGCTCCTCCAAACAACTGGTTGGCCATCCTATAGCTGATCGTTTGGCTCCTCCAAATTATTGTCTCGTATGGTCCTTTGGGATCCTGGTCGGCTCGCCAACCAGTCGTCTCATCCCTTCCACACGGTCATCTCAAGCCTACCATCTGGTCATCTCAGCTCCTCCGGATAGTCGATTGACATCTTTATTCTTCATTAAAATAGGAAACTAAACTATCCTGCTATTAAATAATTATTGGAAAACCTCTAGTTACATTCGAGTGGAGCAAGAGTAGGAAAGAACTAACTTTACATTGGGAAGATAAGATAGAGGCTCAGTGCATAGATCGAGATAAACATGATTAACCAATCACACAACCATGAATAGATAATAGGGGTTATTGTCCATAACCATGCTACACATCCATAGTCAAAACTACTTTTAGGATGACGCGTGTAAATTGCATATATATCATATATATAAATTAGTTTGTGATTATCGTGGTATTTTATTAGACATTTATTTATTCGCATTGTATGCAATCAATAAACTACAAAAACAAAATCCTATCATATCAATCATCCCATAATATAGTAAATTGATGCTGGCTCTGATACCATTGTAGGAAAATATGGCCAGAAAATAGGCAGAAAAAATAAATTTTTTATCTACCTTATTCCCCATAAATCAGTAGATTGTGTCAATTACTAGAAGATAGATCGAGGATATACTTGGTCCTGGAGCAAGTCCAACAACATCTCCTCATTTTTGTAGATGCACAACTGTCTTCTAGTTACATAGGGACTCGTATGACTACTACGCCTCCTAGCTTGCACCACAAACTACAGCCTCGAACATCGTCATATACAACAACTCCTCTCACAATGGAGTGCTAGTTGATGATGTTCTCCTAGAGGCATACAATGGCCTCCCACCTCTGGAGAAGTCCACATGGACCGCCTAGAACTCCTATCATCCTATTAGAATGGATAGGAAGGAGTTTTCCCTCCTGTTAATGTACTAGTTACTAGCTTGCTCTCCCATAACAATGATACTCAATTGTTCTCTCCCGTAGTGATCCCTCCCTAGTTAGGTAGGACTTGCTCAGCTCTCTTGGTTACCACAACCAGAGAGGACAACAATTGTCAGAACAATTGATTCTCAATTGTTTGTGTTGTGCTCTGGGAAGCCCCTAATACCCCTCTATTTATAGGGGGGTGGGTAAGTGTTCCTAGACTATGCGGGAGTATAAAGGACAAGAAGATCTTGAATTTTTACAACAATTCTAGAAATTTTGCAGTCTCCAATAGCTAAGCCAACTGTCTGGCATGCTAGATGGTTGGCTTGCATGCCTGACGGTCATTTAGCTCAGTCCAGACGGTCGTCTGGTACTTTCCCAGTTCTGTGCATATGTTGAAAATTTAATTCCAATTATTGCATGACATGACGTCAACAATAATCCTTGATGCAATCGAATTGCATCCCCTAACCATTCATTTTGTGCAGATGAGATGGTCGTCTCACATAAGTGAGACATGCGTCTTACAGCTTGGGTCAGGCCGAATTCCATCCAATGCACATTACAATTAGCCTGACACTCCAAATGGCTGTCTCAACACTTGAACCGACCGTTTAGCACTCTAGTCAATTGATTTGTTGTGTTAATTGAATACCTAAACATGTTAATAATCAATCCAATCATTATTCATCATCAAACTCCTCTTCTAGATTAAGACCTATCTATGTGACCCTATTGGTACCATATAACGTTGGCAATGAATGTCCATAACTAACTTATGACATCACAAGCAAAGAGTGGTGCCTAGTTGCACATCATTGCTACCCAAGTCAATGGAAAGTTGGGGAACAACTTCAACCTACAATGTATGTATGGTGTTGTAGTGTTTATATAATTCCTTTATCATTGATATCTAGATTGAACTCGAGGCATGGAGTAGTCACCCTCTTTAACATTCGATCATGTTTCTTGAATAAAAGCAGATTGTATGAGATATTTGTAAGCTCAATATCACATATTGACTCACATGTGCATGGCCATGCATTTCTCAGTCTTGCTAATTAATAGGCCTAGGATATCATATTCTTATAGGAGGGACAAATCCCAACTCTATCACTCATAGTCATTCCCCATGTGTCACAGTCACCCAATCATCACCGTTATAACAACCCATGTTTCAGGACTATGTTAGATGATGGAAAAGCATACCAAATGACATGTGATGAATGTAGTGATTTCAGGTCTAAGAACCACAAACACCACCATCACTATGAGAGATTACTATGACTACCATGGTAATGGTTTCCATGTGTCAGTTTCATAGTGGGTCTATTCGATACATTATTCTCTAACATGTATCTGTGTGCTTGGTTTGATATTGTTGTATCATGACTAATGAGATTCTGTCACCAACCAACTCACACTCTGATCTTATGTGTTATTTCTGTCTATCAACCTTCTACAATTACAACTGATCAAGGATATTATGAGAATGTACACTCTTAATGTGGCACATTGTTTGAATAAAATGTTATTGACTAAGCGGAAGCGATCACTAAGCAGCGGATTACCAAAAATCACTAAAAATTAAAACCATTTACAAAGAGGTCCACACATAGGAAAACTCTTTCATAAAGAACCAGAGTAACTTAATTACATACTGGTTCACAAGTATATGTCATGTATCATCTTTTTTTGAGGATTACATGCATCAACTACTCTGTTAAACTAAACACAGGCAGTATGAAATCTCGAGGCACTAAGCCAAAATCTCGAAAGCATTAACTACTACTCCGAGGACCTGAGAGTATAGAGATGACACATAGGACTCTATGTACATCTATACAAGACATATCAGTCAGTGTCTCCACCTGAGAATTCACTGTTGTTCCTATTGCTGTTGTTGTTGTTCTCCACCTATTGAAGGATTCCTGCCTCCTCGTCTGCGTCCACCTAAAAATATGGTTCCCACGGGGGTGAGACAATTGTAAATTGCCCCAACGAGAGATATAACTCTCTACCAAAAACATTATTATTGCATATTAATAAGATAAATCTGAACAGAGGAATCATAATTGCTTAACAACAGTTAATTCATTGTTTAACAGATTAGAACATTATTCTTATCTAAAACATCACAGCTATAACCTGATAGAGCATCATATCACTTACCCCATAAGGAATGTGAAGAACATGTATAACATTTATCCGCTACACTAAGTAGTATAATATCAACTAATGTTTCTCGCATTTCAAATTTATGCAAATACACTACACAGCTGATTATATTTTACACATCATGTGTCAGGTTGCAATTATCTTACCAGAGTAAATTGACATCTTCATTATAGAGTTATAGACACAACATATACTCTCTTCAGGCTTAGAACACACAACTAATGTTTGGGATTGTTTTGTGGAGTCATGGCTTATAGACATACTCTTCTAACAAAGTATTGGGATCTTAGTCCCTCATCTCATCAAACACATTTCCATTTCTTAACAAGTTCATCATCATGATTATAAAATATGAGTATTCAAACCCTTAATTCATCATAGAATACTTGTTACCACATAACATGTAACTTAATACCTTCAGGTCATTTAACCAAGGTAAGCATGATTCTTACTACACAAGCATTCCACATAACACACAAATCTTAATTCATCTCTTGTTACCTCTTAGAAGACCACAAGGCATATTATGACTTATGAAGCCCATAAACAATTTCCATAATTAAAACATCATATGGCACACATGGCTCATTAATTTCAGATTACCTCTCACTAAGCAACAAAACATGTAAAGGCTTATAAGGCCTATAAAACATTTTCAATATAAGAGCATCATAGCTCATGCCTGGCTATGCTTATCATCTCAACATACCTGCATGATTAGTTCTCATGATAACAGTTATAATGCTTTCATATAAACACCATGCAACACAAAGTAATACCTCTATTCCCTTTTTAGGGTTAGGATTTCCCTTACATATTATCACCCTCCATTAGGGTTTTCCACAAATAACCATTCAGGTTCTTAAGATCATGTTATTAATGATCAAACCTTAACTCATTGCTCCACACAACTAGGATCCAACATTGATAACATAAGTATTCAATCATACTTATTTATTCTTATCATTCATCATTAAATGAATTATCAACACAAAGTATGAGTTTCTCTCTCATCTTTACCAGAATATGATTGCATCATAGTCTACTGAATTGGATTAATGTTTTCATAAGGCACATTAGCCTACACTTATCAAAGTGCATTACATATGAATGTAACAACTGACATGACACACTTCATGTGTCACTCATCCAAATATATTGGATTTAAAATACATTAATGTATATCACACTTGAGGTTCTAGATGTGATATCTATCATATTTTGATGTATCACTTCCCTCATCACCATTACCTTACTTGAGTTCATCCACTTAGCTTGTATTAGGGTATTTCCCATCCTAATATTTTATACACCAGTTCATCACATTTATCATGTAATGTATTGGTCACAAGTCACTATATTTAGAAAATACAACCATTGCTAATGATATGGACTCATCTTTGAGTTAGGAACTATTGATATAAGGATATCCATTATCAACTTCTTTAGATGTTACACTTGTCAATATATTAATCACTCTTCCATTATTAGGAATAGGATTTTCCATGTTTATAAATTAAGGTTCACATAGCATCTCCCATAAATATGGGTTTCACATAACATTACTCTACTTTAGATTTTCACATAACATCCTCATATATCAGGGTTTCACATAACATTACCCTACATTAGGGTTTCACATAGCATTACCTGAAATTAGGTTTTCACTTGACATCACCCTTAATTAGGGTTTCTCATGTCACACCCTTAATTAGGGTTTCATCAACCTTCTCAATTAAGATTTCATGATCTCTTTACAAAAGATCATACCCTGATTACTTATTATGTTCATGTTGAAAGTGTTGAGGTTTAACCATTACATGATTGTCACTCATGTAGGGATTCCTCTTCTCTCATCCTGTCTAGGATGTCAATTACTTTAATCTTAATTAGATTAGGTCCAAAAAACTTGAATGAAGGGTTGTCACAACATATCAAATCATTGCTTTCATAAGCATCAAGAGTTAACCACTCAACAAGGTACTAATTACCCGAGTACCTCAAAGGTACAACCATTGTAATCACCTTTGATTTACATCATTAATAATCAATTAGTTAATTGACCTTTAGTCACCTTAGGTGTTCAAATGGTTTGACCAATTGAACCTCAAATATTCTTGGTCACTTAGACCCCAAACGGTCTTAGTCACGCAGACATTGAATGGTTTGAAATCGTTTAAGAAAAACCATAATGAAACCATATGGACAATTCTTACTTGAAACAACTTGGGTCTCCAAATAGTTTGAGACCATTTGGACTCAAACGGTCTTGAGACCGTTTGGACTCAAACGGTCTTAAGACCATTTGGTCCAAACCCTCTGAAAACCGAATGGACCAACAAGGTCTTTCAACACTTATCAATTCAGGGTTTCAATCATTAAACCCTCTATCAATTGAACTATTGATTTGTTCTTCATATGAATAATTGGATCACCCTTCAATTGGACATTCAATTAGGATTTTGAACCCAATTGATCTAAGGTTTATAATCAAGAAACCATGAATTAGGGTATTGAAATTGAAGAACCATCAATGATTGACATTGTGGAACTAATTCAATTGAAATCATTGGATCATCACCAAACCATGACATAACATGACCTCAAATGGTCTTGAGGTTGTTTGGATAATATCCAAACGGTCTTGAGACCATTTGACTCATCCCATCATTGAAATTTATAAAATTCACTTAGAGTTTGCATCATTGAATCGATCATCAATTGAGCTAGTGATTATACTTCAATTTGATATCACTGGTTATTCAACCATCCAATCATACACCACCATAGACCTCTAAACGGTCATGGTTGACCTCAAAACGGTCTTGAGATTGTTTGGGTGACCTCCAAACGGTCTTGATATCGTTTGGGCTAATCAACCCAAAAATTGATTCAATTACTTAAGGGTTCCACACTCAACCCGATTAGGGTTTGCATTTAAGGAATCATTCACAATTGAAACCTTCAAGATCAAACAAATTGAAACCATTGGATCAATATCCAAGTACAACAACATATTTCCTCAAATGGTCAACCATTTCAAATGGTCAACCACTCCAAACGGTTTGGAACCCAAACCTCCAAACGGTTTGGTGAAACCATTTGGACCAAAAGTTGAAACCGTTTGCAATAGATATTTGTGGAGGTGTGTGCTTATCATGATGTTATCATAATAAAGCTATAAACCCACGAAGCTTTCTGTGATTTTCATGGTGATTGCATCAATCAACCAAATAAAATTTTAGAAACAAAGAAAGAATCAACAATTGATGAAGATATGGAATCAATAACAAAGTTCAAGGGTTCAAGTTATATAACCCGCCTTCAATTGAGCTTCAAATCTTGGAGCTTCACGTAAAAAATGGTGGAAGAAGCTTTTGCAACCCTCCCAAGGCTCATCCTCAAGCTTTGGAGTGAAAAGATTGGCTAGGATTGAAGACGGAGTGAAATAGAGAAGAAATCATGCATTGTTTTGTGATTTCCACCATGAATTCAAGGTGAAAGAAGGTCAAGAAGCTTACCAAAAGGTTGGGGGTTGTCCTCCTATTTCTCCAAGCTCCCTTGTTCGTTTTTGCAAGCAAGAAGTGAAAGTGGATTCGAAATTATCCCTTCACCTCAAAGATAAAGGAGCTTATATATGAATTTTATTAAAAATTCATTTAAGAGAGAGAAAGTAGGAATTATCTCCTCAACTTTCTTGCCATATGCCCCTTATTTTCCTTAGGGACGAGGATATCCTCTTTGCCTCTTATTCCTCTCAATTATCCACGATTTAAAGGAAAACAAACTAAGCACATTAAATCATATTATAATAATATCCATAAGTGAGTGGATATTTCTTTTTCTTTTCTTAATGTGAGTGGGTTCTCCACTCACATAGATATTTCCTTTGCCTTTTCAAGGAACAAGAATGTCCACACATAACCAAACTAAACCATTATAATTTTTGTTGAAGGGCAATCCAATTAATGTAATTATCTTTGCATTAAATTGAATTAGGGTTTCAATTATGCTTAAATCTTGATTATTTTAATACCAAGATTCTCTCTCCTTCAAAATGATTCAAATGAGGCGCCCCTCTCAAATTATTTTCTCTATATGATGCCAAAAATAATTAGGGACCCTCATGAAGTGGTATTTTGCATATTGAACCCTAGATTTTGGGTAAATTGCACATTACACCAAAACTAGGTTTTAATGCACAAACATTGCTCAACAGGCTCTTTCTTGTTATTCAGGCTTGTAGAAGCCATACTACTGCATCATACTCATTCCCATGATGCTTCAACACATACAATTTGCAATTTAACCCCTCAACTTGGGTAATTTGCACTTTAGTCCAAAACTAATAAAACATTGTTTCAACATTATTCAAAAAGGACTAAAATTGAAATATAAGTTCCTCTTGAGCCTTAATTACTTTTAGAGAGATAATAGAGAGCATATAATCAACTTCATTAAGCAAAAAATCTAGGTTTAAGCATAACCCAGGTCAGGGATGTTACAAATTATAAACCCCTAACAAGGATTTCGTCCCCAAAATCCCATATAACAAAAGATAGTTGTTACTCATGTCATCAAGTCCCTAATTATCATCTCAATGTCACAAAGATACCATAGATCTTTAATCCACACAAAGTTCTTCCACACAGGTTTATTCTAAGGAAATATTTTCAACTTGATAAACTTTTCCACCATAATTACGCTTGTTCCTTCCATTAGTTCAACCTTATCAATGTTTATGTTTATGCAGAGCATAAACCCCTAACATATGATGTTAAAATTATTTATGTAACTAGATTGATTTCATAGTTGACCAATATAGGTAACCATCGTAAATACCTTACTTTGGTATTCATCATATGTATTGAGAACATATCTCATCCTTATCATATTCGATTCCCTGTTGTTACCACCAAGGGTACACATGCACAAAGTATTTCTTTTACTTTAGGACTTCTCTTGTTCCATATATCTTTATCCTGGAACCAAAGTCCAAAGCAAGATGATTCTTTTCTATATATCCATCAATGGATTATTTCTAATCCAAGTACATCAAATGTCATAATACTTACTTGATTGTCATGTTAATGAAAGGAGAAACATAAAGTATCATACTCCTATCATTACCTAAGGTTGTTCATTAAAGGAGAAACATATATATATTTAACAAAGGTAATCCACTCAGCAATCCTTTATTTGTTTGGGAAAGTTCACTTAGCACTTCCTATGTAGTTGGGAGAGTTCACTTCAGCAATCCTTATGTTATTAGGAAAGTTCACTTAGCACTTCCTTATGTAATTAGGAAAGTTCACTTAGCACTTCCTTATGTAATTGGGAAGGTTCACTTAGCACTTCCCTATGTAATTGGGAAAGTTCACTTAGCACTTCCCTATGTAATTGGGAAAGTCTACTTAGCACTTCCCTATGTAATTGGGAAAGTTCACTTAGAACTTCCTAAGTTATTAGGAAAGTTCACTTAGCACTTCCTTATGTAATTAGGAAAGTTCACTTAGCACTTCCTATGTTTTTAGGAAAGTTCACTTAGAACTTCCTTATATAATTAGGAAAGTTCACTTAGCACTTCCTATGTTATTAGGAAAGTTCACTTAGAACTTCCTTATGTAATTAGGAAAGTTCACTTAGCACTTCCTATGTTATTCGGAAAGTTCACTTAGCACTTCCTTATGTAATTAGAAAACTTCACTTAGAACATCCTATGTTATTAGGAATGTTCACTTAGCACTTCCTTATGTAATTAGTAAAGTTCACTTAGCACTTCCTATGTTATTAGGAAAGTTCACTTAGCACTTCCTTATGTAAATAGGAAAGTTCACTTAGCACTTCCTATGTTATTAGGAAATTTCACTTAGCACTTCCTTATGTAATTTCATTATACTCACTAGATTGTTTCGGAATGACTACTTGATCAGAGTAATAAAAAAATAACAATCTAAGAGTTTCATACTTGCCTTATCTCAAATAATCATATACATGGCCAGAGTATGCACTTTATTTACTGTCATGTTCCTCACTTTTCATATCATTATACACACATGATTTTTTCATTCCTGGATTTTCTTCAGGCATCACTTCTATATCTCATCTTTTATCACACATATAAGAGAGATTATAAAGCATTTTAAGGAATACTGAGTAAAATGTAAACACTCATCTTCCTTGTGTCCTTATAGGACTAGTCAAAGGAAGTTAAAAAACAACCACTTTCTTATTTTTTAACACATAGAATCATGAAATGAAATATCAGAATGAATCTATTTCATCAGACCTGTCACAACCCGAGGGTTGACTATTGCATCAGATTGATTCATTGCATAGATCCTTGCAGTTGCTGGTTGTTGACCCTGTGCTTGATTATTAGGTGTTGATGAACCAGCTCGGGATGCTTGTCCACGTCCTCTCTTGTTACTAGAAATATGTCTCCTTTATGAGCCTTGCTGACTCTGCCCCTGGGGTTGAGTCACCATTACATTCCCATATGAACAATCCTTTATTAGATGTCTTGGTTGTCTACATTGGTAATAGATCCTAGTCACAAAATAGGGTCTGTGAGATCTAGTCACTGATGTTGATGCTATGCTGGGGACTCTACTAGGAGAAAAACTATGGTCCCTACCCCTACTTGACGTCCATTGCATCTGCATATTGAATCTCGATGGTGCTGCCGAGGTAGAAAATCTCAGCTTCTTAAAACTTTTGGATCTTTGTCCTTGACACTGAGTATACACCTTCTTACCACTAGCCCATCGTTTCTTGATTTCAGACCTTTCTATCCTCCTTACTAAATCCACAAAGTGGCAAACCTCTCCTTGTTTTCTAAAGCAGACACATGAGTGGTCAGTTCAACGTTTAATCCCTTCTCAAAATGCCAAATTCTTTCCTCATCATTAACTGCCTTATGCGGAAAAAACTGCAATAGCTCCATGAACTTAGCTTCATATTCGCTAACGTTCATTTATCCCTGTATGATCCTCTCAAATTGAGAGATCTTCTCGTCTAGATATGTCTTAGGGAAGTATTTACTAACGAACTCTCATCAGAATACCTCCCATCCAATTTCTTCACCTGGCCTCTTATCTTCTTCTATAATCCACCAGTGACCAGCACTTCCTTTTAGGAGGTACACTGCATGTCTTACCTTCTTGGCTTCAGGAATATCAAGGATCCTGAAAGCCTTTTCCAGCTCCGTCAGCCACAGATCAGCATCTGCTGGATCAGCTGTACCAGCATAATCTATGGCTCCAACCCGACAAAGTCTCTCGAAAGTCTTGACGGCTCCATACCCCTCATTGTGGGCTGGTGCCCTAGGTGCAGGTGGTGGCATCCTGTCTTCCATGTGTGTCACAGTTGTCATAAACTGGCTAAACAGGGTATGGAAGGTTGGATTCTCTATCATGGCTGAGTTAATCTGGGGCTGTTCAGGTACTGGCCCTTCCCTATTCTGGTCTCCTACACCTCCTCCTGGTGCAGCAACACTGCTATCAGCAGCGTGTTCTTCATGTGTTCCAGACATCTTCAAGTTTTTCTTCTCCTCCTATATGAGCAGAAGTCACTAGCAGATATCTGGAAGACACTAGAATAGACTCAACATCTTAGTCCTATGTCTCTATAGACTCAACGAACCTAGCGCTCTGATACCACTTAATTGTGACGCATTGTTCGAATAAAACATTATTAACTAAGAAGAAGCAATCACTAAGCAGTGGATTACCAAAAATCACTAAAAATTAAAACCATTTACAAAGAGGTCCACACATAGGAAAACTCTTTCATGAAGAACCAGGGTAACTTAATTACATACTGGTTCACAAGTATATGTCATGTATCATCTTTTTCTGAGGATTACATGCATCAACTACTCTATTAAACTAAACACAGGCAGTATGAAATCTCGAGGCACTAAGCCAAAATCTCAAAAGAATTAACTACTACTTTGAGGACCTGAGAGTACAGAGATGACACATAGGACTATATGTACATCTATACAAGACATATCAGCCAGTGTCTCCACCTGAGAATTCACTGTTGTTCCTGTTGCTGCTGCTGTTGTTCTCCACCTATTGAAGGATTCCTGTCTCCTCGTCTGTGTCCACCTAAAAATGTGGTTCCCACGGGGTGAGATAATTGTAAATTGCCCCAGCGAGAGATATAACTCTCCGCCAGAAACATTATTATTGCATATTAATAAGATAAATTTGAACAGAGGAATCATAATTGCTTAACAACAGTTAATTCATTATTTAACAGATTAGAACATTATTCTTATCTAAAACATTGCAGCTGTAACCTGATAGAGCATCATATCACTTACCCCATAAGGAATGTGAAGAACATGTATAACATTTATCTGCTACACTAAGTAGTATAATATCAACTAATGTTTCTCGCATTTCAACTTTATGCAAATACACTACACAGTTTATTACATTTTACACATCATGTGTCAGGTTGCAATTATCTTACTAGAGTAAATTGACATCTTCATTATAGAGTTATAGCCACAACATATACTCTCTTCAGGCTTCGAACACACAGCTAATGCATGGGATTGTTTTGTGGAGTCATGACCTATAGACATACTCTTCTAACAAAGTATTGGGATCTTAATCCCTCATCTCATCAAACACATTTACATTTCTTAACAAGTTCATCATCATGATTATAAAATATGGGTATTCAAACCCTTAATTCATCATAGAATACTTGTTACCACGTAACAGGTAACTTAATACCTTCAGGTCATTTAACCAAGGTAAGCATGATTCTTACTACACAAGCATTCCACATAACACACAAAGCTTAATTCATCTCTTGTTACCTCTTAGAAGACCACAAGGCATATTATGACTTATGAAGCCCATAAACAATTTCCATAATTAAAACATCATATGGCACACATGGCTCATTAATTTCAGATTACCTCTCACTAAGCAACAAAACATGTAAAGGCTTATAAGGCCTATAAAACATTTTCAATATAAGAGCATCATAGCTCATGCTTGGCTATGCTTATCATCTCAACATACTTGCATGATTAGTTCTCATGATAACAGTTATAATGCTTTCATATCAGCACCATGCAACACAAAGTAATACCTCTATTCCCTTTTTAGGGTTAGGATTTCCCTTACATATTATCACCCTCCATTAGGGTTTTCCACAAATAACCATTCAGGTTCTTAAGATCATGTTATTAATGATCAAACCTTAACTCATTGCTCCACACAACTAGGAGCCAACATTGATAACATAAGTATTCAATCATACTTATTTATTCTTATCATTCATCATTAAATGGATTATCAACACAAAGTATGAGTTTCTCTCTCATCTTTACCAGAATATGATTGCATCATAGTCTATTGAATTGGATTAACCTTTTCATAACGCACGTTAGCCTACACTTATCAAAGTGCATTACATCTGAATGTAACAACTGACATGACACACTTCATGTGTCACTCATCCAAATATATTGGATTTAAAATACATTAAGGTATATCACACTTGAGGTGTTGGATGTGATATCTATCATATTTTGATGTATCACTTCCCTCATCACCATTACCTTACTTGAGTTCATCCACTTAGCTTGTATTAGGGTATTTCCCATCCTAATATTTTATACACCAGTTCATCACATTTATCATGTAATGTATTGGTCACAAGTCACTGTATTTAGAAAATACAACCATTGCTAATGATATGGACTCATCTTTGAGTTAGGAACTATTGATATAAGGATATCCACTATCAACCTCTTTAGATGTTACACTTGTCAATATATTAATCACTACTCCATTATTAGGAATAGGATTTTCCATGTTTATAAATTAAGGTTCACATAGCATCTCCCATAAATATGGGTTTCACATAACATTACTCTACTTTAGAGTTTCACATAACATCCTCATATATCAGGGTTTCACATAACATTACCCTACATTAGGGTTTCACATAGCATTACCAGAAATTAGGTTTTCACTTGACATCACCCTTAATTAGGGTTTCTCATGTCACACCCTTAATTAGGGTTTCATCAACCTTCTCAATTAAGATTTCATGATCTCTTTACAAAAGATCATACCCTGATTACTTATTATGTTCATGTTGAAAGTGTTGAGGTTTAACCATTACATGATTGTCACTCATGTAGGGATTCCTCTTCTCTCATCCTTTCTAGGATGTCAATTACTTCAGTATTAATTAGATTAGGTCCAAACAACTTGAATGAAGGGTTGTCACAACATATCAAATCATTGCTTTCATAAGCATCAAGAGTTAACCACTCAACAAGGTACTAATTACCCTAGTACCTCAAAGGTAAAACCAATGTAATCACCTTTGATTTACATAATTAATAACCAATTACTTAATTGACCTTTAGTCACCTTAGGTGTTCAAATGGTTTGACCGATTGAACCTCAAATATTCTTGGTCACTTAGACCCCAAACGGTCTTAGTCACTCAGACATTGAATGGTTTGAAATCGTTTAAGCAAAACCATAATGAAACTGTATGGACATTTCTTACTTGAAACCACTTGGGTATCCAAACGGTTTCAGACCGTTTGGTCTCAAATGATCTTGATACTATTTGGACCCAAACGGTCTTGAGACCGTTTGGACTCAAACGATCTTAAGACCGTTTGGTCCAAACCCTCTCAAAACTGAATGGACCAACAAGGTCTTTCAACACTTATCAATTCAGGGTTTCAATCATTAAACCCTCTATCAATTGAAATACTGATTTGTTCTTCAATTGAATCATTGAATCACCCTTCAATTGGACCTTCAATTAGGATTTTGAACCCAATTGAACTAAGGTTTATAATCAAGAAACCATCAATTAGGGTATTGAAATCAAAGAACCATCAATGATTGACATTGTGGAACTAATTCAATTGAAATCGTTGGATCATCATCAAACCATGATATGACCTGACCTCAAACGGTATTGAGGTCATTTGGATAATCTCCAAATGGTATTGAGACCGTTTGACTCATCCCATCTTTGAAATTTATAAAATTCACTTAGAGTTTGCATCATTGAATCGATCATCAATTGAGCTAGTGATTATACTTCAATTTGATATCATTGGTTCTTCAACCATCCAATCATACACCACCATAGACCTCTAAACGGTCATGTTTGACCTCCAAACGGTCTTGATACCATTTGGGTGACCTCCAAATGGTCTTGAGACCGTTTGGGCTAATCAACCCAAAAATTGATTCAATTACTTAAGGGTTTCACACTCAACCCGATTAGGGTTTGCATTTAAGGAATCATTCACAATTGAAACCTTCAAGATCAAACCAATTGAAACCATTGGATCAATATCCAAGTACAACAACATATTTCCTCAAATGGTCAACCACTCCAAATGGTTTGGAACCCAGACCTCCAAACGGTTTGCAAACCGTTTGGTCACCAAACGGTTTGGTGAAACCATTTGGGCCAAAAGTTGAAACCATTTGCAATAGATATTTGTGGAGGTGTGTGCTTATGATGATGTCATCATCATCAAGCTATAAACCCAAAAACCTTTCTGTGATTTTCATGGTGATTGCATCAATCAACCAAATAAAATTTTGGAAACAAAGAAAGAATTAACAATTGATGAAGATATGGAATCAATAACAGAGTTCAAGGGTTCAAGTTATATAACCAGCCTTCAATTGAGATTCAAAGCTTGGAGCTTCACATCAACAATGGTGGAAGAAGCTTTTGCAACCCTCCCAAGGCTCGTCCTCAAGCTTTGGAGTATAAAGATTGGCTAGGATTGAAGATGGATTGAAATAGAGAAGAAATCATGCATTGTTTTGTGATTTCCACCATGAATTCAAGGTGAAAGAAGGTCAAGAAGCTTACCAACAGGTTGGGGGTTGTCCTCCTGTTGCTCCAAGTCCCTTGGTCATTTTTTCAATCAAGAAGTGAAAGTGGATTCGAAATTATCCCTTCACCTCAAAGATAAAGGAGCTTATATATGAATTTTATTGAAAATTCATTTAAGAGAGAGAAAGTAGGAATTATCTCCTCAACTTTCTTGCCATATGCCCCCTTATTTTCCTTAGGGACTAGTATATCCTCTTTGACTCTTATTCCTCTCAATTATCCACGATTTAAAGGAAAACAAACTAAGCACCTTAAATCATATTATAATAATATCCATAAGTGAGTGGATATTTCTTTTTCTTTTCTTAATGTGAGTGGGTTCACCACTCACGTAGATATTTCCTTTGCCTTTGCAAGGAACCAGGACGTCCACACATAACCAAACTCAACCATTATAGTTTTTTTCAAAGGTCAATCCAATTAATGTAATTATTTTTGCATTAAATTGAATTAGGGTTTCAATTATGCTTAAATCTTAATTATTTTAATATCAAGATTCTCTCTCCTTCAAAATGATTCAAATGAGGCGCCCCTCTCAAATTATTTTCTCTTCCTGATGCCAAGAATCATGAGGGACCCTCATGAAGTGGTATTTTGCATATTAAACCCTAGATTTTGGGTAAATTGCACATTACACCAAAACTAGGTTTTAATGCACAAACATTGCTCAACAAGCTCTTTCTTGTTATTCAGGCTTGTAGAAGCCATACTACTGCATCATAGTCATTCCCATGATGCTTCAACACATGAGGAACATTGTATCATGTACAATTTGCAATTTAACCCCTCAACTTGGGTAATTTGCACTTTAGTCCAAAACTAACAAAACATTGTTTCAACATTATTAAAAAAGGACTAAAATTGAAATATAAGTTCCTCTCGAGCCTTAATTACTTTTAGAGAGATAAGAGAGAGCATATAATCAACTTCATTAAGAAAAACATCTAGGTTTAAGCATAACCCATGTCAGGGATGTTACACTTATGATCCATATGATCTCATTGTTCAGGTCATCAACCTGAAGACATGCGTCATTGAGTAATATCATTCTATAGACATTCATTATGTTACTTCATTATTTCATAACTAAAATAAACATAATAAATTGGAATATTGTCATTATCTTTTTAATCAAATCCATTACAAATCATGACATTATAATCATCTTATGATTGACTCTCTGGGCATACATACCAATACTAGGAGCAACCATATCAAAACCAACACCATATGAAGCTCCTATAGTTAATTGTCTAGAACCTACACCAGCAATCCAACAAACTATAGGAGGAGAAGGAACTTCAGATGAAGATGAAAGTGAGCTTGCTTCCTACTTCCTAGATGCACCAGCCAAGGAACCCCTACCTCTATTTCAGGATGAGATGTCATGAGACCCAACACCTCCACCCCACCCTTGAAAATTGGCAGGGATGGATATAACATGTGTGTCTCAAATCTCATACAGGGATGTCCATGTCCTTGTGGATGTCCTAGATGACAGTCTACCCAGAACAAATATCATATATAACAATAAAGGGAGGAATCTAATAAGAGAACACTTTAGGGGAATTTTTAGGAAGAAAGCCAAGGTCCACAAATGCTTATCACAATTCTATGCGCAACTATGCTGGAGGAGTTCCTCTATCCTGACAAAGTCCAACCACTTTTTATCATAACATCCATTCTAGCAAATAGGATGTATGAAGACAATCTTGACTCGACTCCCATCAAATAACTTCAAGACACAATGACCAGACATGAGAAAATATTTGTCACCTTGCCCATTTGAAGAACCAAACATTGGGCACTGATGGTAGTCCATTTATATAAATAACACATGACTATATTCAATTGTTGTAGTGCAGAACTACCCTGCACCTCCCTACTCTTCCAAAGTAAAGAAGCGTGTGTCATTCAGAAAGTCCCAATCAAACTTCAACATGCCATCCCAAACGTAGGAAACCACTACAACTGCAACTAGAAGAACTTCATAATGAACACAAAAGTCCCCAAAGAAGAACCAAGATCGGGGGACTATGCGTTTATTGTCCTACAATTGATGAAACTAGTGAACATGGGTATCCCTCTCAAAGTCCTCTTCCTCAATGATCTATATGGGTTGTGGGGTGCCTACACTATGGAAGTTATTTACAATCGTCACTTCTTCAAGAATCTAGCGATGCCTTCAGATGCAGTCCCACGTAGACTCCAAACGGGAGTATTGCTTCCTCCAAAACTACCATGGTGAGACATCAAAAGACTTTATAGATAGATCCATTAGAACCCGAGTGGGAATCAACATGAAGATAGGGCTCCCAAACCACAAAACAACATGCACCTCACATTAAGGTGAACCAAGCAACAACACCCCCTCCAATAAGTGGAACCAAGCCCCCGAAATTTTCCGTGCCAGAAGTAGCTCCATAGACAATAAAAAAATCTTCCAAAAAAAGGCAAAATTAAAGAAGAAACCCACCCAACTCAAGAAGAAGAAGAGATTCAAGAAGAAAGGCCCAAAGGACCTACTGGGATAGTTGAGGTTAGCTTCCCATTCCTTACACATGATCTTGGACATGTTGAAGGAAGACAACAAACTTGGGGGTAATCTTCGAGAGGGATGGAATATGTGTTTTAAAGGAAGAACTCCATGATACACTGAGTATATACAAATGCATGAATGTGAGTGTGGTGTCATCTCACCAATCCCTACTTAGGGATGGTATGCCTAACACACACATGGAATTCTATCTAATTTAGGAGGACATCATCAATAAGAAAAATTTAGGAGAAAAGGAGTGACTGATACAACATTTACAAATCTCTCTCCTAGATTTCATTCTCTTACTGATTCTACACAATAACCACTAGACACTCTTGGAAATCAACATCAGAAAAATAACTACACAGTTGTACACAAGCTCTGATGCGACCTTTACGTCAAACAAGCACAACAAGAACATGTCAAGGGATATCAATTAGTCCCTAACAAAGATTTTAAAAGGCCATAGTTCTTCCATTGGAGCCCTCAACAACTTCAATAGACCAACAAGTGTGGATTTCATTTCCTGTACTAAATGACAGCCTTAGCTCAGAGGGATGTTAAGGTCAAAAGTTTATAGCATGAAGATGATCATACTCTCTATGAAGTCTATGTTAATATATTGCCCCACTCTCATTGGGCAAACAAGGTACCAACAAACAATGAGTAAACCTTGCCTATTTATATCCAACCTCTATCTTTGACACTCTGGGATAGAGTGTATGATAAGTGGGGGGGTATAAATAAGCGAGTGAGGTACTATTCTCACCCCCTCTACCTATTTCTACTTTTTATGCATCAATTTTCTGACTGCCTAAACCATTGCACATAAGCCCAAAATTAGGGAAATTTTTCGAAAATTATGAACAAAAACTTGATCTTTTTTACCAATTTTATAAGAAATTTTGTCACATGGAAGTTTTGGATCCAATTTTTGAGAATTTTATCATAACCCTCACCCTTAGACTTCCTTATCTCCAGGCTAACTCTTAGTGTAATTATTTCAAGAATGACAATTTTGGGCTATGTAATTCACCTAAAACTGATTACGATATTGTTTTTGTGCCGACTCTATTCCAAGATACTATAAAGTGTAGAAAGATTCTTTCTATCCCAAGATGAGCACTCAAAATAAGGACTCACTCTGATACACTCCTGACTGGTCACTTTAGATCTCAAGTACAGGTTGGAAAGTGCAAACCCCTGGCAAAAAGGAAACAACTACCCCTTATGGTACTCAAACCCCTTCTACAGATCAAAAGAGGCTTAGCAACCCATACATCCTGAAAAACCCATTACCCCAAGGCTTGTGAGAAAGAATAAAATCTAAGCATAATTAAAAACATGAGTGTTGTGGCCATCAAGATCCTGAAGGGTAAAAGTCTAGAAGCCAAAACATACCCACATGTCGTTGAAAGGCGATATCACTTAATCACCAAAAACTACATCAAGATTAACAACTGGACACTAGAATAGTACCCATGGTTGAGTGATCCTAAGAAGGACATAATACCCTACAACCTTAGCCTATCTATTCACAATTACATGGGGCTCTCAAAAAGAAAATAAAACTTGGGTGTGAGAGCTACCTCTAGTTAGAACCTTATGAAAGTACGACCAGGAAAGGGATTTTTAGTGTATCACAATAGAGAAACCCTTCCTCAAAAGAAGTTCATAATAGACAAGAAGAGTAATGAAACTCCCAATCTAAGAGAGATAGAATCTAGGGATTAAGAGGAAACCAACTATGATACATATGTCTTGATCTAAAGCTGGCGTAAAGACATTTTTCACACTTAAGAAATACTAATTTAATAAAGCCCATTGAAGTCAATCGATGCTTTAATTCTATTTTTTAAGCTTGAGGATAAGCTAGATCCTAGATTTTGGGGGGTTGATAACATCTAATTTTGTGAATGTTAAGTGCTTCTTTTACCTTCACATTATCGACTTTATAATGCTTTATTCATTTAATTCTTCCATGTTTTGGCATTTCCAAGATAACTACCCTAATTACCTCTTTCTATCTTGCTTGCACAAAAAATAACTAGGGATGTAGCCTGGCAAGCCCATCGCCTGATTGGAATCAATTCCCCAACAATTGATGAGCTAAGGAGCTTCATCGATAGACGAATTCCAATTCCAAGGAGCCTCATTAATCGACAGACCTTCAATCTCCGATGATCCATGGATTCTGGTTCCAAGGAGCCTTTTCAACTGACAAACCTTCTGCCTTAGTGACTGATGGACTCCCCCATCCTCTTCAATGAACAAACCTTCATTTTCTTCGATAGATGGGCTCACAATCAACAAAGCCACAACCCCATAGTTTGCACCTATAAATAGATGTCAACTTCAGTCATTCCAGGGGATCATGATTTGAAGGATATGACAAAGAGATGTTACACAACCACCTCACCATAGACCTTCAAGTTGTGACATTTGTCCATCGGTTCGTGGTCTCCAAGGATGAGAGTCCAAGGGGCACCACACCTCCACCTCCGTCGAGCAGTTACATACTTCTTCTTTAAGAGAAGGAGGGAGATGGAAGAGCCATCCTCACCACCAATGTTGGATTAAGAGTGGATAAGCTCTCCATCAACCTTGACTAGTCCGTGGTCACTGTTGGTATATCTTTCCCTTTTTCTCTAAATTTATCCACCTTCTTCCATTTCCTTCATCCCACTTCACTTTCCACCTCCATGTCTCACCATAATTGTAATTCCACCAACCTACTCATTACCATGAGTGGTTAATCATATAGCTTGGGTTGGGAGTAGCCATTAAGGCTCTCCCAATATGTAAATACTTATATCCATTGAATATATTCTCTTAACAATGTTTATCTCCATACTCTTGTTCTTAATGTTTCACTCACATGACTATACCATCTTGTGTTGTTACTATTAGTACCTCGAAAGAGTAGTGTTGACCTATATCTAAGTGTTATGGAGTTGCATGAATGCATGGGAATATTGGAATGCTTAAGCTAATGATCATATGGTTTTACTTTGATTATTTGTTTACCATCTCAAGAAATAGATAAACTTATAATCTAGATCTATTTTAAGCTCGAGAGAGGAGGGAATTGACATTGATAATGACTATTTGTAAACTTTTTAAGTGTATACAATGGGTGTGAGTATTGCATGTTGGTGGGAGATCTTAAAAGGTGAAATCCAATCCAAGTTCCCCACCCATACTAGATACTTTATCTTTTGACTTTCCTTTTCTTTTATTTTACTTCTTGAATTGTTTTACTTGTTTGTTACTTTCTTGTTGACGTACCACCATTACGTAATGAACACAAACTTTATCCCACTCCTTGTTTGGTGTAGCTAAGCTAAGACTCTAAATTCTTAACACATACCATCATTGTCCCTGTGAATCGACCTAGATTTACTACATCAGACTTAGTTACTCGCATTTTAGGGGCCTGAGTGTCCAGATATAAATTTAGAAGTCTAACTACTAAAGATCTACTCTTTCTAGACGTGTTATTTAGGCCTATCACATACAACATATCAGTAAAAAGAAAGATTCATAAGTAATGTGTTCTCCATACAATATCAACCATAATGAAAATAGAGAAATAATGGGTAGTGGGGATACTCCCCATACCCCAGTAGAGGGAGTCCACTCTATGATCATGTTTGTGATGTAATAAAAGATAGAAGAGTGGAGATCATCATCATGGTGAAGATTAGGGATGAGCATCGTGTTGGGCCGGCCCGATCCGACCCGCGACCCAGCCCGCATAACCCAATCTAGACCCGAACCCGGTTTACAATATGGGTGGGCCGGGCCTAAAATTTAAACCCATATTTTATTTGGGCCGGGTACGGGCAGAGGTAAACCCAGGCCCGAAAACCCGAATGCCCAAATTATATTTTATGTACATTATATACCTATACATCTATCTTTGTCTTAAAAGAAAAACATACAAATTTCTTGATGCAATATGTAGTATGTACCTAACCAATGACAACATGGATACTACGCAATCAATGAACATGATTAATGAATCCATACTAGTAAGATAACCATCATTGACATGAATAGACATACTTGATTTCTTTATTTTGATCTCATTGTGTCCACATATAGGAGACGAATGATCTTTTACTCAGTGCATAGTAGATTATGCTCATCTTTTTACTCATATGCCCACATGTAGGAGACAAATGATCTTTTGCCCTTACAAAACCCATTTCGTTGTATATACATACAGGATGAGGAGGCAAAAAGGCACAACATTGTGGACTCCATTGATTTTTTACTTCTCATACATTCACATGCACCAGAAAATGATTTGTTACTCTTTCAATATAGTGTATATACATTCTTTTGAAGGTTTATCACAAAATACATACCACAGTAATTCATTTTTCATGTTAGCATGTTAGATCTAGCAAAATTTGGTATGCTCATTCGATGTTATATGGGCAAACCTGAATCTGGCCTGAAACCCAGCATTCTTATATGGGCCGGGTATGGACTGACATTTTTCAATTTTATCTGGACCCGAACCCGGCCCGTGGCCCGCTTTAAAATGTGGGTTTGGGTTTGGGACAAGCAAAACCCGATATAACTCGGCCCAATGCTCATCCCTAGTGAAGATGATTAGAATCAACTCTATGGTGGAAAAATTGATCCTAGAACTCACACCGGTTGAACAAAGTCTCTATCTTTCAAACAACCTCCAATAGATCAAACATTCTTTTCAATGATATTCTCAAGTGACAAACATCAAAATGGACCCCTAGGGGTTCCTTTTATTGACCTAGTCAATGAGAAAGGCAAGTGGGACGTCACACTTTGAGATATGAAAACATGTATTTCCGAAGACCACTAGTCGAGCAACTAACATTTGTAGTTGGGCAATGAGTTGGTTTGTGCCTTACTGAACCTGTGTAAAAATTCAAGATGATAATTTAGATTTTCCAAAAAGATCGTCTACAACAACCAACTAGGAATTCCAAATGATAGGCTAGACATTTCTATGAATTATGTCAACTTAGTTTGATCTAGATGACCATCTAGCTTCCTCAATCGATCGACCAAGTACGGTTCCAAACATATTTTAACACATCTTTAGGTATCAAAATCCCTAGAAACAATATTACAATATCTAATATCACATATTGATAAAACACCATATACCCTATTCTAACCTTGATTCCACTCATATTCACAACACAAATACATTTAAGAGGAACTTAGGCTTTTCAAGATTATAACTGCACCATCCACCCCGACGATTGCATGACATTGTATTTCTTGTTTACTAAAGAATCACCGGCTATGACAGTGTTTTGTTTTGCATCGGGTGCACAACATGTTTTTTTTTCATACCCGAGCTATGTTGAATATTATCTTCTAGGCCTCCATCTTGCTTGTGAACACCATCTTGGATGACAAAGTATATGGGAATGCATGACTCAAGGGTTGGTATGGCACTAAGATCTAGTACATCCAGAGCCAAACAAACACAATATAGACGGACCCGTAAATAGAATATTAGAGTAGAAAAGCAATACCATGTAAATTATCCTTGATCCTGTGGTGTTCCACTTGTATTAAAGAAGGGCTCAAAAAGGGAACTAAATAAAGGGTTTTGTCATACAAGGAACTTTCCCTTGAAATGACTCCTTTGTTTGGCGAAGTAGTAGCTCGTGCGGTAAAGACACGAGCTCTCCAATAAAAGGAGTCATGTTCAAAATCCAAGTTGTGTGGGTAGAAACGAATGATCATTTCACAAGTACAACTCACTGTGTGATTTAAATGCCCTATCTAGTGTGTAGGTAGCCAAAGAAAGTTACAAATTTATATTGTCGAGGTGGGATCATCAAATTAGCTGCTCATATTAGAGAATTTAAATTAGTGGGTCAAACCGGGATGGAGAATGCAAATGGAAGAAACAAGTAATTTCTTTTCTAGAATTGCGAGAGGAACAAATTCTTCTCTTAATTGAACCATATTTTAAAGAATGACTTTTCGGGAGAAATTATGTTTTGAAGAATGCCTTCTACGGGAGAAACTATATTTTGAAGAATGATTCCCATGCCATCCAAAAAGAAGAACGATCTGATCTTACAAGAT
Source organism: Alisma plantago-aquatica (assembly GCA_963693085.1). Taxonomy (NCBI): domain Eukaryota; kingdom Viridiplantae; phylum Streptophyta; class Magnoliopsida; order Alismatales; family Alismataceae; genus Alisma; species Alisma plantago-aquatica. The sequence goes on from OY856409.1 coordinate 1,331,197,793, forward strand.
TCATATTCAGATGTTGATCATGAGGTAATGATGCTGTACGATCCCAAGGAGATGATTATGATGATCACATTCGAAGGGGAAACCGAAGCACTTCCATCACTTCTCCAACGACGTACGCCGGTTTCGAAGGCTCAATGATGCTGTCACAGCCTATTAAGTTCTATGTATATATGTGGTCCATATATTTCTTTGTTTTTGTGAGCATCGAGAGATGCTGACAACTGTACCACGAGCATAACAAGCGCGTTTGTAGGCGCGGGTTCAATATTTTTTCAGCCCGCCCATCTTCTTTCGGAGAGGAGCTCTGTTTCTTTTCCGGTATATTTTCGTATTTCTTTATTTATTGAAAAAAAAAATTAAGGACTATCCATATTCGAGCGGAGCACTTAAATAAATATCCATGTCCCTAGCTAGTGTCACCATGAGGCAGTTCAATTGTATTTCCACTAGTCGGTTGGCGACTGATGGTGATGGTCAAAATTTTGGCCTTTTGTTGTGGGCTTTGCCTCTTCTAGCTACTAGTACCCGTTATAACTAATGAGTAGTTAATTTACTTACTGTACTGTTGGTTTCTGAAGACTGGGTGGGTACAGAAAAAATAATCCCAATGATCAGGTTCGCTTAGAAGGATCTAGCAGCAAAACCACGGTGACCCATGTGAATTGGATCCCTCCCCGTCTGTCTGAGCATTGATATCCAGCAAGCGGAGACACATGCCGCGCCCCCCACCACCACCATCCCTGTCTCCCCCTCTCCGGTCTCGATTGCAGGATCCCTCGTAATGGCTAGGACCAAGGACAGAACCGGCCCTCCTATGGCGCTGCTCCATGAATCTGCCGATCAGGATAGCGACGGCAGCAGCCGTCGCAGGGTCCCCGCGCTCAGGTACCTCCGGTCTCGTTCCTCGTCGTCGACGTCGTCGTCGGAGTTCGAGTTCACCGTCTCGCTCTCGCCGGCATCCAGGGTGTCGTCTAGCCAGATGTACTGCCCCGCCGACGACCTCTTCTATAAAGGTCAGCTGCTTCCGCTCCACCTGTCCCCGAGGCTGTCGATGGTCAAGACCCTCCTGCTGGCGTCGTCCTCGTCGGAGTCCGCCTCGGACTCCACTAGTACTAGTACCGCCACTGGGTCTCGTGATTCCAATGGTAGTTCCAATGACTCCACGGGGTCCTTCTCCGGCGACCTCCTCCTTATTGCTGCTGCTGCCGCGGCTGCTGAGTGTGACTCCTCTCGTCCCAGCTCGGTCACAGAGGAGGACGCCACCAAGGCGAGGTTCCATCGCGGCCACCACGGCCGACACTCCTCTTCCTCGTCGTCTTCCTCCAATAAGTATCTCTCCTCCCTCGCTACCAGATTCTCGTCTGTATTCCATCGCAGCAACAAGAAAGATTCCCAGCAACAGCAGCAGGAACAGCAGAAGCCGCAGGAGCAGCTGCAACAGAGGCAGCCGCAGCAACAATCCGCATCTACTCCAATGCTACAACAAGACGAAAGCTGCCTCAACAAAAACAACTCCAACGAAACCGTGACGTGCTACTTCTCGCCTCTGGGCTCCGGTGGAAGAAGATCAAGCTCTGCCTCCGATGCGACCGCTACTGCTAGGGAGGTGTTAAGGAAGTGCGTGAGGAAGGTGAGGCCCTTGTATGAGAAGATCTCATCCTTGCAGCACAACAGCAACACCAAGCAGCATGCGGCGGCCGGTAATGACGGTATGCAGCCGGCGCCAAAGCAGCAGCAACAACCCAAGAAGACCTTCTCCTTCTCAATCCGCCGCGGCGACAAGTCCTCATCCTCCCGTTCTGCCCAGATCCTCGCCGCCGCGCTCCGCCTGCGCCATTCTTCTTCCAGCAACAAGCCGGTGCCGGAGCTCAGCATCTTAGGTGAAATCGGCAGCAGCGTTGCCGACGGCGACCATGTCGGCAGCGGCGCCGGCGACAGAGACATGTACCCAAGCTCCTTCTCCGGGAACTTGCGTTATCCACGAAAGAAGCGATGCTCGATGGCCGCCAGCTGTCCGTCGTCCATGCGTTCGTCGCCTAGCCATTCCGGGCTACTGTCTTCGGTCGGTAGTGCCGGCATGGGCAGCCACGCTCTGCTCACTGAGCGGTCAAGTACTGGGCTTATTCATCATCCCCGGACGGCGTCATCTGCTTCCATGGAAGAGCTTCAGAGCGCGATCCAAGGCGCCATTGCCCATTGCAAGTACAGCATGAGGAAAGGGGACCCTGAAAGCGACCAGATCTGATTCATTTCAAACAATGAACATGTAACGCCATATGCCAGGGTTGACCTGTTCCGCCTAGATTAGAATTTTTTTTGCCTAGGATAGATTCTATTTATTAAACTGTCGTTGCGTAATCGCACTTTTATATCTTTTTCCCTCGCTTATTCGTTTTTTCTCATCTTCATGTAATGGCTTGTCTATCTCTTTTATTCTAGTGCTGCTCTTTTCTTGTTAGTAAATGTAACTAGATCGCTAATTGTTCACGAGGAGAAAAGTGTAAAATCAAATAACGAGATTGTTTTATGGTTCATATGTGAAGAGTTGTCTAGCAGATGGATCACATGACCTTCGCACAAAAGTTTGATGGTTGCATTGTATACTAAGTTTTGTGAACAACGAGATTCAAAAGTAATACCACATATGTTTCACCTTTTAGTGACCTTACGCCAGTCATCTTTCAAAATCATAAGTGTGTAAATACCTTATATGAAAACCTTAGCAGACAGAGGAATGAAAACAATCGTAGTATGAAGCCAAGCAAGAGTAAAATTTATATCAATGAGGGTTGCACATATTTTTCAAATGGGAACAAATCTTCTAGCCATCCAAATAGCATTTTACTTTTTATAATATTTGTGTAGGTGGAGATTAGTAGGTTAATTATTATCAAGAGGTAACACTTTATTTTATAGTATCGTGTTATACCCATATGAGGAATTATGTGAAGGAGGATTACTGAGGTTCCCATCCATGAGCGGATCACAGAAGTATATACAATGCACATGAAACACTATACTCCATAAATGAACTAATGGTTACTACACCATGGCACAAAGACATCATGCTAGAGAAGAATATACACAAGAAAACAATTTGAAGATGAAAAACATAGATGAGAATCTAAGGGAGCCCCATACAATTCATGAAGATCCCATGGAATTCCATTGAGTCTTTATTTCTTAATCTTCATGTGAACACAACAACATTAAAATTAAAATACATAAATGTCAATAAAATTGCATTCTAACTGTAGATTTGGAATTGACTCCTAGAAAGACTAGAGATTTGTTTAAATATACCTAAATTTGATATCCTAACTGTAGAAATATTAATTTCCTTGATCAAAATTTAGAAAGCTTTGTACTTTATAAATGACCAATCAAGGTTTAAGATATACCCTAACACACCTCCTTGTACCCTAATGAATCCGTAATACACATATAATGAGTAACTCAATTGTAAACCCTAATTCTAGTTACCTATGCCCCTGACCATGTTTGGGATCAATAAATTATGAAGTGGTGATAAGTTTGGATCAATGAAACCTACCTTGGGTATGAAAATGTTAGCATTTTATGAATGGGAATGGTTTCAACCGAAGTTATAATTGAATAACCCTAACATGTTCATGCTTGATACTATAGATGACATAGTGCTGGAATCACATATTAGAATTTCATAGCATAAATTACTACAACTAAAATGAACCTAACAGTCTAATGTGACCTAATACGTAAGGTGAGCACATAATGTAAAAGAGTGAAATCACCCCTTTACTATAAATTTGAAGAATAAAACATCCATTCCAAACACACTAAAAAAGGTATGATGGTGAAATTTTCAAATCTTATATAATATGGTATATAAAACAACCAAAGTGTAGCAGCAGAATAAAAGTAATGACTATATTCAATTTTCATAAAAGATTACAAAATTCCATCATATCTCCGATTAAGGGTTTACATGTAAGATACATCAAAAGGATCTAAGATCGAGGCAAGTCTAAACTACTTCAAGTCTTGTCTGCAAAGCAACATCTCCAAGAGCTAGGTTCATGCCAAAAGCTATGTTCTCTTGGATCTTGTTCAACACCTTGTACTTTACCTGGGTGGTTGGGAAGTCACCCAACAAGAGAGAGAAACAAGGTATGTGTCAACAATATGAACAAGAAACAAAGATAAGAATATCAATGAAACATAAGGATATAGATTCATCATAAGATGAGATGGTCAAGAGAATGAGGCATATAACAAAAGACCTTGCCATAAATAAATCGATAATAGTCTTGCATGAATGATTAATATTGGAGTAAATTAACTAAGTAAGATTGAGACACCTACCAGACCCCAAGCTATAGATGAGGGGAGAGTAATCACATTCTCGATCACCTATCAAATGTTTTATATTTGGGAGAAATAACACATTCCCCAAGGGGAGAGTAAGCACATTCCACAGGGTGAAATAACACATGCCCAAACTATGGGTGGTTGTAAAAAAGTACCACTACATTAGCTAAATAGTCAAATAAACCATCATGCTCAAGAAATAGCAATATGGCAAGATTAAATCATCAAATAGTTGAAACATGGAAGTGGGGTTCCAAGACCCAAGAAATAATATATCAAATCTGATTTTGAGGCACTTAGAACAAGAGAAACAATAATAAAGGAAATAGGATTCATTTCGTGCCTCATTATGGAAAATCGGGTTGGTTCACAAATATCCCAACTTAAGGGTAAGATTTGCACATCCTCTCTTACTAATTTCAATTATTCACTTTCACCACTTTAAATGAGTCAAAGGTCCACTTTTCCTATTTTCAATGTGTAATCATGCCTTAGGATCATCATGTACATTAATGTAAAGAAAACCCTATTTTGGACTTTGTGCACTAATATTTGATGTAGACTCTGAAAACATCACAATTGATCTTATTAGGCTCTCCTGATTAAGAAAACATATAATTTTGTGTATTTTTGGTGATTTTTATGTATTAAAATCATTTTATGGAGAACACATTTCTAAAAAACTCAAAACCAAACCTCATAAGTATTTTTATTAGAAATATCACATTTTTCAGATTATAAAAATATTTATTTTTTATTTTGGACAAACGAATCAAAAGATATGTTTTTTATAAAACTAACCAATTAGGTAAATCCACACAAGAAATCATCACCCTCGTGCGAGAGGGATTAGGTCCTTCGAGGTGGCCCAATCATCAATGTTCATCTCACCAGGTTAGTGTCCTACGACACATTACAAAGGAAACAAAGCATTAAGAAGAATGACCAAATTACCCTTGTGAGCGAAATAGAAAAATGACAAGGGCAGGGGCATTACAAGAAACTCAATAGTGGTCATCTTCTTCATGAAAACTAGAAGAACTAGTTGATATGGCTAAATAAACTTGAATCAATCCTCGTATTCTAGACCTGATCTTTGCAAATCAACATCGCAATTGAGCCTAGAACTTCAATACAAAGGCATCTGAAGCCACACTAATATTAGCGGAGGTTGAAAGGCAAGAGACCTAGATCAATCGTAGAACTACAAATGAGATAGGCAAAAGAGGGGAAATCACCATACCTCAAACTGGGACAAATTGGCAATCCCTTAGGCTCTGAGATGGCACAGGGAACTCCACTAAATGCTTCACCAGTCCCACAGAATCCTGAGGAAGGGAGATGAACTCAGCCAAGACCATCGGGAAGCTCAGAGTTGGGGGAAGATGCTAGGGAACAAGAAAGATCAAACTAGAAACATGGGATGATACTAGGGGTCATTGTGAAGGTTTTGGGGTAGAGATATAAGAGTCTGACGTCCTGGTGTGGCAAGGAGAAGGAAGGGTGGCCGGAAATAGGGCATGAACATGGGTCAAGGAAGGTAGGAATGATTAGGGTTATATAGGTGATGAAACCCTAGCAAACATGGGATCACGGGGTGCAAAATCTTCTCTAAACTCAATGGGAGAAAAATCATGAAGGATGGTCAAGAAACGACTGAGAAATCTGAGTTTTACAGATCATCCAGCCATTGACATGTTTCCTTTCATGCGAGATGTAAACGATACACATCAACCGTTGAATCTTTGATTGGGTGGATCAAGATGCGCAGAAACAAATAAAGTGTGGCATTCAATTTCATTTCCAATTCCAATTCGAATAAAGTGATATTTACATTATTTCTCTTTTTCTCTTTCTTCATTTGAGGGTGCAAATGAATTCTAAATTAAATAAATTTTGACAGTGAAGCTAATTTGAGTATGTAGAATCTGAATTTGGCATTATTTTTTTGCTTTTGAAGAGTCTAAATATTTTATTTAATTCTTTTAAAGAAAACCATATTTTCTTTTTCCTAATGTATTAACGACATCTAGATTCACTCAATTAATGTTAAACTTCACCCTCAAGCAAACTAAAACATATGAAACACAAATTTTCCATTAATTTTGTCCTTTTGTGATTATTTGATACATTATTGAATATTTAGGGCTTTATTTACATTTTCTCTCTCCTAATCTACACATGTACATTTAAGATTATCCAAATTAGATGAATATTCACCCAAAGACTATTTTTAATGTGTAGATTATGAATCTAAGATTAGTTTTCTCTTTTTGAGCCATGAAATGATTTATCTCATATTTTAGAGAAAACACACCTTTTTGTTTTCAAAATAAAAGAAATATAATTATTGTCATCCTAAAATTATGAAAGTTGGCCTCAAGGCCAAACCAAACCAAATGAAAATGAATCTCAAGTTATGTTTAATCGATTAGTCTTCCTTTTATGAGTTTTAGTCCATTATTCATTATTACCAAAATTTCACATATTAAATATTTCAACACCACATTATCTTACTTAAGGAGTTATTATTCATTCCTTTATCTCTTCCTTGTTCCAAAAGATTATAGAAAAATCTAGAATGAATTTATTTATCATTATCCCACTTAAGTGGATATTTTGCATTTTACATCCCTATATAAACTTTCACTGAAGTATTTGTGCATAAACCCATACACTGGCATAAATGGTGATCAAATTCACCCCAAACTACTAATAATTCTACAAATTCAACATCAAGGACAAAAAGGATAGAAAAGATAGGAAAAGTATGGGAAAAGGGTCAGAAAGAGAATATATCTAGATTTCAGTTCGTTGCACATAATATATGTAATACATGTCACATTGTTTTTTTTAAAACACTTCCGTTCATGGATGGCTCTCGAGTAGTTTGGCATTGTCTAGCCAGCTTTCCATCATCACCATCACTGCCCCTAAACAATAGCTCACATATGATGGATTATTTCATCCTGTAATGCACATATGGGACAAACTCTATCCTCCGTAACATATCTATCCTGAAGCCGATCCTGAGTTGCTAACCCTCTCGTAGCAATATGCCAAAGAAAATGGGATAACTTTGGAGGCCACCTTCTACCTCAAATCATCTTCCAAAGGTCGTGTGGGACAACCTGTTCCCTATCCTTGAGCCCTACGCCTTCCAGTTAGCCCATCCAATATGCTGAGCAGACTGAGAAGATTCCATTTGTACTTGGCCACCATAACACTCCATCTGCCATCTCCCTTAGAGATAATGTAATTGTGTTGATTTTTGTAGCAATATCCCTTAGGAAAATGTCTAGAAATCTGTCCATGTCCCACTCCCTCTGGCCCTCAATCATCAGTTCATTTACCGAGGTAAACTGGGTTGATTCATTTGTCCTATAAGCACTGACATCATCGTCGTGGTTGAGACGCCTATCCGTCTACATATTTATATCACAACTATTGCCAATCCTCCTCATGATGCCCTGTAAGAAGAGAGGTTTTACTCCCTAGAGGCTGCACCAAGTGTAGCTAGGGATAAGTCCAAGATGAGCATCTAGAATGGTGTTATTTGGGTAGTATATAACCTTTAAGACCCTTGCCACTAGAGTCTCAGGATTCACGTAGAGTATCCATAGCTGACGTGCAAGCAGTGCCTGGTTAAACATATTCATGTCTCTGAATCCCATGCCTCCCTTCTGTTTTGACTTGCATAATCCCGCCCAACACCACCATGAGATCTTCCTTTCTCTTGCTTCCCCCAACTAGAACCTGGCCACCATAGAGTTTAAATATTCAATCAAGCCAACCAATATCTGGAACACACTCATCACATACGTCGGGATTTCCTGCACCACCGCCTTGATAAGGACTTCCTTCCCTGGTTTGGATAACAACTGTTCCTTCCACCCTTGAAGTTTGTTCCCCACTCTACCTCTAATGTACTCGAACACCTTCTTCTTTAACATCCCCATGGAAATGAGGAGCCCCAAGTAGGAGTCCTACCTATCCACCTCTTTCACTCCCAGGAGACATCACAATTCATCTTTCTTGCTCTGTGGTATCTTTTTGCTGAATGCAATTTCAGACTTAGTGAGATTGACCTTTTGACCTGATGCCTGCTCATATTGGTTGATGATCTCAGCTATTTTTAGGCATTCATTCCTTGTCCCTCTAACAAAAAAGATATTATCGTCTGCAAAAAACAAATGTGAGATCTGGGGAGCCCCACGACAAATTCTCATACCATGGATAGTATTTGCATTTACCGCAAGGTTGAGGAGGGTGAAGAAAGCATCAACATAAATAATAAAAAGATAAGGAGAGAGAGGATCACCCTGGAAAAGTCCACGTGAAGGATGTAAGGTGTTTGATCTTTCCCCATTTGCGGTGTATGTGTGAGAGACCGAAGAGACGCAATACATTACTCGATTGTGCCACCTCCCACCAAAACCAAATTTTATCATCACCTTCTCTAGAAAAATTCCACTCTATTCTGTAATACACTTTCATCATGTCTAGCTTCAGTGCAATCTGTCCTTTCTTACCTCTTTGTCCTCCTTTCATAGTATGGAAACATTCATAGACAGTAAGAGCATTACCCGTTATCATTTTGCCCGGAATAAAAACACTTTGGTTCTGTAAAATGATACCATCCTCAAAATCTTGGTGGCTATTTTATAGATAACGTTGCACAGGACAATAGGCCTAAAATCAACAAATACTCAGGGCTTTTTTATCTTCAAAATCAACACCACCAAGGTGTCATTAAATCCTTTATAAGAATAGCCATCCTTCCACCAACCTTTTTATGTAGTTTGCAATGTCCTTTCCCACCACATGCCAAAATTTCTAAAAAAAGATAGGCTTTAAACCATCAGGGCTAGTGCCTTATTTGGATGCATTTGAAACATAGGCGCCTTTATCTCCTCATCACATAAGTCTCTATCTAGAACTTCAGACATCGAGTCATTAATTTTCCTCTCAATCCCCGCCACTACCTCATCCAGTCCCAATGGGTCACCTATAGCATAAAGATCATGAAAGAAGCCCTCTATAATGCACATAATATCCTTATCCTCTATCTTCCAGATCCCACAAACTAGTAGATCACTGAGACACAACACTAGAAATCAGATCCATGGACGGCAGAGAAGGTATTCGGTGAAGCCTATTCAAGGGATTCTTTCTTTCTCGCATAAGCCAAAAATGCCTAGGGTCCTACTGAAACTGCGGACACGGAGTCCTTGAGGCCCATAATATTCTTCTTCTTTTATCTTTGTGAAGCTTTGTGATGAAAATAGGAAGTGTTGTTGTCCCCTTGCTTGAGTTTCTTTATCCTGGCTCTCGCACACCAATAGGCTTTGTCATCCCGATGTAACTTTTGTAGCTCCTTAGAGAGGTCTTCACAATGCTACAAGGTCCTAGCATCTGGACATCTTTTCTGCTCTTCCCCTAACAACTTCTCAATCTTTTTCATTCTTTTCTTTATATCCCCGAATTTTGAACTAGACCGCCTTGTAAGATCACTGCTCACTTTATTTAACTTCCTCTTCCGATCAGTGTCAACATTCAAATCCCATGATTCAGCCACAGTCTATTGGCAACCCTCTTCCGACAACCACATTGGTTCAAAGAAGAAACAATATTGTCTCCTTCTTTTCCTCCCCTCTCCCACGACAACGTTCAAAATAATGGGAGTATGATCCAACTGGTAAAACGGGAGGTGTTGCACCCAACTTCCAGTATATTTGTTCATCCATTCATAACTCACCAAGAACCTGCTGAGACGTTCTTCCACTAGTGTTTCCACTATAAGTCCCCTTCTCCAGGTAAAAATATTCCCCGTAAAGCCAATATCAATCAGATCACAGACATCTATCACGTTGCGGAACGCCTTCATGAATCTATCTGGTTTCATATGGCCACCCCTTTTTCCCTATTATTTATAATCTGATTGAAGTCCCTAAAAAAACCACTGGTCCCTCCTTCCTTCCCTGAATCTGTCTCACCAGCTTCTAAGTTTTGTATTTTTCCACCTATGCAGACCAACCATATATACCGCATGCAGACCAGCTGAAATTATTTTTCTCATCCTATATCTTGCATTCCACATGCTGAGAAGAATAATCTGTGATTTCAACTGTTTCCCCTCGCCATCATAACCCCATACCGCCCACCCTGACAGTGCTCGATATGCAGATACTATCCACAAAACCACAACTTCTTTTTATCCATTTCCGACTCTTATCTTCTAACATAGTTTCCATAATGAAAACTATATCACATTGTTTGTTAATAGTAATGCATTGATTTTTAGTTATTTTCACATGTTTATTGTGAATTAATGGCATATTTGTTCATTTTCAGATATGTTTATGGATTGTTTCTCATTTAGTATCATGTGAATCAATATTGCATCAATTATTAGGTATTTCTACCGATCATGCTAAATAATCATTTACAATCTAGACTTCTATTATTTTTCATTTGATTCAAGTAGTTTGAGTACTTATATGACAACTTGGTGTTACCGACACATTTGTCAGTGGTACCGACAGAGAATGAAGTTTCATCAAGGAAATCAATAAATCTTGATGCTATCGAGGATGGCATTGATGATACTGAAACTAGGAGTCGGGTGCTACCATATCACCATCCAGGGAGCATTAGAAGTTGATTTTAATTGGCTCAGTCCAGTGACTTACATGTCAGTGGTATCGAGTTCAACATCCAGAACACAAAAGACAAATTGGTGCTACAACACACATGTTGATAGTACTGACACAGTTTGTGGGTTACAAATCAGTCGACAACTTGGTGCCACCAACACCCTGTCGGTGGTACTAATACTTCATGATCTGTTCAAATATGAGATTAAGTCAGTTTCAAGGACTTTAAATTAATGACGACCAAAGCCTCACTTATGACCTAAGGGTAGTGCGGACAAAAGAAGGGAACATGTTTTGTCACGCTGCAATAGAACATGAAGCTGGGAGAGGAGGAGATAATTGAGATAGCTACATACCAAATGCTCCATGCACTTTTGGAGGGCAGATTTGTAGTGGAAATGTTGGAGATCAAGGTCTACATCAAAGGAAATCATCGAGACAAATTTTCTAAGGGTTGTAACATTGGTTTTCTAATATTTAGCCTATTTTCTCCCACTTCTTCTCATTGTATAATGTGAAAAATAATGTAGGGCTAAATCCCATATTTCTCAGGACCTATGATTAGCTTATATTTATTTGTACTTGAATTTTATAAATTAATAATCTATTTCCTTCATTCTAGAGGTGAATCTATGATTTCTTATTGATTTGTTTATGCTTGATCACCATAATCTAAGTAATATCACTAATTGTTTTGGGATAGGGATTAGTGGTTGGATAAATCATAGATCCAAGCATCCTATATCGTGCCTCAGAAGAGAGCTTACGACTGTGAAACAACCTAGATATTTCAATAATGCACCTAATTAATTCCTAAATTGCTACAGGAGTGGGATTTATTTTAGTTTGGTAGTGCATTATGTTAAGAGAGAGGGTAACACTTGCTCCATGTCTTTAGTCTAGAGTTAAGGGCTAATAATTATTAATGAAATGGAATTTGAATGCAATGCATGTCGTGGTGAAACCATAGTCTCGAGGAATCCATCTATTCTTGATTAAAACTATTTAAATTTAGATTTAACTCTTTGTTATTAGTTATAAAATAACTAATTAACCATTTTCTAGGCCTAGCTAATTAGGTATTATTTAGTATTAGTAGTAGTCTTTGGTGAATGTGACCCTAAGTTTGACACTCGAGCCTCATAGGACTAAATTATACAACACATGCGCTATGTTTTACACACACACTTTTAGTGAGTCAACTATGCACATAAAACGTAATTAGTATTAATAGATTTTTTTTGGTCGGAGTATTAATAGATATTGGATGTGAATAAACATGCATAAACTTTTGGTGAGGGTTAAAATGTTCTTAACACATATAAAAGAGTAATAAGGGAATGTTTTATATAAGTGAAGATAAGTAATGTTTCATCATTTAGGCTAATATTGGCACTAATGGGCTTAATGTGTTAATCAAGTCAAATATTGATATTCAGGAAAAATAATATTACATAACCCCTTTTAATGATTAGTTACTAACAAATTGAGTTTAAATCTTAAATATTGATAATACACGTGACATGTGTATAATGAATATTAATGTAATAAGTTTAAAACCTTGTTTATTAAAACAGATAAAAGATTATCCCAAAAGGTAATCTAACTATAACATCCTAATCTACATGGTTAAGTTATCTAAGATATGTAATATGAACTAGTTGGACCACTATACCTATCCCAATTTAATAAAAGAAGTTAAAGTATGATAACTGGATCCTAGTATCCATCATACCTAAGTTGGTTTCTACTTTATCATATAGTGATTCATAAATTTTATTGTCATACATTTTTATGAGATCTTGTTTGTGCTCATATCGATATGATGACCATGGATTTTCTTTTAGGGTCCTTAACTCAATTCATCCTACTAACATTAATGCTTCTCCCCACCCAAATATTTATCTTTCTAGGACAAACATTGTCATGGTCCTCATATCCTTCCTTTCTATTTCTCTCCTTTCCTACTTACCTCTCTTTGCCCTCTACTCATTCCTCATGTTTCCATGAGTACATATACCTCAGACATAATAGGATTTCGTACTCCCAATTGATGAAGCAAACTCATGTAACTCTCCCTATGGGTGTTTCCTTATCCATGACATGTATTGACCCACTTAGCTCTGATGGCCTATATTTACTTGCTCCTCCTCAATGGAGTGGCATGCCACAACTCTTCTCAAGCTTTAGATCCCTCTCAGTTTCAACTTAGTTGGTCTAACCAATCTCACCTTACTATTATACCTTGTAAGAGTTTGCCAATGCACCTCTAGCCATTGGGAGTCCTAAAATAATTCACCACCTTTGTTTTGGTCTGACTAAGATTATCCTTCCATTTCTTTTCATGGTTTGATGTAAATCCATGCTCCTCTCTTTCTTCTCTTCTTCATGCAATGAGTGACTGTAACATACCAAATCCTTATTGGTTAAGAAATAATGGGTTTAATGACTAATAGTTAATATTTTATGACTCACACATACCTCCTTAACCTATAATACACATATATTTATGTGACTTAGTCACTGATTCTAACTCTAGTTTCATATGACTTGATATACCTTTTTGGCTAAATTGGACATTATTATAATCCCTTTGTTTGGATGATGAAAAACATTTCTTTCTTGTGGTTTTAACTTGCTATTTGAGTGTTTCAGGGACAAGCATATAAGGTGGTGGATAGCAAAGACTTGGAAGATCTAAAATTGCTTTATTTTCATGATTGTAATCAAATGTAAAAATGTGTACAAATATATAATGTACAAGTACTTAGATATCATGCAAATCAAGTGTTTATATCTTCCCTATCACACAAAACACTAAGATAGGTTATCTCCTAAGTTAGCATCACAATTGCACATTGATACACACACTAAATAAATGAATACATTGAATCAGGGATATTCTCAGTCGACAAAAACTTTAACCGAGACACTCTCGGTCGACAAATTCCTCGACCGAGAATAGACCCTCCTAGTCATTAGAATAAGTTAGAAAAAGTAGTTGGGATTTGAGTTGAACGTTGCAATACACTTACTCTAGACTTACCCTCGGTCGACAAATTCCTCGACCGAGAGACTCTCGGTCGACAAACTTCTCGACTGAGAAAGGTTCTGTCTGCACTTTTCAGAATTAATCAACTAGCCATTACAAATGAAATTAGTGGATATCTAATGGCTAGTTGAGCACTAAGAACACCCTAGAAGGTGTCTAAAACGTCCCCACGCATTAGCAAACCACTCCTATAAATAGGACAAGCTATAGGACACCCAAAGCATCACTTGTGCATACAATTACACTTGAGATTCATCCTTTGTGAGCAACAAGATGAGCTACACTTGCAATCTATTCTACATTAGTGTCCTATAGCTTAGTATTTCCTATCCACCACACTACCACGTTCATCCACAGTGGATAGGAGATCAATACACTTGATATAGGATCAAAGCACTGTACTAAATTGGTAACATTGTTTCTTTCTTCCAGTCTTGTTCCTTTCTATTGTATTTTGTTCTCCTTTGCTACTCCTAGGTTGGAGGCTGCGGAAAGGAGGTTGTAGGAGCTTATTCGGTGGTGAAGGTAGCTCTACATGACTTTGGACTACTTCTAGAAGGTCTCAATGGGAAGCTACTTCAAGGAGGAAGGCTACTTCAAGGGGGAGCTTGAAGTTACTTCAAGTGAAGGCTGCTTCAAGGTTGGTGAGATGACTTCAGGGTGAAGGTTGTCCAAAGGGTTGTGAAGGTAGTTGTATCTTATGTAACATCCTTGCGAGGTAATAAAATACAATTGCTTTCAAAATCCCAATTGGAAACAATTGGGTAGTGGACTGACTCCCTTAGTATTTGCTAAGGGTGGAACCACTCTGAATGCCTTGTCTCCTTCTCCAACATTTTGTGGTTAATTGGTTAAATTAATTTTAAAATTATCATAAAACCCTATTCACCCCCCTCTAGTGTTTTTTTAATTGGTATCAGAGCCGGCTTCAAGGAGCTCTAATCGAGTCTTGAAGATGGAGGGTGGTGGTGTCTACAACCTCAAGCAAAGGAGAAACTTGGACCAACCTTCAACGAGCTGTAGCTGGTGTTTAGGAATGGGACACATAACACTTAGTTGCCCAAGGAAGTCAAAGAAAGAAGAGGTACATAAAGAGGTACAATGCTTCGTTACTACCACAAATGAAGAAGAACAAGAGGTAAGTCTTTTTGTCTTGTCAAAAGAAGATTTCATTGTTAGTCTTCAAGAAATTCATGGAAAATATATTGATTGTAAAAAGAGACTAAAAAGAGTTACTAAAACTAATGACGATTTGTATGCTCAATTAAATGATCTTGCTTTTGAAAAGGAAAGTATTATTTCTGAAAATTTTACCTTGAAATCATCTCTCAATGATTGCAATATAAAATTGCTTACTCTAGAAACAAACTATGATATTCTTTCTCAAGAAAAGGTTGAACTATTTGCAAAATTGAATGATCTTCAAACTCAACCTATTTTGTGTACTCATTTAGATTATGATGCTATTATGAAAGAAAGATATAGTTTGTTGTCTAATCTAGAGCAAGCAAATTTAAATGTTAAAATGAGAATGGATGAGACTGCTAAGTTACAAAAAGAAATTAGTGGCTTGAGAAATAATGGTATTCTTGATAAGATTCTAAAAGATTCTTCTGGTTATACTGGAAGAAGAGGTTTAGGATATGTTCCAAAGGAAAACATTTATCACCCTAAACCTAGGAGAACACAAGCACCCAAGACCAAGATCATGTATGTACCCAAGAACAAATCAACTCAAAATCCTAGAAAGAGAAATGAAATTGATTCCATTTATTGTCACTATTGCTTGCGTCTTGGACACTTCTTTTTCATGTACTTACAAGAAAAAGGATGTTGAGTTAGTATGGGTTCCAAAACCCCCAAACTAAATGAATATGAATTAATCAAGTTGAGATATGACCAATAATCTTGATTTGAACATCCTTATGTCTATCTCAACTTAACACAATAGAATAACAAAATAAATCAAAGATATTCAATCCAAACTTGAACATCCATACAGACCTATAGAGACACTCTCAGTCAAACTATAGTTCGACCGAAAGGTAGTCGATCGACAAACTATTCGACGAAAAAAGGCTCTATATTGAACTTGAAATAACTGGAAAATCAATAACTCATTCGGTCAAAAAATAGTTTGACCGAGATATCAGTAAGTTGAAAATTTGTGGACCGAATCTAATGCTAGAACAACCTGTAAAAATATGAAAAAAAAACTAGTAACTCACTCGGTCGAAAAGAACATCGACCGAAAGAAAATCGATTGAGAAAGAATTTGACCGATCAAGGTTCTAGAAAACCTGTTTTAAATGTTTCAATTTGCTATCAATTTAGCAACAGTGAAAAATTGAAAATCAAGAATGAATCATAAATCTTGGAGAGCATTCTTTAAATCAAGACATATTGATCTTTTGCATTATGATTTGTTGAATTAAGGTATATTTTTATGGACATGACATTCTTATTAAACATATTGCAAAACTACAAATTGATATTAGACATGATTTCTTAAAATCACTGATTGAAAATTCATATTTTTTGAAAAAGTTTATTAAGCATGCTCCTTTTCATGGTTTGCTTTAAATTTGAAAATTGATGAACCATGATTGCCTTGATTCTCTACTTTGTCTATCTTAAATCCAAAAGGCATGAGAAAACTTAATCAAAGAAATTATGGATATACTTTTATTGTGTTTCATATTCCACATTGTTTGTCTAAAATAATTCCTGGTCTATATCTATATATAAACCATGTGCTTACAAATTTTATTGAAACTTATGAAAGTGAATGGATTGCTATTATCATCAAAATGATTGTAGTGATTCAGCTCATTGCATATATAGATGATGTTGTAAATTGAAAATGCCATTATTGCATTAAGGTAAATCTCTATGATACAAATGCATCTTGACATAATAGTCAATTATTATCCTATTGAAGAGGATATCATCTTTGTGATGCATGAATATTTTCACTATGGACTTCAAGTTTTATGTTTTAAAATCTTCTATAAAGAAAAGGCAAGCAAAATTATTTGATATCTTTCTTAGAACAAGAATATTAATGTTTTATCTCATTGTTTGTTCTAAGAGCAAAAATATTACAAGTCATATGAATTAAAGATCTTTCTTCAAGTCATAAGAATCAAACCTGTTTTTAATGTACAAATTTTTATATACATAAAAGCTTTATATTCAATCAAATGTATCATTCTGAATGCTTAAATTGGAAATCTACAAAAATTGCCTCTCGATCAAAATCAAGTTTGACTGAGGGGCACCCAGGTCGAAGTCAAGGTCGACCTGAAATAATCTTGACAAAAATGCTTAATTGTAAATCATTTCTTTGCACTCAATCTCAGTATATTAATATGAAACTTGTTAATCATATTAAAAACAAGATTTTAGTGCAAAGCTCTCATAAAAGTTTAACTTATTATAATCAAACTCTAATGCTTATTATGACCTTAGAATTCTTAAATTATCTTGATTATAAGATTAAGGGGGAGCTCACAAAACTTTGTAAACATTATGATAAATCTTGATCAAATCAAACTTTAAAAACTATCTATGACCTTAGGATTATTAAATTATCTTGATCTAAAATGGACTCTCTATATAAATATGGGCTTAACATCCCTCATTATTGACTAGAGATATATTTCTTGATCCTACTATGTCGTAAAGAAAATCTCATATCATTTTAGGGCTTAAAATCCCTTGTAAAATGGATGAGAAATCAAAACACATATGCCATGAATATAAAAGGATCTCATATCATTTCAAGGCTTAACATCCTTTGCAAATGATTGAGAAATAAATTGTGGCTAAATTTGACATAAAAATAAGTGGTTTGCATTCAATTGTGTTGATTACCCTTGTTTTAAAAATTGAGCATCAAATTATCAAATTAAGGGGGAGTAATAAAAGTCATGATTATCTTGGTTTTCTTTTTGAAATAACAAAGGGGGAGAAATAATATAAAATCAATAACATAAAGTAAAATGAGTTTCATAATCTCTCGGATAGCACACACTTTCTCACAATTCACAAACAAGAGAATGGCTGCAAAAGGTAAACTTCAGATATGAAACTCATATGATTTATATTTCCTTGATTTATATTTTGGAAATGTTTGTCATCTTAAAAAAGGCTGAGATTGTTGACTAAATTGGACATTATTATAATCCCTTTGTTTTGATGATGACAAACATTTCTTTCTTGTGGTTTTAACTTGCTATTTGAGTGTTTCAGGGACAAGCATATAAGGTGGTGGATAGCAAAGACTTGGAAGATCAATTTGCTAAAATTGCTTTATTTTCATGATTGTAATCAAATGTAAAAACTTGTACAAGTATATAATATACAAGTACTTAGATATCATGTAAATCAAGCGTTTAGATCTTCCCTATCACACAAAACACTTAGATAGGTTATCTCCTAAGTTATCGTCAAAATTGCACATTGATACACACACTCAGTAAATGAATACATTGAATCAGGGATATTCTCGGTTGACAAAAACTTTGACCAAGACACTCTCAGTCGACAAAGTCCTCGACCGAGAATAGACCCTCCTAGCTATTAGACTAAGTTAAAAAAGTAGTTGGGAGTTGATTTGAACGTGGAAATACACTTACTCCAGACTTACCCTCGGTCGAAAAATTCCTCGACTGAGAGACTCTCGGTCGACAAACTTCTCGATCAAGAAAGGTTCTGTCTACACTTTTCAGAATTAATCAACTAGCTGTTACAAATGCAATTAGTGGATATCTAACGGCTAGTTGAGCACTAAGAACACCCTAGAAGGTGTCTAGAACATCCCTAAGCATTAGCAAACCACTCCTATAAATAGGACAAGCTATAGGACACCCAAAGCATCACTTGTCAATACAATTACACTTGAGATTCATCCTTTGTGAGCAACAAGATGAGCTACACTTGCAATCTATTCTACATTAGTGTCCTATAGCTTAGTATTTCTTAGTCACCACACTACCACGTTCATCCACAGTGGATAGGAGATCAATACGCTTGATATAGGATCAAAGCATTGTACTAAATTGGTAACATTGTTTCTTTCTTCCAGTCTTGTTCCTTTCTATTGTATTTTGTTCTCCTTTGCTACTCCTAGGTTTGAGGCTGCAGAAAGGAGGTTGTAGGACCTTATTCGGTGGTAAAGGTAGCTCGGCGTGACTTTGGACTACTTCTAGAAGGTATCAACGGGAAGCTACTTCAAGGAGGAAGGCTACTTCAAGGGGGAGCTTGAAGTTACTTCAAGTGAAGGCTGCTTCTAGGTTGGTGAGACGACTTTAGGGTGAAGGTTGTCCAAAGGGTTTTGAAGGTAGTTGTATCTTATGTAACATCCTTGCGAGGTAATAAAATGCAATTGCTTTCAAAATCCCAATTGGAAACAATTGGGTAGTGGATTGACTCCCTTAGTATTTGCTAAGGGTGGAACCACTCTAAATGCCTTGTCTCCTTCTCTAACATTTTGTTGTTGATTGGTTAAATTAATTTTAAAATTACCATAAAACCCTATTCACCCCCTCTAGTATTTTTTTAATTGGTATCAGAGTAGGCTTCAAGGAGCTCTAATAGAGTCTTGAAGATGGAGGGTGGTGGTGTCTACAACCTCAAGCAAAGGAGAAACTTGGACCAACCTTCAACAAGATGTAGCTGGTGTTTAGGAATGGGACACACAACACTTACCTGCCCAAGGAAGTCAAAGAAAGAAGAGGTGCATAAAGCGGTACAATGCTTCATTAATACCACAAATGAATAAGAACAAGAGGTAAGTCTTTTTGACTTGTCAAAAGAAGATTTAATTGTTAGTCTTCCAGAAATGCATGACAAATATATTGATTGTAAAAAGAGACAAAAAGAGTTACTAAAACTAATGAAGATTTGTATGCTCAATTAAATGATCTTGCTTTTGAAAAGGAAAGTATTATTTCTAAAAATTTTACCTTGAAATCATCTCTCAATGATTGCAATATAAAATTGCTTACTCTAGAAACAAACTATGATATTCTTTCTCAAGAAAAGGTTGAACTATTTGCAAAATTGAATGATCTTCGAACTCAACCTATTTTGTGTACTCATTTAGATTATGATGCTATTATGAAAGAAAGAGATAGTTTGTTGTCTAATCTAGAGCAAGAAAATTTAAATGTTAAAAAGAGAATGGATGAGATTGCTAAGTTACAAAAAGAAATTAGTGGCTTGAGAAATAATGGTATTCTTGATAAGATTCTAAAAGATTCTTCTGGTTATACTGGAAGAAGAGGTTTAGGACATGTTCTAAAGGAAAGCCTTTATCACCCTAAACCTAGGATAACACAAGCACCCAAGACCAAGATCATGTATGTACCCAAGAACAAGTCAACTCAAAATCCTAGAAAGAGAAATGAAATTGATTCCATTTGCTATCACTATTACTTGCCTCTTGGACATTATTCTTTTTCATGTCCTTACAAGAAAAAGGACGTTGAGTTAGTATGGGTTCCAAAACCCCCAAACTAAATGAATATGAACTAATCAAGTTGAGATATGACCAATAATCTTGCTTTGAACATCCTTATGTCTATCTCTACTTAACACAATAGAATAACAAAATAAATCAAAGAAATTCAATCCAAACTTGAACATGTATACAGACCTGCAGAGACACTCTCGGTCAAATTATAGTTCGACCGAAAGGTAGTCGATCGACAAACTATTCGACCAAAAAAGGCTCTATATTGAACTTGAAGTAACTGGCAAACCAGTAACTCATTCGGTCAAAAAATAGTTTGACTGAGATATCAGTCAGTCGAAAATTTGTGGACCGAATCTAAAGCTAGAACAACCTCTAAAAATCTGAAAAAAATAGTAACTCACTCAGTCAAAAAGAACTTCGACCAAAAGAAAATTGATCGAGAAAGAATTCGACCGATCAAGGTTCTAGAAAACCTATTTTAAATATTTCAATTTGCTATCAATTTATCAACAGTGAAAATTTGAAAATCAAGAATGAATCATAAATCTTGGAGACCATTCTTTAAATCAAGATATATTGATCTTCTGCATTATGATTTTTGAATGAAGGTATATTTTTTTGGATATGACATTCTTACTAAACATATTGCAAAACTACAAATTGATATTAGACATTATTTCTTAAAATCACATATTGAAAATTCATATTTTTAAAAAAAAAGTTTATTAAGCATGCTCCTTTTCATGGTTTGCTTTAAATTTGAAAATTGATGAACCATGATTGCCTTGATTCTCTACTTTGTCTATCTTAAATCCAAAAGGCATGAGAAAACTTAATCAAAGAAATTATGGATATACTTTTATTGTGTTTCATATTCCACATGGTTTGTCTAAAATAATTCCTGGTCTATATCTATATATAAACCATGTGCTTAGAACTTTTATTGAAACTTATGAAAGTGAATGGATTGCTATTATCATCAAAATGATTGCAGTGATTCAGCTCATTGCATATATAGATGATGCTGTAAATTGAAAATGCCATTATTGCATTAAGGTAAATCTCTATGGCACAAATGCATCTTGACATATTAGTCAATGATTATTATGTTGAAAAGGATATCATCTTTGTGATGCATGAATACTTTCACTATGGACTTCAAGTTGTATGTTTTAAAATCTTCTATAAAGAAAAGGCAAGCAAAATTATTTGATATCTTGCTTAGAACAAGAATATTAATGTTTTATCTCATTGTTTGTTCTAAGAGAAAAAATATTACAAGTCATATGAATTAAAGATCTTTCTTCAAGTCATAAGAATCAAACCTATTTTTAAGGTACAAATTTTTCTATACATAAAAGCTTTATATTCAATCAAATGTATCATTCTGAATGCTTAAATTGGAAATCTACAAAAATTGCCTCTCGATCAAAATCAAGTTTGACTGAGGGGCGCCCAGGTCAAAGTCAAGGTCGACCTAAAATAAACTTGACAAAAGTGCTTAATTGTAAATCATTTCTTTGCACTCAATCTCAGTATATTAATATGAAACTTGTTCATCATATTAAAAACAAGATTTTAGTGCAAAGCTCTCATAAAAGCTTAACTTATTATAATCAAAATCTAATGCTTATTATGACCTTAGAATTCTTAAATGATATTGATTATAAGATTAAGGGGGAGCTCACAAAACTTTGTAAACATTATGATAAATCTTGATCAAATCAAACTTTAAAAACTAGCTATGACCTTAGGATTATTAAATTATCTTGATCTAAAATGGACTCTCTATATAAATATGGGCTTAACATCCCTCATTATTGACTAGAGATATATTTCTTGATCCTACTATGTCGTAAAGAAAATCTCATATCATTTTAGGGCTTAAAATCCCTTGTAAAATGGATGAGAAATCAAAACACATATGCCATGAATATAAAAGGATCTCATATCATTTCAAGGCTTAACATCCTTTGCAAATGATTGAGAAATAAATTGTGGCTAAATTTGACATAAAAATAAGTGGTTTGCATTCAATTGTATTGATTACCCTTGTTTTAAAAATTGAGCATCAAATTATCAAATTAAGGGGGAGTAATAAAAGTCATGATTATCTTGGTTTTCTTTTTGAAATAACAAAGGGGGAGAAATAATATAAAATCAATAACATAAAGTAAAATGAGTTTCATAATCTCTCGGATAGCACACACTTTCTCACAATTCACAAACAAGAGAATGGCTGCAAAAGGTAAACTTCAGATATGAAACTCATATGATTTATATTTCCTTGATTTATATTTTGGAAATGTTTGTCATCTTAAAAAAGGCTGAGATTGTTGGCTAAGTTGGACATTATTATAATCCCTTTGTTTTGATGATGACAAACATTTCTTTCTTGTGGTTTTAACTTGCTATTTGAGTGTTTCAGGGACAAGCATATAAGGTGGTGGATAGCAAAGACTTGGAAGATCAATTTGCTAAAATTGCTTTATTTTCATGATTGTAATCAAATGTAAAAACTTGTACAAGTACTTAGATATCATGTAAATCAAGCGTTTAGATCTTCCCTATCACACAAAACACTTTGATAGGTTATCTCCTAAGTTAGCGTCAAAATTGCACATTGATACACACACTCAGTAAATGAATACATTGAATCAGGGATATTCTCGGTTGACAAAAACCTTGACCAAGACACTCTCAGTCGACAAAGTCCTCGACCGAGAATAGACCCTCCTAGCTGTTAGACTGAGTTAGAAAAAGTAGTTCGGAGTTGAGTTGAACGTTGTAATACACTTACTCCAGACTTACCCTCGGTCGAAAAATTTCTCGACCAAGAGACTCTCGGTCGACAAACTTCTCGACCGAGAAAGGTTCTGTCTGCACTTTTCAGAATTAATCAACTACCCATTACAAATGCAATTAGTGGATATCTAACGGCTAGTTGAGCACTAAGAACACCCTAGAAGGTGTCTAGAACGTCCCCAAGCATTAACAAACCACTCCTATAAATAGGACAAACTATAGGACACCCAAAGCATCACTTGTGCATACAATTACACTTGAGATTCATCCTTTGTGAGCAACAAGCTGAGCTACACTTGCAATCTGTTCTACATTAGTGTCTTGTAGCTTAGTATTTCCTAGTCACCACCCTACCACGTTCATCCACAGTGGATAGGAGATCAATATGCTTGATATATGATCAAAGTGTTGTACTAAATTGGTAACATTGTTTCTTTCTATTGCATTTTGTTCTCCTTTGCTACTCCTAGGTTGGAGGCAGCAGAAAGGAGGTTGTAAGAGCTTCTTCGGTGGTGAAGGTAGCTTGGTGTGAGTTTGGACTACTTCTAGAATGTCTCAACGGGAAGCTACTTCAAGGGGGGGCTTGAAGTTACTTCAAGTGAATGCTGCTTCAAGGTTGGTGAGACGACTTCGGCGTGAAGATTATCCAAAGGGTTGTGAAGGTAGTTGTATCTTATGTAACATCCTTGTGAGGTAATAAAATAAAATTGCTTTCAAAATCCAAATTGGAAATAATTGGGTAGTGGATTGACTCCCTTAGTATTTTCTAAGGGTGGAACCACTCTAAACGCCTTGTCTCCTTCTCCAACATTTTGTGGTTGAATGGTTAAATTAATTTTAAAATTATCATAAAACCCTATTCACCCCCCTCTAGTGTTTTTTTCATACCTAAGACTTATTAGTCTTGAAGTGAAAACATAGATCTCTTAAAGATAGCCCTAGGTTTAGAACTATGTTGAATATGTGTAGTTCATCAATGACAACGTTAGAGATAAACCATGGTTGCTAGTCGACCAACCCAGAATTGTACATAATTTGTGTGAGGATCAGTTAAGGGATTAACTTAGATGTTGAAATACCTTAACATATCTTAATACACACTTAGGTGCACCTAATTATTTTAAGTGTCCTAATATGTAGGATGAGTTCATAAATTATATAATAAATGTCAGACATTAATATACACATATTACTAAAATGAGATTAATTTTATCAAGATGTGTGAAATCATGCACAAACAATTAACAAGGGCTAAATTATGGACATATTTAAATAAACACATGTTTTATATAAGCCAAGATAATTAGTGGTGACTTCATTTTAGTTAATAGTTTACTAAAAAAATTAGTGACTCGAATAAGTAACATATGAGATTTCATGAAAAATGACTTTATAGGAGTCTTCTCATGATAGAAAATGTCAAGGTGGGCCTAAATATCAAAAGTTATGGTTATTGATAATATATAATAATAAATATTAGGAAAATAAAGTTAAACCCTAATTTAATTGGAACTCCTAGAAGATAACCTCAATGCATAAATATACTGGATAAATCAGATTCTACATAGTTGAATTTTCTAGGAGATATAGTTTCAACTTATTTTTTTGATAAACAGACTAATTTTATTACGGAGTAGACATACGACATATACATGAAGCGGAAGACAAACTTACAGACCACACAAATGTCAAGAACAGATACATCCTACCACAAAAACTCATATCAGAATATGATAGTTTCTCCCCATGTGACTAATTATGAACCACATGTTCTCCCCATGTTGTGATGATGCTCAAGGTGGTTGTTCGAATGATCAAGCTGAGTTTATGGGTGTTTGTCCTCACATTGTTAAAAACCGATCGTTTCTCGCCTTCCATATTCTCCAACATGTGACCATGAACTAGATATTCCAACTGATCGAGGAGGTATCTAAGTTATTCTTGATCCATCCATTCAAGTTTGTATTTTGGAAAAATGAAGTAGTGAGGTTCAGGTTGATCTTAAACCATACTTCCTTGACCTTGGGGCAGTCTTAGATTGCATGAAGGGTGCTTTTCGCTTCTTTGGAACACATGTCATATACATCAATAATCGACATGTTCCTAGCTTTTCATAGTGTATTAATAAGTAATCTATCATGATACAAGAGATAGAAAAAAGTTTTAATTCTCTGTGGTACCTTCTGGGTCCATACGGTCTCTCAATATCCCTGTGAAGGGATCACCTTAGGGGTGATTAACTCCTAGAATAGATATTTGGTTCACAATTGTCCATGATTGTAGTTCATATAGTAAATCTCATCCCCTCCCATGATTTCATCTGGAGTAGGCATTGAGCAGATAATTTTGACATTATCCTTGTCAAAATAGTAATTCATAAAATCCTCATCCCAAACACCTTCTTACATGACCAAGAAAGCCACTTTTAAGTCCTTCCAGTTCATTTGGGATTGATCAGTAGTTTCTCAACTTGGATGTTGGGCATTTCTAATCCAGTTTTCTTCCCACACATTGGTTCTTTGACCATTCCTATTGGGTACTTCACACTTACCTTGTAATAAAGGAAGCTATTTGGAGATCGCAATCCATAAAGGAGAAACTTTCTCCTTTAGACCCACGATCTTTGATATTTGGTGACCATCCAGATAGGTGTCTTCTTCACCATAAATTTGGTTGTTGTCTTCATGAGTAAGGCCTTGTTCATTTCCTTTGTTGCCCAAATATACAACCCCCCTCATCTCTGGGTGCCAACAATTTACACCAAGAGATTAGGTGTGTGCTACCTGATGAATGTATATTCATCCTAGTTTTATTTGCGTTATCAGTCTGATTTAGCATTCATATAGCTTAGTTTTCATTAGAATAACTTTGTTTTGATCTACTTAGGTTTTTATGTTTATTTGCAGGAAATTGATACTTTTCTCGACTCCCTTTACAGGTTGTGGATTGTATCACTCTACAAATAGTTTGCCTAGGGGGTCTCGGGAAAAATTGGATTCTGAGCACCTTTAGAAAGCAGATCGATACATAAAAATGGTGTCCAAGATCAAAATTGACATGTCGATCGACATGCCAATCGACAAGAAAGCAAGAGGTTGATAGCCTTGTCAACCTCCCTGCTTGACACACTCAATGCCCGACAGCCGTGTCGACCCCTCCCCTCAACAACGTCATCGAGCAAAATCTGACAAGCAAATTAGCTATCGATCGAAAATCCTATCGACATGATTATCAATGTATACAACTGCTCGACAACCCCATCGACCCTTAAGGTTGACAGTCCTTTCGAACTCCAAGACTGATGACAGGAAGTTCAAAAGCCATCGACTGACAGTCCTGTCAACCGATGGACCTGTCGATCGACAACAAGTGATCGACACCGACAGAAAGTGGTCGACTCCGATAAGGAACGCAAGAGGTCGACATCCTCGACCCTATAAATAGCCCCCTAGCATAGCCGTACAACTCATCTTAGATTTTTTGGAGATAGAAACACCAAAATGATATCACTGAGATCAGAGTAAGGACGAGACCTATCGACCCAGCTAGTTATATCGACCTCGCTGGTCGACGCTTGTTGACCCCAATAAAGATTGACAGATCTCCTTCATCCGCAACTCCAAAGCCATCGATCCCCTTCTCCAAGGCAACTTATCTCTTCCCCAAGCTGTTGTTCATCCACCTACTTCTATTGCAACTTAGGGTAATACCAGAAGGAGAAAGGAGGGAAGTTTTCCATTGTGCACCATGTTGAGCCACTTCTGTTGCCATCATGAATGTGGTGGTGTCCTCTTCCTCTTCTTGTGATATTAATCTTGCCATGTTGAGGAAGTAGTCTTTTCACTGGGGTGTGGGGACTAGCCCCATTACCCATTTATTGTAATTTTATTCACGTTGCAATTCTTGTAAACATCTATTCATATTGGTCAACTAGATAAAGGCCATTTTGAAACAAAAGAAATAAAAACATGGCCGACTAGATAATGGTCATGAACAAAGAAACTATATGCAAAATAAATAAAAAGGAAAAAATAGTGTAATAATAAAAAGATAAGGGGTGGAATAGAAACATACCACCCATCTCCACCCCGGACATAGAATTTTGCTCATCCCGAGTAAAAATAAAACCCAATATGGAGGGATTAGAAGTGAGAGGATCTCTAGGTGGCCCTGGTAGCTTGAAGAACATCTAGCTAAAGGAGATGTGTATGAGGGCTGGGACCTTCATCTGAGGATCTTCATAGTATACCTGATGATAGAGAAGTCGTGGAAGATCAATGGGGTGTTCATATGATAGAGAAGTCGTGGAAGATCAATGGGGTGTTCATATTTTCTTTCACCTCACATTCCTTTCAATAAGATCCACAGATCTTCCTTCAACAGCAAGGGAAGTTTTGAAGATGGATGTAGATTGGGGGAGGTGGCGGGTACCCGGCCAGTAATGCTGGTAGAGCGGGATGAACAGAGTCAGGTGGAGGAGTTGGTTCAAGTTTTCTACCATCATAATGGCCTGCATATGGGAGAATTGATGATGATAAAAAAATATTTCAAATTATTTACAAATGTGTTTTGCTTCTCCTCAAAAACAATTTCATCAACATTGGGTTTAGTAAGTTTCATTGTTGATATAACATATGGCTCTAATTCTTTTGTACAAGGGGTCCCCACAGATTTAGGAGGGATGAGGACATATTCCTTACAAACAATAGAAGGGGATGCATGGGCTTCTTCCAAGGGTGGTATCTCCCCTTGTACATTAGTCTTATGTGGAATGAGAACTAGTTGTGTTGAAAAGGGGGTTAGATGCTCATTATCCAAAATAGACTCAAAAAAAGGGTATTGGTCTATGGTATCATTCAGATTTATGTTAAGGATGGGAGGGCTAGTTATATCTTCAGAATGACTCTCCTTCTTCAACTTTTCATATTCAAGTAATAAAGTCTCTAAAGGAAAGATAGGCATACCAACATCTTCATCACACGTAAAATATGGCTCCATAGTTTGTGCTATTTCTTCAAGATCTAACATGTATGACACAAAAATAGGACCATCGTCGTCATCGTCGGGAAAAACCATCTTGGATTTCGCAAGCTCTACATGGGGAGTATGTGATTGAACCTCTAGCAAGGTAGCTAACATGGCTTGACTGGATTCAAATTTTGCTTGTCCTTCTACTACCATCTTCTCTAGGGTCTTAAGTCTCTCTTCCAGTTCAAGATTAAATTGAATTTCACCATAGGATTTATACACCCCCAAATTTCGGCCATCCTCACCATACCCCTCATGGTAGTCTTGGGCCTTGTGCTCCTCATTTTGATTGTGACATTGCTCCTCATAATATTCTTCAGAAGATGGTGGATTGTAATTTCCATTGCATCCATCATGGTGGGAAGATTCAATATTACAAGATGTCACCAAAATCATGGGGGAACTTATTTGGAATATTTAGGTTTTGGGATTGGGCTTTCAACAAAGTATCTAATAAAGTTTGGCTACTTATCAGTTTTTCTGCCATCTTCTCTAGGGACCTAAGTTTCTTTTCTTGCTGAGGATTATATTGGGTATCATAAATAGGTCCATTACCCCCAAAATTCTGTTGGTCATACCCTCTAAAATTACGTTGATCATACCCCCACTCAGAATATGGATAGCAAGGTTCCCCATAATGGTTCTCAAAAAGATATGGATTCACACTGTACCCACCAGGATGAAAGGGCTCGTATAGAGGGTGTTATGGGATAAAGTCAGACAGGCAAGAGATGCATGGTGGTAAAGACCACAATAATGACATTGTGGGGGATATTGGGATGCCCACTCCATTAGAAAATTCCTAAAAGATATGTCAATCAATGCATGAGAGAAGAGAGATTACATGATAATGGTTTAGTCAAAATTACAAAGAGAACTAAAAATTATAAAGCTATTTTTTTTGGAATAAATTAAAATTACAAAAAAAATTAACTAGAAAGTAGTACTGCTGGAATGGAAACTCAACAAAAAGAGGAGATACACTTCCGGAGTTGTGCTTAGAAGGTAATTATGAAATGAAAATAAATTATGGAACAAGATTAAAAATTACAAAAAGAATAAACTAGAAAGTGGTACTGCCGGAATAGAAACTCGTCAGAAGGAGGAGATACAATACTGAAATGTTACTCGGTAGGTAAAAAAATAAAAAAAAATTATGAAATAGAAGATCGAGAACAAGACTAAAATTATACGAGTTAGAGAAATATGAACAAAATTATACAAGATATACTAGCAACTGGATCCAAAAAACAACCTTTTCGTCCCCGACAAAGGTGCCAAATTCATGTGCATCGTTTAACACACCAATCACTAGGAAAATTATCCTAGAGTTTATCTTTTTTATACTTTCCAATAAAGGCTAGTATAGAAGGGTCGATCCACAGAGACGGCGATGAAGATGGTTGAGTTTCAATTTTGATTGCGAGAACAAAAATGTAAAATCTGTTCTAAGAGTTTGTTAAAACTAAAACAAAATAAAATAAAGATGTTGAATTAAAGATCAACAAATCAAAAGAAAGAAATACCAAAACTAAGGGATTTCACCATCCTAGCCGATGTGAAACGAGACCAAAGAAATTACAGGATAAGAAAGATAAAGGAAGGTATGTGAAACATTTATAAATGATTCACAAAAGATGAACTCCCAGTGAACCCATTGGTCCTAACGTTCACAGATCCTAGTTCAATCATCCTAATGGGAACTTTTCCGAGGTCTCATCCAAATTCCCATGAAATCGATTTGGTTGTTTTAAATCTTGAGTTCCACAGTCGCATCTGCCAAGATTAACAAGTGATGAAAATGAGAGATTACTTCGTTAAAATCGTCGAGATCCAAATCAAAATCCATTTATCTAAAAAATCCTATAAAACTTAAACTAATCATCACATGTCTAAGGATTTGCTCCACTTGCCTCGGTAAGAAAACTACTCGCTAGTCATACTAAGGGATGGAGAAAATAAGGAAGGTAGAAAGCCATAGACCAGAAGTGACAGAATCTCCAAGGAGATCTTAGTTGGTGACAATGAAATAGCTTTCTCTCTTAGTTCCCCGCTCTAAAGAAAAGAACAAGAAGAAGAAACGAGATCTAGAAACTAAAGATAAAAGAACAAACTTTTATTACAGAAATGAAAGATTACACTATGAAAAGAAACGAAAAAGTTTAACTACTAGATACAACTATAAAATCTTAGATGCTTTTCTTAGTGGGGTCCCCTTTCCTTTTATAGGGAAATGAGGGGTGGAAACCCTACATACAAGACTCTCTATAAGATTCTTGTCCGACGGATGAAAATATTATGGATCTGGTCAATAGGAGAAATGGTTGATTGTTTTGAATTATGTTGACCATTCACATTCTTTTTGCTGTAGATTCCCATAATAGAGATTTCAAGAAGATTTTACTCCTGTCAAAGGCACTAAATAGATCCAAATAATAGTATTTTATTTTATTTTATTAAATTTCCTTTCCAAAAAATATTTTTACATCAAATTTGGAGTTCGTATGCAGAAGTTATGAAAGTTTTAGTGTTGGGTATACATTAATTTCAGGCACTGCGGGAATTGTGTAAAACATCTTCCAAGGAAAATTGATCATTGGATGGTTAGTCCATTTTCCTACAAAAAATCAACCAATATAATTAAAAATCCAAATAAATAGAAAAATCTAAATTAATACAATTAATTATAAAACTAAGAAAATAAATAACAAAACAATCCCAAAAAGATATCTAAAAGATTAAATAAAAAAAGATAAATACACATTTATCACTCTTGTAGAAGGGAAATGACTTATGATAGTATATTGATAATATGTGATAGGTTTAAGATAGACTCCTCTTATTTATATATAAGAATATGGACATGATTCTATAGACTTCCAGAGTTGACTAGACTCTATATGGGCCTATAGACTCTAGCCCACATATGAGATGACTATATTTGTAACACTCCCCCACAAGTTGGAGCATGGGAGAATAACTTACCCAGTATGGATCAGATACATAAACAATACATACAAAAATGTTATGACTAAAACATGATATCCCTTGACTTACCATGAATTGGATTTTGGAATTTTTGCCTTTGAAGCTTCCCCAGAGATTGATAAACACCAGATCTTTGAGAGAGGTTGACATACACCAAACATATGAGACATTTGGAGATTTGAATAGATTGGAGCTTGTATATTAGAGTATGTTGAAGGAACATGAAAAGATCATCTTAATCACCAACTTATTTTCTACTATAATTTAAGTAGTTTCTAACAGAAGACTTGACATGATATGTACCATAGGAAAACTAAGATGTGGTATACAATCAATTAGCTTGATAGGGAATAGATGCATAAGAAGGAAACATTACTAAAATAGCCTACTGAATGATACTCTAAAAAATATAGGTGAGTCAGACAAAAACATAAGCATATGTGCAAATAATCCATGAGGATCTAATACTAGAACATTGAAGTGTTTTCGCAGTAAAATGACCGAGACATGGCCAATGAAGAATTTTATATGCCCAATGATGAGCATTGGTGACATCCATTTGATACTAGAAGATAAATTTCGAATTATAGATCAATGCTTGGCAACTAGGAATCAGAATGGATAGAAGATGATTATCAAATGACCAATTTCTTCTTAAATAAAGAATACCCCACACTAATAAAGGACATTAAGAATCACAAGGAGTTGTGAGTTCTTATATCCTTGACAGATACACCTCAATTATCTATGTGATGAGTTGGTCATGTCATGAATCAACTATCTAGATGAATATGAGGAACCGGATTTTGAGTTATGGTTTGTGACCATTACATCCTAAATGACTTCCATGTGAACCATAATGTATGACCTTGATGGTAGCACCCATTGGGATGAAATCCATAAGTGCAAATGAGTCTTAAATGCTAAGAAACATGGATAACATTTTCAAAAAGGATAATTGATGCGATGATTTTGAGTCGCATTTGTAGACCGATTTCATATGTGTTTTGTGCCTTAATTACTCATTTTCATGGATATTATTGCATAATTCACTTTATTTGGTCTCTGCCATCATTTTATATCAAATCCCCTTTATTTCATTATTTTAAGCATTATTGATCATCTTATCATAAATCGTGTGGATTTATTTGGTCTTGTTGTGCAATTTCAGGAAAAACAAGTATCTACATCCGTCGATACCATCGACGGATGTCGATACCATCGACCAAGTCACAGGTTGTCAGCCGAGAAAAGCAATATAGTGTCGATACCATCGACTCAAGTCGATGCCATCGACACAAGGAGAGCTACAGCGTCGCTAAACGACAACAACCGACGCTAAAGGAGTCGATACCATCGACACGCAAGTCGATGGTATCGAGATCACCACAGGCGCTCAGAATAAAAGAAAGGAAAGCTGCCGCTAATCCGCTGGGTCGATACCATCGACCCGCGTCGATGGTATCGACGCCGGCAGATATGCGTTGGATCTGTTTTGATCTCGATCGGACGGCTGTTGTTATTTGACGACCTAATTAGGGACTTATACCTAATGACGGCCGCCCAGACGTAAGGATCATCTCATTTTTGGATTGCACGAGTGCCGAGGAGGAGAGAAAGGAGAACGGAGGCCGAGAAGCTCATACCGGGTGATTCGGACGCTGCCGAAGACAATTTCCACCACCGACAGGCGGGGGAAGCTGTGTTCTACGCCAAGGATCCACCGGTTCTTCTCCGTTCAGGGGTTTTCCCATCTATTTCACGTTTTTCTTATGAATTCCCCAATTTCTACCATGTATTTGTGTAAGATGAACATGAGAGGCTAAAACCCTCAATCTTTAGGACCGGGAGTAGCCCGGGGATACATTGTATGATGATTTTATATTGATAATTCATATTTTTTTCTCATATCCGTGGTATAAATTCGTTTTCTCTATTGCTATTGTTATGCTTGATCACCATAATAGTAAATTAATGCCCTTAATCACTTCGACAGAAGGATTAACGGTTGAAAAGAAACGAATTCTACATTAATTAATAAAACCCTTGACAAAGGAGTTGTAAAATTAATGGTGGGAACTGAGGGACCGATCCTAATGCGCTTAGTTTAGGGGAATGATTACTACGACGGTGGAATCAACCTAAACCTAAGTAGTGAATTACACCACGACAGTGGGTAATTCTCATTTCAGGCCACTACCCGGATAGAGAGAGAAGTGTGAGGAATTATATGAAATCTAATACAATGTTGACCCGCGGTGAAACCGCCATCCTAAAGATATCCTTTTAATTGATTAAATTAACCTTTAATCGATTATTTTCTTTGTTTCATTTTTATTTTCTTTTAATTTCAACAACAAATTCTACTTTGTTAATCGGTCTAGCTGATTGCGATTAGTTAGTAGAAGTCTCCAATAATTCACGTATCCCTGAGTTCGACTCGGGCCTCACAAGGCCTATATTACTCGACGCGTATACTTGCGTTTAAGCGCGTAGTAAAATACACGTCAATAATGCATGTTAATTACAACTTAATGACTAAGAGATTTTGCATACGGATACTAAAACCGCATTCCTATGAGAAATAAGACAAGGATGTGTATGTGACACAACCTATAAGGTTTATGAATCCATTAATGCAAATGAAGTCTATAAGTTACAATGGATTAATCAAAGTGATTGATTAAGTACAAGCAACTCAGAGCTGGATCTTTACTTTGATGATATAGTCAAAGGGTTTGACTGATATGTCAAAGATAAAGAAGGGATCTGCGATTTAGTGGGAGCATATTCACATTCCACATGTTGATGTGAAATGAGATGTTCTAAGAATGGAAATCCAAAGTGGAAATTATCTTTAAGGAAGATAGAGATGTTTTCTATGTAATAGGAATAGAGATCTATAGAGATAGTTCTCAAAAACCTCTTGACCTGAAAAGAGAGAGCATACATTGGCAATCTACAGTAAAGGGTTCAGTGTGCATAGATTCAGTGGGAGAAAACGTGTCCATGTTACATGGAGTTGGTATCCCAAGGCCAAGTGTCCAATTCTTATAAAGAATGGGAACACTAATAATAGATATGGATCTATCATGTATGTAATCATCCCATTATCTTACTTGTATGGACATAGCAAAATAAAGTGCATTCATCATCTTGTATGTAGGACATGACAATATGATGTGATCATCCTGATAACTTGTACGTGGGACATGACGAGTGGATATCTATCTAGTTCCAGTAAGGGTTACTGAAATACCATGAGAACTTGATAAGTACTTGAGAAGTAATAGTTCTATGGAAATAAGGAAGGGTTCACTGTAAAGCGTTACACTGATGCGAACTTCCGAAAAGGATAGAAAATTAATCACAAAATATATGTGGGATATATAAAAATGAATGTTTGTTGATAAATGAAAATGTTCCAATAAAGCTGTTTTAAATGGAAATGTCGAGTATCCGTATGTTAGAGAACATCAGTGGATACTATATGGATCTAGGGGTTCATAGAGATGAACTTATAGATATTCTGATCTTTGATGACAAGTAAGGAGTACTTGGTCATGCAATGTGGCTAAAGGTTATCAAAGGAATACTAGATCGCATATTATGACAACTCCATATCATACGCGTGACGTACAACGAAGAGATGAGAGACATGCAGTTAATAACGACTTTGGCAAGGTGTTTCCATAACTCACTGTGTTAGCACTAGAATATAGTAACATGTGGGACATGTTTGAAGATCACTATGAATATGATTCAAGGGTGATTGGCTAGCAGTGCAAGTGGGAGTCTATTGGTATGTATGCCCTGAGAGCCAATCATGGGATGATTGGTGGGATACATTAAGATTGATTTGATAAACATCAAAGGAAAGCTTCCAATTCTTTCTGGTTTAGTCATAAGAGATAATGATAGAACAAATTGAATGTCTAGAGAATGACAGTACTTAATGACGTATGCTTTCAGGTTGAGGACCTGAACGATGAGATCATACAGATGTTAAGAGTTTATACATTCTTATTATGTCCCTAGTCGGATGTCATTGTGGAAGGTAGATAGATAGCAATGACACACAAGACTAGATTGTGGTGTTGGTTGATGACAGAATCTCATTAGTCATGGTATGGAGATATCAAACCAAACACATAGGTACTTTTTGGAGAACAAGTATACCGGACAGACCCACCGTGACTTTGACACATGGAACCATAACATGGTAGTCACAGTCAGTCCTCACAGTGATGGTGGTGAGTGTGATTCTTTGACCTGAAATCACTACACTCAACACATGTTGTTGGGTACACTTTCACATCATCAAATGCAATCCTGAAACATGGGTTGCTATAAAGGTGATGATTGGGTGGCTTTGACACATGGG
Source organism: Alisma plantago-aquatica (assembly GCA_963693085.1). Classification (NCBI taxonomy): domain Eukaryota; kingdom Viridiplantae; phylum Streptophyta; class Magnoliopsida; order Alismatales; family Alismataceae; genus Alisma; species Alisma plantago-aquatica. The sequence goes on from OY856409.1 coordinate 1,331,233,537, forward strand.
GCTTTTGAGGGGTGAGTGATAGATATGGGATTTGTCCTTCCTGAGAGAGTTTGATATCCATGGCTACTTGATGAGTAGGATTGAGATAGGTGTGCACACACATATGTGAATCAATATATGATATTTATGTCACACATATCTCCTCCAATCTACTCAGAGATCAAGAAAATGAATGAACGTTGACAGGATGACTGTTCCATGCCGTGAGTTCATTCGGGATATTAGTGACCAAGGAATTATACATTTGTTGTAACACCATTCATAGATTGTAGGATTGAAAGTTGTGGTCCAACTTTCTATTTCACTTGGGTAGCACTGATGTGCGACTAGGCACCACTCTTTGCTTGTGAAGTCATAAGTGTTATGGACTTTCACTGCCACTGTGAAATGGGCCTGTAGGGTCACACACATAGGATTTAACCTGGAAGAGGAGTTTATCCACAAACTATGTTTAAATTGATTACTAAAGGACTTTGGTAGTTCAATTAAACACTCAATCAATTGATAGTTCAATATCACAGTGTTGAAGGTGTTGGACTGATTAGTTAGAGTATCAGATTGATTGAAACTGCAATTGGCTGATTTTGCACAGTCTGCACTCCCAAGTGATCGGCTCATGAGATGAACCGATCGACTCAGGTTGGTGAACCGGTCGGCTCAAAGTAGTGGGATGATCGGCTCATGTATCATGAAATGATCGGCTCAATTTTTGAACTGGTCGATTTGTGGACCAACCGAGATTGTTTGGAAAGTCAGAAGACTATTTTACAAATATAATTTGTTTCACTCGTACAAATTTGATTTGTATAAGGATTAATATTTGATTACTTGGAAATAAATATGAAAGTCAATTTGATTTATACCAGGACCATGAACTGATCGGCTCAGAAGCGAACCGATCAGCTTAGGTTCCCCAACCGATCAATTGAGGTTTGAACCGATTGGCTCAGGTCCCCAAATGACTGTTTCATGCTTGAAACAATCAGTTCAGGTGGCGCAGTTGGTTGTTTTGTGGAAAATCTCGAACCCTTCTACTCTTGCTTTAATCCCGCATTGCCCGGGGTAGATAACCCTATCCCATGACCCTCCTATATATAGGGGTATTAGGGGCTTCTCAAGAACAACAACTCAGAACACCAATTGCTCTGCAAAGTTGTCGTTCTCTCTGGTTGTGGTAACTGAGAGAGCCCGAGCAAGTGCAACCCGATAAGGGAGGCACAACAAGGGAAAGACAACTACAGAAATACAATTGGTTGCAGGAGAGTGTGTCCGTGACTAGTACACCGACAGGAGGGTACGACTCCTTCTGATTCCTTGTGGGACAAGGAGATCAGAGTTCCAGGTGGTCCGTGTGGACTACTTCAGAGGTGGGAGACTTCTGTCGCTCGGAGGACAATTGTCAATCCTAACAGTCCTGGTGAGACCAGGAGCTGCACAGACACCATCCAAGACCGGAGGTGAAGACCGCACAAGCCACGAGGTAACGTCGTCGAGCAAGCCTCGGGACAAGGTATGTCTCTACAAACCATCTTTCCTACTGTATAGACGTTGATGTGATTCCTTTATACTGGGTTTGGGGAGAAGAATTTTTTTTGTTTCTACTTCCTTCTATTTCTCCCCTAAAAACCAACAGGTTATCACTCCAACTCACCTTCCAAATTCATCATGTTTCCTTATTAGTTATACTAACTATTTGAATTGGTAATAAAAAATAAAATCCTCATTCATCTTTATATACATACTATATCTATATTAAAAAAATTTAAAATATCATTTATGAGTTACTAAAATTCCATCATTTTCCATAAAAGTGATTAGGTATTTATAATTAATTAAGCATAATCTATTTATCTAATAATCTTTAAAACTCAGCAAATTCTATTTCATTTCCATGAACCTCCATTTTAAATTACATCACATTCTGATAAGGGATCTGACAGTACTAAAATTTTAACCACCTAAGTGAAATAATGTGAAAGACAAATAAGTCACTTATATAAGTTCAAACATTGTTCTTGCAAATTTTATTTGACCAAAAAAAGGAGCTCATATTTCTTTGAAATTAAAAATCATGCTTCATCATTGTAAAATAAACTATATCAACAAAAATAAGATCTGACACATATGACACAAAAATAGGATCATTGTCATCATCATCGGGAAGAACCATCTTTGATTTCTCAAGCTCAACAAGGGGAGTCTGTGAGTGAGCCTCTAGCAAGGTAGATAAAATGGCTTGACTGGATTCAAGTTTTTCTTGTCCTTCTATTTCCATCTTCTCTAGGGTCTTAAGTCTCTCTTCTAGTTCAAGATTAAATTTAATTTCACCATAGGATTTATACACCACAAAATTTTGGCCATCCTCACCATACCCCTCATGGTAGTCTTGGGCCTTGTGCTCCTCATATTGATTGTAACATTGCTCCTCATAATATTCTTCAGAAGATGGTGGGTTGTAATTTCCATTGCATCCATCATGGTTGGAAGATTCAATATTATAAGGTGTCACCGAATCATGGGGGAAAATATTTGGAATATTTAGGTTTTGGGATTGGGATTTCAACAAAGTGGCTAACAAAGTTTGGCTAGTTACCAATTTTTCTAGCATCTTCGCTAGGGACCTAAGTTTCTTTTCTTACTGAGGATTATATTGGGTATCATAAATAGGTCCATTATCCCCAAAGTTCTATTGGTCATACCCTCTAACATTATGTTAATCATACCGCCCCCTCAGAATATGGATAGCAAGGTTCCCGGTAATGGTTCTCAGAAAAATATGGATTCACATTGTACCCACTAGGATGAAAGGGGTCATATAGATGGGTGTTATGGGATAAAGTCGAATAGGCAAGAGATGCACAGTGGTAAAGACCACAATAATAGCATTGTGGGGGATATTGGGATGCCCACTCCATTATAAAAGTTCCTAAAAGATATGTCAATCAATGCACGAGAGAAGAGAGATTACAAGATAATAGTTTAGTCAAAATTACAAACATAACTAAAAATTATAAAGCTAAAAATTTATAGAATAAACTAAAAAAAACTAGAAAGCAGTTTTTTCTGGAATGGAAACTCAGTAGAAAGAGGAGATACTCTTCCAGAGTTGTGCTCGGAAGGTAAAAAGAAAAAAATTATATTTAAGGCTAAAAAAATTTGAACATGCTAAAAAAATTAAAATAAATTATGGAACAAGATTAAAATTACAAAAATAATAAGATTGAAAGAAGTACTTCCGAAATAGAAACTGGGAAGAAGCAGGAGATACACTACCTGAATGTTACTCAGTAGGTAAAAAAAATACAAAAATAAAAAAAAGAAATTATGAAACAGAAGATATAGAACAAGACTAAAGTTATACAAGTTTGAGAAATATCAACAAAATTATACTAGATATACTAGCAATCAGATCTAAAAAACAACCTTGTCGTCCCCGACAATGATGCCAAATTGATGTGCATCGTTTAACACACCAATCACTAGAAAAATTATCCTAGAGTTTATTGTTTTTCTACTTTCTGATAAAGGCTAGTATAGAAGGATCAACCCACAGAGACAGCAATGAAGATGGTTGAGTTTCAAATCCGATTGTGAGAATAAGAATGTAAAATCCATTTAAAGAGTTTGTTAAAACTAAAACAAAATAAAATAAAGATGTTGAATTAAAGATCAACAAATCAAAAGAAAGAAATACCAAATCTAAGGAATTTCCCCACCCTAGCCGATGTGAAACGAGACCGAAGAAATTACACGATAAGAAAGATAAAGGAAGGTATGTGAAAAATTTGTAAATGATTCACAAAAGATGAACTCCCCGTGAACCCATTGGTCCTGGCGTTCACGAATCCTAGTTCAATCATCCTAATGGGGACTTTTTCGAGGTCTCATCCAAATTTCCATGAAATCATTTTGGTTGTTCTAAATCTTGGGTTCCATGATCGCATCCGCCAAGATTAACAAGCGATGAAAATGAGGGATCACTTTGTTAAAATTGTCGAGATCCAAATCAAAATCCATTTATATAAAAAAATCGTATAAAACTTCAATCTAATCATCACATGGCTAAGTCTTTCTCCCCTCATCTCGGTAAGAAAACTACTCGCTAGTCATACTAAGGGATGGCGAAAACAAGGAAGGAAGGGAGAAAGTCATAGATCGGAAGTGACAGAATCTTCAAGGAGATCTTAGTTGGTGACAATGGAATAACTTGCTCTCTTAGTTCCCCGTTCCAAACAAAAGAACAAGAATAATAAATGATATCTAGAAACCTGAGATAAAAGAAATACTTTTATTATAGAAATAAAAGATTACACTTATGAATGGAAATGACAAAGTTTAACTACAAGATACAACTATAAAATATTGGATGCTTTTCTTAGTGGAGTCCCCCCTCCTTTTATAGGGGAAGAAGGGGTGGAAACCCTACATACAAAACTCTCTATAAGACTCTTATCCAATAACTGAAAACATTCTGGATTAGGTTAATAGGAGAAATGGTTGATTGCTTTGAATTATGTTAACCGTTCGCATTCTTTTTGCTGCAGATTCCCATAACAGAGATTTTGAGAAGATTTATCTCCCATAAAAGTATCTAAATAGATCCAAATAATAGGATTTTCTTTTAGGAAATTAAATTTTATTTCCAATGAATATTTATACATCTAATTTGGAGTTTGTACGTAGACGTTATGACACTTTTGGTGTTGGGTATATATTAATTTCAGGCACCGCGAGAATCGTGCAAAACATCTTCCAAGGAAAATTGATCATTGGAGTGGCTAGACCATTTTCCTAAAAAAAACAACCAAATATAATTAAAAATCTAAATAAAGATAAAAATATAAATTAATTCAATTAATTACAAAACTAAGAAAATAAATAACAAAATAATCCCAAAAAGATATCTAAAAGATTAAATTAAAAAGGATAAATGCACATTTATGAAAATACGCCGGACTTAAATCTTTGTTTGTCCTCAAACAAGTAAAATCATAAATTATTTCAATTTATACTAACAACATGTCTTTCCTCACCCTTGTAACATCACTTTATTCCTTACCTCCAAATATGGCCAGACAACCCATCTCTTAAAACCACAAAACACAAAATTCTATGTTCCCTATCAAAAACAAATATCATATCTTGTTTTCTAAATCAAGACTTTGTAGAAAAACATGCTTCATTTTACTTTTACTTTGACACTCTGATTTTTATTATTGTATTTATTTTATGTGAGTTGTTGCACAAGGACATGATGAAATTGGGTGGTGTGAAAACAAAGAAAGAAGTGATGATTTTTTTTTATCCCTCCTCTATTCGACTCGGGATTTAAATTTGTGGAGTTGTGGCTACATTGGTCACAATTTTTTCATGTGTACTTTTGGCATCTTTTGATGGTACGCCTCTTTGTGGGGTATGTAGGGGTATGTAATTTTTGATATGGGAAGCATGACACACTAGACATGATTTTTGTCCGGTGGTAGTTCTTTGCTTCTCTTTTTTTAGAAAGAAAATAAGGGGGAAACAAAAGGTGTCATTGTGCTTATAAGTTCACACAGTTATTTTCTCTTTTTTTTTTAAGTTTCATTACATCAGAAAGAATATTCATGTCAATCACATTATATAAGATTTATATTAAGCTAATCCATAGTTCAAAAATAGAAAAAAATTATGTTTGGTTTTTATTGATTCCATATGGCTTGCCAACTTTTTCAAGGAGTGATGCTATTTTTGGATCCTAGGTGACATGATGGTTTCATATATGGCAATTTGTGAAAATTTTTGCATTTTCAGTAGACTACTACTAACTGGTCATGATCAACTAGACTGATTGGAAAAGTTGATTGTTGGTTTTGTAAAAGAAAATAAAATAAAGAGAAAACAAAAGAGAGCAATGATAAAATGTTTGGTTTAATCAAATGGAATTGGAATCCTTAGGATTACGATTTCACCGTGAGGTCTCACTGCATGCAATTCTACACAACTAACATAACTCGTCTCTTATCCTGGATAGAGGCCTATAGTCAGAATTGCTCTCTTCCACGATGCAATCTACTACCTAGTTCTAGGTCAGTTCCACACCAGTAGTAACTTATACCCTAGATCTAAGTGCATTAATTAATACTCTGGGTATCCACCATTAACCGTACATTACCTTGTCTAAGGAATTTATAGGCTAATGTGTTAATCGTGCCTTTTCAAGCAAGTTTTTGACTCTAAAAGCGGAAACTTGAATAACTTCTATATCTTCATGCATGTTTTGATTTGAATTATTGTGCAAATTTGAGTAGTGGCGGTGAAATCCAGTTCCACTCTAGTGTTTCATCAATTGATAACTGAAACCTTAATCTAGTTCTTTTTATTCTTGCAATCTTAGATTAACTAAACCGATCTCAATTTTTGTGATAAATAATAATTCTTTCTAAGTTACTTTGATTAGATAGTTCTTAAATATGTTGTCCCTTGGGATTCGATCTTTAACTATACTATGATAAGATCTGTCTGCTTGCAGGTGGTATTATTTCACCTTGGTTTTGGTAAACTCTAGGAATTTATTTCCTAGTGAATTTACTTGTACGATAATATCCACGTCACTACTATCCTTCAAGTTTCCACTCTAGATGTAGTTCCTTGTGATCTGGTCTAGTCTATCACAGGTAGATATTGGGATGTTTGTTGCTTGCATGACATGTGTTGCAATGGTCAAGAGTGAAGCTCTAGCCAGCATAATTCTTCCTATCAGTGAAAGTTTTCTATTGGACCAGATGTTGTCTTTGGTTTGGAAAGAGTTCACCAAGTCTAAATAAAATGCCTTGGAATTTCTCTTATGGATTATTGGAATTCCAAAATGCTACCAAGGTCCCAAACCTAACACATTCACAATTTCCCACTGATTGCTCTGCACGTAGAAGCAAGTAATAAAATTGATGATTTCTCCTTGGCAACCTGTTGCCCTGAGGCATCTTCAAACTTGTGAAGGCATCTCATGATACATAAGGCTTTACTGAAAAAAGCCTCCCCAAAAAGGACAATGCCATTTGTGAATCATAAGTGCGAGAACACCACCTTCGTGTTGGTGAAGTGTGATGGTTTCCACCTATCTTGTTCGACCTCTTCGTGGATTTGTTGGCAAAACTATCCATGCACAGAACAAAAATGTAGGGAGAGAAGGGATCACCTTATTTGATGCACCATGTAGGTTTGATAAGGGGAAGGGACTCTCCATTCTAGATGATGGATGATTGACCTATAGTAATGATCATCATCACAATATGAATAATAAAAGAAGGGATAGTTGTTCTTTATAGCATATCATAGATAAAATCCCACCTAATTTTTTCATACTCTTTTGAGATATCGACATTCAAAGCCATAGTGTGTTTAGACATTCTTGTATTCTCCATGAAGTGACTAATCTCCTGTATTAGAATAATGTTTTTGTGCAAACCTTGACTAGGAATGAAGCTCATTTAGGAAGGAGAAATCCAAGCATCTAGATATGGTTTGATTCGATTCACCAGAATTTTAGATAACACTTTCACGCACATGTTGTTCAGGGAGATAGGTTTGAGATGGTTATAGGTTGTCAAGTGTTGAAATTTGGGAATTAACACAATTGAGACTCAATACTTTGGTGTTCCATAGGTTCCCTGTGGAAGGGTTTATGGATGAATTCAGATAGAATCATCTAGATCACTCTCCAATTATGTTGAAGAAAACCCACATCTATACCATCCAGGCGAGGTGCCTTGCCTGGTGCCATGGAAAAGAGAGTACTCCTAATGTCATATTCTTGGGGAATACTAGCCGACACAGTTGATTGTTTAGGTGTCAATGCGGGAAAGCATCCTTTGTAGGTCAAAGCCTTTTTCTTGCATGAACCAGGGCAGGGATCTATGAATATGGTTAGGAACTTATTGTTGACATGTCTTATTAAGGCTTCCTTATCATCTACCCATTGGTCATCATTGTCTTTTAGTCACATGATCTTGTTTCTCCACCTTCATGCTTTCACAAGTGTGTGGAAATATTTGTTGTTACCATCACCCAATTGAAGTCATTCACAATGAGATTTTTGCTTGAGTTCAATTTCTTCAATACATAATTCCTCTAGGATCTGAAGATGCAAATCAATAGTAATATTTTCTATCTCCGTGTTATAGCATCTCGCAACTGTTGCTTTGTTGAGAAAGAAGAATCATGACTTGTAGAGATTTGAGTTCCTTCTGTCTTTGATTACGGGTGCAAGAGTCCCATGACGAGGCATCCTGGATAAAGTTGGATGTCGAAGACTACCTCCCCAGCCCCAGGATCATTTCCCAAAGAAGAAAGAAAGAGGGAGCTATCTAGCATCTGCACTGTGATTTCAAGACTTTGGGCCCATGAAGGTCGGCCCAAGGCAGAGAAAAGTGCAAAAGGGCTGAATAAGCATGCAAATTTCATAATGCCCAAATTTGAGTTATGTGGATCTGATTGATATGATTTTTGCATCCTTAGATTTTTAATCGAAAACTCTATATCATGGAGTACCTTGGAGGATAAAATGTTCATTCATGAATGTCATATATAATGGCAAAACATGGCATATCAAGCCAAGAAACTTAGGTAAAACATGTGAGGTAGTGTTATATCTTGGATCAGAGAACCAATGTGACCTCAATTACATATCAAGACACGTAAATCATCTAATTAAGATTATATTAAGTTAGTTTCCCATCACAAAAGGAGAGATAAGGTATATAAAGGAGAAGAGAGAAATTCTAGGTTATTACAGAAACAATGGCTCAATTATCTATCTACTGCCCCCAGAACTCTCAATATTTTGACCAACTCATCTAGTCGGTTGACTCACATGCACCAGATATTTCAACATCCCACAGTCCTGATATATATACCCTATACCAAAATGATCATAACTTTTACATCACAAGACAAAATTTAATGTAGCAAGTATGTGTTTGAAAGGAAATTTAATGCTCTACATGATGAATGTATCTTAAAAGACTTTCCAGCCAATCGACTGTCCTTGAGACTCAATCAACTCATCATTGTGGGAATCAACAACAAAGAGAGTCAATTTGTCAAAATATTAAAAGAAGACAACTCAATAAATCTCTCCATTTGGGGCAAGCAATTGATATTCTAAAAAGGCACAAAGGACATTTTATCAATTGCGTATGATTTTGTATGGAAGAAACAATTCAAATAAAGACTCGATGAAATGCCAAAAACAATAAAATCATTAATGTGGTCAAGTTTTGAGCAATGCAACTTGGGGCTGAAGTAAGTGAATAAATACAGTCAACCATCTAACACCATAAATGAGGCAATCTATTTACTATCAACAACCATTATTCTAGGTTTTTTGTAAGACCCCTGACCTTGCTTTATGGTTTAACATGCTTGATTATTATAATAGTGCACTTAAAACCTTAATCTAACCCTAATATGTGCTTTGATATCATGTGACAAGGCTAAGTTTCAAGCTTGGTCCAATTTGGACACTGTTTGAGCAAGTTATGGAATTATATGCTTATTTTGGACTTTTATGCAATTTATCCATATATGAGATTTTTCTTGCAATTTTTCACATGCTTGTTGTAACAAACATGTTTTCAAATAATTCTTGAGCTATTTGTGCCTTGGGAAGCCTTGTTACACCTTGGTTTTTGTGGTGACATCTACTTAGGGTTTCCTCCCATAGATAGGCTAACTTGAGTGCTAGAACTTGATGGTTCTCCTTATTTGTTGGGATCTGATGGTGGTCCCTAGAGTTGTGAGTGTTTATGGTTTTCTCTCTTAATCCTTGGGTCAATGGTTCAACAAATAGAGGTGCAAATCAATGGTGGAGCTAGGGTTTCACCATTGTGACCAAAGGGTCATGATCTGATGGTTACCCTATTGTGGGAGATTGATGGCTGGTTTGGAGGTCAACATTCGATGGTCATTTTGACTCCTATTACTAATGGACCTTCTAGTTTGCATGGACATGATGGTTTTTACCATGGAAACATGAAAAACATGGCTAGACAAATTCCCTTCCTTTCTCTCTCACCCATAGCTTTATATACCCTCCCCCTTGCATGCAAATGAGTTCTTTACATACCTAACTCACCCCTTCATATTCCTTACTACTTGGATCTCTTACCCCTTGTGTGGTGGATAAGAATGAGCCAAGGTAGGATAATCTTGTCTGATCTTTCTTTCATGTGCACCTAGGGTTCAGATTTACCCTCTCATTGAGTTAATGGAGCTTCCTTAGCTTGTTCTTGACCTAAGCAAGTATGACCTCCCTCCCTCCCTTCCTTCATTTTTCTTGATTCCCTACCTTCTCTCCCTTCCTTCTTGTCTGTATCCATGGTGTTTCTTAGTAGATCATGTTCTAGAGGTTTAGAAACACCTTCTTCTTGCTTCTATGACCTAGGGTTTGCTTGCCTCTAGAGAAGGAGCTAGCTTGGCTGAGTGGAGTGCTTAAGCTAGGGTTTCCTTCCTCTATCTCTTCAATATTTCTTGATTCTTGTACCTTCTTCATCATACTTGATGTGATTTATATAACTTTGTCCATGTTTATTGCTTACTACTAGCTTGCATGTACACGATCTTGCTAAAAAATGAACTTTGAAGTACAAAGATATTACCTTTATTTATAATTTGAGTTTATAAGATGATTCTTGAGTAGTTTATCTTCTTTTTTGAACTCCTTAAACTTGTGCACGAACCTTCCTTGGTATAGGAATCTCTATACCTAGCTTGCTTGTCACAAACAATGTCTTTTCCTCTCAAACCATGGTCACTACTTAGGGTTTTGAGCTGATTTTCTTTCTTGCTTTGCAACCACATGGTTTGGTTCTTGTTGCTATTTAGCTTACCCATCTTGTACCAACTAATGTTCTATACTTAACTTCTATTTATAACTTCTTATGCTTGAGAAATGATGGTTTTGTTCCCCCTCTTGTGGTGCAAGCCAATGGTTTTTGTTCCTTGATTCTAGGGTTTCCTTGAGGTGACAAACGATGGCTTTCCCTTAGTGCTTTGAACTGATTTCCACCTTGTCCATGATTTGATGGTTGAGCCCCTTGTGCCAACCGATGGTGGGCACCTTAGTTTCTGTTTGGACCTTCTTTTGTGATTTAAACCAATGGCCTTAGGCCCTACTAAATGATTGTTTTGTTGGTCCTTCAAATCATGGTTTTGCTAATTAGTTCTTCACCTAGTGTTGTCAATTGATCGCTTTACTGGGTCAAGAATCGATGGCGTCACTGGCCCCTTTGGTCGATGGTTCTCAACAAATGGTCTCACTAGTTGCAACAACTGATGGTGAGCCTATTTCTAATTTTGACGGTCCTAATGGTTCAACACTCGCTGGTGTTTATGATCCCTAAATGGTGCTCTCTCTGCTTTGTTTTCAAATGATGGTTGTCCTTGTTCCAACCGATGGTGGACCTATTGTCCACAACCAACGGTGGACCTAGTGTCCACAACCGATGGTGCTTCTGAAGTCATCAAAATGATGGCCTTTTTAGGTGTATAACCCTATGCGTGCTCATGGTTCAATGGTGGTTATTAATGCATATGATTTAATGGTTTTGTTTGCCTTGAACCCAATAGTAGTATGCATGGTTTATGATTTAATGGTTTGTTCTTATTATACTTAATCATATGTTTTGGATTAGATGATTTAAAACTAATTGTTTTGAGCCCATGAATTTTTTGTCTTACCATTGCCCTCGAATCAATACAATTCGATGGTTTGTTGAGCCCTAAGTTGTGTTTATTTGGTTTGAAGCTACAATCTAAAGGTTACACCTTGAGTTATGTATGAATACATACTCTAGGATAGTATGGAATTAGATTATAATGATTACCTTGTGCATCCATGGTGGGATAGGGATGGTGTGTGTGAAAAATGTGCTTTGATCTAAGTAAAAGTGTGAATCTATGGTTTAGTTTGAGGTGTTGATTTGTAACAATACTTCCACCTATCTTATTGAACTTCACTTAATGAAATTGAGAAATGATGGTTAATGATAATTAGCTTCCTTGTATGATATGATGAAAGAATATTCTCTCTAATGCTTGTTGTAACCTTAGTGTGTTAATTGGTGCTTATATATACCTTATGCTTGAGGCTTTATTATGCTACACCTTTGTGTCACAATCAAAGATAATGATGATCATGCATGAAATGTTTTGATGGTCTTAATGACCCTTGGGCATGTCTTAATCCCTAATTGAGGTGTGATCTTCTTCATGATGTGACAGGGATTGGTATCATGTGGTGGTGTGATGATAAGAATAGTATCATGGATGGCAATGAACTTGTATACTATGCAATTGTAATCAAAATTATACCTCATACATTTTATATCTTCTAAAGTTGTTATATATCAATGATTGTGAGAAATGAATTAGGGTTTGTATGTCCACTTGTTTGATGCATGCTTAATTCACCCAATTGGCAATAAAAAATCAAGTGAAACCCTAATCATGTAGTGACATGTTTCGGCCTTGTGTCATAGAACCATTCAGTGTCAGGACTTGTTGGATGGGGAAATGAGTATTCCTAAGGGAAGCTCAGAGTCCCATACATAACCTTTGAGTATGCATGGGTGCATCAGACTGTGCATCCTTGTCATCCAGACTCCAAGGTTATGGAGGATGGTTGCAATTATGTCTTAGATTGAGAATGGTTGCGGTCGTGTCATGGATATTTGTATATGTGATGTGATTGAGGACAATTGTTACCTCAGATGATAGGGTTTTGTATACCCTAGTTTCTAATGTTGTGGCATGTACCAAGGACAAACTAGGTGTTAGCAGCTTTGTTGTATGCCACTCCAGGAAGTTTGACTGATATGTCACTACAGTTCACTTGTATTAACCAAGGGGAAGAGATCTTAGGATTCTAGTTCTCTTAGATCTTGCACAGATTGCTACCAAGTAGTGGTTAGTTGGACTTTAGGTGGTACAACTCAAACCCCCCATGGCTTAGTAAAAGACATAATCCAACCGTGTAGTATATCTGATTAGGGTTATACACATTGCTTCACATTGGATGATAACCCTTGATTGCTCCTTTTATATATATATGTTGTTAGATACTCATGTTGATAGATATACCCAGGTTGGTAGATATGCTTATGTGGTTAGACTTGATTAAGATGTTAGCTATGCTTATATTGTTACTGATGTATATGATTATAGTCATGCTAATGATGATAGTTCTATATGTTCCCTTATATACCTTGTTAATCATTCCTATTTCTATGTCTATATATTAAACTTTCTTAATATTCTTATTCTATTTAATTAATCATCCTACGATAATCAATAAGCATTGTTAAGAGTTATATCTCTCACTGGGACATGGGTCTCACATCACGGGTCACCACATATTTTTAAGTTGTAGGAAGCATGGCAGAAGGCCCGTGGCAGGGAGGAGTAGTTGTGGTGATAGACCTTAGAGAGGGTTGTTTATATGTCCAGTGTCTCCTAGAGTCCTCCATGTACTCTCAGGTCTGGGAGGGAAAGTTTGTATATGATGTTTCAATCAACTCAAGCTTTTTGTAGCATTCTGATGCTTGTACATGTGATATATGTGGATCATGATCTTCTATATATATGTTGTGATTGAGACCACATAGCAGTTGTAAAAGATACTTGGGATAATATGAACATATGCAATGTGTTGAGATTTTATGTAAATGTTCTTGAACATGTTGGGAATGTTTAATCAGTTTTACTTGTCTCCTTTTTCTTCTATGTCGTTAATTAGTACTCAATTATTTTTTGAGTTTTGAGTAACTTCGTTTAGCATGACGGGTTCTCACAAGTTGGTATCAGACCTCTAGGTTCACTGAGTATACAGGGATACTAGGACTTAGGACTAGTATGACGACTAAGTAAGGAACATGACATGTGAACATGATGCATACTTACTGATCTCTTTACTTGGATCCCATGGACATGTATTCAATTATTGAAGAAAAGGTAAGTGTGAAACTCTTAGATTGTTATCTTTCTGATTAGTATAATCAAGCAATCAGTTTGAAACAATCTAAAGAGCATAATGAATAAGAAATCATGTGAAAAAATCTTAATCTTACTCTAAAGAAAGATGAAAGTCACATAGTAACCTATCAAAATGTGGATGCTTGATAACCAAAGAGAAAAATATGACACCATGAAACCTAAATCTAAATGCAAAGAAGCTAAAGAAGAGTTCTTGAAGTTGTAATTCTAGAAGCTAATGAAGTAAAAGAGAGATAAATATGTGCTAATGAAATGACTCAAGTTATAAAATTCACGTAAGAAGAAGAGAACTCCTGAGATAAGTGTGATTTAAGAAGATGAACAAGAACAATGAAAAATGAATAAAGTGAAATATGAGATAATATTAGAGCAACCTATGTGTTTAAGAAAGTGTTAAAGTAAAATTATCATGACATATAAAAGAAATTAATGAGGAAATGTGAAATCTAATGAGCTACCCCCTTGATAAGTGATTGAAAAATGTGATAACATGAGAGGACATGCACAAGAATGATAATCAATTAATGAGAAAAGAGCAATGAGATACGCTAATCTTAATAATTCCTATGCAAATGGCATGGAACCTAAAATGAAAAAGGTAAAATGTTACATAAAAAGGTGTAACTTGCATGATGAAGGTAGAATCGGTAACCCCTTGCTAGTGACCCTTGGACAGTGTTGATGTGTTTTGGGAAGTGTGTTCCCTTTGTGTTCTTTCTTTCCAGGGTGCAGCTTTCAAGTGGATCTTATGCCACTTGGTGCACGTGGATTCGATGTAATCCTAGGGGTGGATACCTTGGTGTGGAACGTGAATGTTTTGGACTATGGTTCCAGGATCAAGATGTTTTGTGAATGCTTTTGAGCCTTCCAAGAGATAGGAAGACCCCTCTTATACATTTTGAGATGGTTATGATGGTGGAGATGTGGATGAGACCAAGGATGTGAGCTCCTTATAGCACATGTAGTAGATACCAAGGTGATGAGTCCTAGTATCCTGGGTGTACCAATAGTATGTGAGTTTAGAGATGTTCATCAGATAAGTTTTCCAGTGTTCCTTTCCCTTAGAAGGAGAGAGAGTTTGATGATGAGATCCTCCAAGTTTTATTTGGGAAAAGAAGAAGAGTGATTTAGTGATGCTTTACATGGGCTACCGACAGCTATAAAAGACCACTGCCAAGGATAGATGGTTTGTTGATCAATCGATAGGTGCTATAATGTTCCTTCAAATAGATCTGAGTTTGTGATATCATCATACGAGAATCAGAGTGGATGACATAAGTTGTATGGTCACTATGAGTTCATTATTGTGCCCTTTAGACTAACCAATGCATCAAAAACATTCATGGACTTGATGAACAGAGTGCTCATATTGTGTCCTTATGAGTTGTGGCTAGTAACATCTCAATGTACTTAAGAGATGATAAACCACATGAACAACATCTTTTTTATGCCCTAGGATTGTTGAAGTAGTAATAATTGTGTGTCAAGTTCAGTACGAGTGAGTTTTTTGGTTGACTAAAGTGACTTCTTGGGGTTATGATATATATGCTAGGTATGTGTTTGAATCCAAGTAAGGTGAAGACAGTGTTGAAGTGGGAGCAACCCCAGACACTAAATGAGATCTGAAGCATCTTAAGCCTAGAAGGACACTACAAGAAGTCCATTCAAAATGTCAGTGTTGTTTCTTTACCCCTTATAAAGTTGACTAGGAAAGTTGTCCCTTCTTGTATGGAATGACATGTATCAACATTGGTGTCAACATTCTTTCTAGATGTTGAAGGAGAAATTAACAAGTGTTCCAGTGGTTGGTATTGCCAGAATAAAGGGAAGGATACAACATTTTCAATAATGATTTGAAGAATAGTTTGAAATACATGCTGATACAGGATGTGGAAGTTGTTCCACTAAACAAGAAGTTATATTTGTCAATGTTTGCAGACGTGACATAGTTATGCTTTTCAATGTATCATGAAACAAGACATGCCAGCATCACTTCAATAGGAGGATGTATAGTTGGAAGTATCTAAATGTTGATCAGATTGTTGACACAACTACAAGTCAAACCAACACCACCACAATAGATCAAAGGTATATAGATAGGTGACACCTTGATAAAGGACATCAGTTTAGAGGGTCATAGAGGGAAGCATGATGGATTCCATAGGTCAAGTGATAAGACAATGCACATTCACCTCCAAATAATGATGTCCAGACATTGATGGATTGAGTGAGATAGTATCTGAGGAGACTCATTTTCGACACATCTAATGTATCATAAGTTGAAGAGCATGCAATGGTATCCAAGTGAGAAATAGGGTATGGAACAAGTATGGTCAAGTATAGGTGTCAAGAAAGCAATGAGAAACATTATGTGCCTACAAAGATAAGGATATAATGAAAGTTCAACACAGCCTTACATGGTAGATAGATGGTTAGTCAACCATTCAGATGATTGGATAATCTTCTAAGAACATATGTCCTACAGTTTTTGATAGTTAGGGGATATCCACCTAATTGATTGAGTTGCTTATGACAACAACCACTATAGGATTATAAACATGACACCTTGTGAGGTTGCATATGGTAAGAGATAGAGGATACTCCATGATTGATAAAAGCAAGTAATTATGGCTTCTTAGTGATGTGTTGATACAACATACTACAATGATGTGCATGATAATTTAGTATCAGATGGAAATAGTCAAGGACATGTAGTTAGAGGTCCAAGTCGGAATCACCACCAGAGTGACATAGTTTACATAGTAGTTTCTGCATTCCATGTTTAGGAAGTACACCATGGTAAAGGACAAGTGATACAGATGATGGATGTGGAGTTGGATGAGGATGTTTCTTATGTGGAGGTTTTTATGTTGATCCAAGATAACATATATATATATATATATATATATATATACATGAGTTGAGGGAGAATAATATATCATCTATGAGAATGTTGTGGAATCATCATGAGATGGAAGTAACCATGTAGATGTTATAAAAATAGGTGCATTGGAGGTACCCATCTTTGTTACCTTGGATTTCGAGGGTGAAATCCCTATTAGGGTTTTATGGTTGTAAGACCCCAGACCTTGCTTTATTGTTGAATATTTTTGGTTATCATAATTGTATTCTTAAAACATTAATATAACCCTAATATGTGCCTTTATATCTTGTGACAAAGCTAAGTTTCAAGTTTGGTCCCGTTTGGACACTGTTTGAACAAGTTATGCAATTATATGCTTATTTTGGACTTTTATACAATTTATCCATATTTGAGGTTTTTCTTACAATTTGTCACATGTTTTTTGTGACTCACATGTATTAATATATTTCTTTAGCTATTTTTTCCTTGGGGAGCTTTGTTACCTAGGATTTCTTCTCATAGATGGGCTACCTTGAATGCTAGAACTCGATAGTTCTCCTGGTTTGTTGGGATCCGATGGTGGTCCCTAGAGGTGTGGGTGTCGATGGTTATTTCTAATTGATCGCCTTGGGTCAGTGGTTCACCAGGTAGATGTGCAGGATGACAGTGGGGCTAGGGTTTCACCCTTCTGACCAAAGGGTCATGATCTGATGGTTACCTTATTGTGGGAGGTCGATGACTGGTCTGAAGGTCAACATTTGATGGTCATCTTGACTCTCACAACTAACATACCTTCTGGTTTGCATGGACATGATGGTTTTGACAATGGACACATGGTAAACATGGCTAGACACCATCCCCTTCCTTTGTCTCTCACCATAGCTTTATTACCCTCCCCCTTGCATGCAAATGAGTTCTTTACACAACTAGCTCACCCATTCATCTTCCTTGTTGCTTGGATCTCGCCCCCCTTTCATGGTGGAGAAGAAGGATCCAATGTACGAGAAGGTTGGCTGAACTTGCTTGCATGTGCACCTAGGGTTCAAATCTACCCTCTCTTTGAGCTTGTGGAGCTTCCTTAGATTGACCTAAGAAGGTAAGACCTCCCTCCCTTATTTCATTTTTCTTGCTTCCCTACCTTCTTTCCCTTCCTTCTTAGTCAGATCTATGGTGTTTATTGATATATCATGTTCTAGAGGTTGAGAAACACCTTCTTCTTACTTCTTTGACCTAGGGTTTGCTTGCCTTTGGATAAGGAGCTAGCTTGGCCGAGTGGAGTGCTCAAGCTAGGTTTTTCTTCCTCTCTCTCATCGAGCTTTTGGTTGAGTGGAGCACTCAAGCTAGGTTTTTCTTCCTCTCTCTCATCAAGCTTTCTTACTTCTTGTACATTCTTCATCATCTTTGAGGTTAGTTATATACCTTACTCAACATTTTTTTCTTACTACTAGCGTGCATTTACACGATCTTGCTCTAAAACAAAGTTCTAAGTACAAAGATACTACCTTTGCCTACTGTTTGAGATTATGAGATGATTGTTGAGTAGTTTATCTTCTTGTTTGAATGCTTTAACATTGTGATGAAACTTCCTTGGTATAGGAAGCTTTATACCTTTTGTGTATGTCACAAATGATGACTTTTTCTCTCAAATGATGGTCACTACTTAGGATTTTTGACCTGATTTCCCTTCTTGCTTTGCAACTCAAAGGTTTGGTTTTTGTTTATAATTTTCTTGACCATCTTGTGCCAACTGATGGTCTATACTTAACTACTATTTAGACCTTCTTATATTTGAGAAACAATGGTTTTCCCCCCTCATGTGGTGCAAGCCGATGGTTTTTGTTCCTTAATTCTAGGGTTTCCTTATGGTGAAAAACAATGGCTTTCTATTAGTGCTTTGAACTGATTTCCACCTTATTCATGATCTAAAGGTTGGGGCCCTTGTGCCAACCTATGGTGTGTACCTTATATACTTTTTGGACCTTATTTTGTGCTTGAAATCGATGGCCTTAGGCCCTACCAAATGATGATTTATTTGGTCCTTCAAATGATGGTTTTGCCGAATGGTTCTTCACCTAGTGATGTCAACTGATGGCTTCACTGGGTCAAGACTCAAAGGTGTCACTAGATTCTTTGGTCGATGGTTCTCAACCAATGGTCTCATTGGTTGTAACAATCTATGGTGACCCTATTTCTAAGTTTGAGGGTCCTACTAGTTCAACACTCGATGATGTTTCTGATCCCCAAACGGTGGTCTCTCTGCTTTGTTTTCAAATGATGGTTGTCCTTATGCCAACCGATGGTGGACATGTTGTCCAAAACTATTGGTGGACCCGGTGACCACAACCAATGGTTATTTTGAAGTTAGAAAAATAATGTCCATTTTAGGTGTATAACCCTATGCGTTCTCATGGTTCAATGGTGGTTATTAATGTATATGATTCAATGGTTTTGTTTACCTTGAACCCAATAGTTGTATGCATGATTTATGATTTGATGGTTTGTGATTATTATACCTAATCATATGTTTTGTATTAGATGATTTAGAACTTATGGTGTTGATCCCATGAATTTGTATTCTTACCTTTTCCCTCGAATGAATACAATCTGATGGTTTTACTTCTTATAAATCGATGGTTTGTTGAGCCGTAAGTTTTGATGATTTGGTTTGAAGCTACAATATGAAGGTTACACCTTGAGTTATGTATGAATCCATACTTGAAGATAGTATGGGATTAGATGGTAATTCTTACCATGTACATCCACAGTCAGAGAGGGATGATGTGTGTGAAGTATGTACTATGAACTAAGTATGTGCTATGAACTAAGTAAGTGTAAGAATATATGGTTTTGTTTGAGGTTCTTCCACCTATCTTGTTGAACTTAACTTAATGTAATTGAGGAGTAATGGTTAATCATAATTAGGTTCCTTGTATGATATGATGAAGGAATATTCTCTCTAATGTTTTTTGTAACCTTAATATGTTAACTGGTGCTTATGATAGCCCTTATATTTGATGCTTTCTTATGATACACCTGTGTATCACAAGTATGATGGTGTAAGTTGAACCTTATTCAATGTGTTCAAAGATAATGATGATCATGGTAAAAATTATGTGATGGTATTAATGACCTTGGGCATGTCTTGGCCCCTAATTGAGGTGTGATCCTCTTCATGATGTGACAAGGATTGATATCTTGTGATAGTATGATGATAAGTATAGTCTCATGGATGGAAATGAACTTGTATACTGTGATATTTTGATAAGAATCATACATCATACATTTTATATCTTCTGAAGTTGTTATATATCAACACTTACTAGAAATGAATTAGGGATTGTACACTTGTTTGATGCAGCCTTAATTCACCCAATTGGAAAGAACTAATCAAGTGAAACCTTAATCATGTAGTGCCTTGTGTCGTAGAACCATTCAGTGTCAAGACATGCTGGATGGGGAAATGAGTATTCCTAAGGAAAGCTCAGAGTCGCATACATAACCGTTGAGTATGCATGGGTGCATGAGATTATGTGTCCTTATCCTCTTGATTCCAAGGTTATGGAGGATGGTTGCAGTCATGCCTTAGATTGAGAAAAATTGTGGCTGAGTCTCAGATATTTGTATATGTGAGGTGATTGAGGACATTTGTGGTTTTTCCTCAAATTATAGGGATTTATATACCTAGTTTCTAGTGTCGTGGCCTGTACCAAGGATGGACTAGGTGTTAGCAACTTGAATATATGTCACTGTATGAAGTTTGACTGATATGTCACTACAATTCACTTATACTAATCGAGGGGAAGAGATCTTAGGATTCTGTCTCTCATAGTTCTTATAAAGAACTAGTTGCGACCAAGTGGTGGTCAATTGGATTTTGGGTGGTACAAATAAAACTCCCCATGGCTTAATAAAAGACGTAATCTAGTCATGTAGTATATTTGATTAGGGTTATACACAATGCTTCACATTGGATAATAACCCTTGGTTTCGCCTTTTATATATAGATGTTGTATAACGCAATATAGAAGGTAGCCATGCTTATTCTGTGATATACTTATGTTGATAGATATTCCCAAGTTGATATATATACTTATACTATTAGACTTCCTTAAGATGTTAGCAATGTATATGATGATAGTCAGGTTGATGATGATAATTCTATCTATTCCCTTATATACCTTGTCAATCATTGTCTGTTTCTATGTCTATATGTTAAACTTGCTTAATCTTCTTAATCTATTTAATTATTCACCTATTATAATCAATAAGAATTGTTGAGAACTCTCTCTCACTGAGACATGATTATGACCTTATGGGTGACCAAATATTTTTAATTGATCGGAAGTAGGGATAATAGACATGTGGAAATAGGAAGGAGCTATGGTGGATAAACCTTATAGAAGTTTATTTAGATGTCTAGTATTCCCTAGAGTTATCCATGTACTCTTAGGTCTGGGCACAAAAGTTTGTATGTGATGTTCAATAGGATTGAGATTTTGGTAGCATTATGATGCTTGTACATGTGATATATGTGGATCATCATTATCTTATATATATATATATATATATATATATATATATATATATATATGTGTGTGTGTGTGTGTGTGTGTGTGTGTGTGTGTGTGTGTGCATGTATGTGTGTGTGTGTTTGTTGTGGATGAGGCCGCATATCAGTTGTAAGAGATACTTGGAATAATAGAAATATATGCAAGATGTTGGGATTTTATGTAAATGTTCTTAAACATGTTTGGAATGTTTAATTGGTTTTATTTATCTCCTTTTCTTCTATATGGTTAATTAGTGATGGATTGTGTTTATATGTTTGAATAATCTCATTTAGTATGACAATTTCTCACATTCCCCCCTCCTTTCCCCATATAAAAGGAGGGGGGACTCCAAAGAAAAGATCATCACCTTTTCTATCTCTTATTCTAGAATTTTTATTGTAATCTAAGTTAGACTCTTTTCTACATTATTTTTGAGTAGTTTTCTTCTAGGGCATGGGGAGTAGCCCCATAGCCCTCTCTACATTTGTTGTACTGACTCCATTATTTTAATGAAAATATATTTCCCAAACCATTTCCATTTTGATCAAAAGATATATATATATTCTTATGGGGTTACTAAGATATAACATACTAACAATAAAAAAATATATAAACTTTTGATGCATTTTTATGATCTTTAATCTTTCTAATCCACAGTGGTTTTCTAGTTAAAAAGATTATATTATTGTGGGGACTCTAAGATGTCAGGTCTCACCAATGACAAATGCATAGTCTTTCAATGCAATTACCTAATTTGGACTTTAATCTATTTATCTAGTTGTCTTATTTATTATAGTTTATGGTGACACTATCACCTGATCCATGGATTAGAACCTCAGAATGGGAATCACATATTCTTAACGCTATCACGTGATAGAATCTTGTTGGATGGTTGTATGAGGATCCTCAAACATTGTGATCTTAGGTTTAAGAGAATTCTATCTTTAGTTTGATTTGTGCTCAAGGGATTCAAATCCACATAATCATGTTTTAGTCATTAAAATAAGGAGTTGGATCGGTTAATATAGCAACTTGGCTTTTCGTGGTGATCCTCCGGACCCCCAATTTCTCTTATTTATTGATCTTAATTTAATTATGTATTATTTTCTGTAATCAAACCCTCATGATCATATTTTACCTTCTTGTTCTTACTATTGAATTTTGACCTCAACCATCCTTTTGTCGTCTATTGGGATCAATACCTTACTATACTAAAAATTGATTTTTTGTTTATAGGAAGTTAACAACCTATTTAGAAGGTTAAATTCTAGGAATTTTCCTATTGATTTGTTGTATTTTTTATGACACACATCAAAGTATCGATAGAGGGTGGACGATACAGTGTGAAATATGAAGATTTGGTTAGGTTTAAATCATATTCTTCTAGGGGTGGATGTGATGCACAACATGCACAATTATACGAGACTATAGCATGTATGGTGGTCTATCTAGTGGTCTATCTCTAACTAGGTGTATGGAGGAAGAGGCATGGAATGACATTAGTCTATGGATAACCGAGTGACATGTTCTTTTAGAGATGTCACATTATTATGAGAAGAAGGGTGGATGATGATATTATTGTATGGTGAACTCAAGCGAATTGGGGGTGGGTTTTTTAACCCTAGGAATGCTGGTGGAGGGGTTTTTTATAGGAGATGAGCCTAGACAAAGGGTATAAGAGACCTTTAACTGACATTCAAATGGATTTGATCAAGGAAAAGTCGTACATGAGATTATTAATCTTCACTATTCGAACACATAACTTTGACTTTATTCAGATGTCGATGGGATATATTGCAGATTCAAATAATTGAAAAGATATTTAAGAAAATCAATGATGTCTTTAGAAGTCACTTGGCATATTTGTTCAAATGGCATTGAATTAGTCAAATGAGATTTTGAGATTTGGATCTTGTGGCTTGGTATTTGTTTACTCAAGGTCCATTTGCCTTGGTGTAGTAAAGTATTTTCATAGGCTATCTGACTATGGAAATGCCTAACTAGTTGAATAGCTTAAATGTGTAATGGAAGATTCATTGCTAGTGGTGGGACTTTGTTTGTTGGATCCATGATATTTTCACGTGTTGTAGCTATTCTATAGGATAAATTTAGCTGAGTAGTCAAATGAGCCCCGACTTGCATTTAAACTTGGGTCAATCTTGGTTTACTTGTACAATATGCATAAAAATAAAGAATATCAAGATTGTAGATAATCACACAGATTTTTTTCATTGTCCATAGGAAAAACAACTATTTATGGTACTGGGAAAGGTAAAAAAATGGATGTTACCATTACTCACCTTCAACTAGTGGGGATATCCACAAGAAATATTCTTGGGCCAATTCCAATCGTATATTGTTAAATTCTATTTTTTTTGCTTAATCTTAGAGTTGCAGTAAATAGTAAGAACCAAGAATGTATCAACTCATTACTTAATTGAATAACAAACCCATACAATCCAAGCACACTAATATATTAGAAGAAAAATATGAATTATTTTTTCAAACTTTATATATCGAACATAAAAATTAAATTATTACAACACTATTCTCATTATAATGCATAGATTATTCCTCACCAATGGGGTGTAATGACACTAGATAATGATAAATCTAATTATTACCAAGAACCAGTTACATAGGGCAACCTGTCCAACCAAAATATATCCTTCATACTCCATGGTTAAAGGTCCTCCTAGATCATCATCATTCACAAAACTTAAATTTGATCTTCATAGCTAACGACTAACTGTATAGCTATACTTGGTCAACAAGGTAAACTTTTCATTCTGCTACCTCTTGTATGGTCGATCAATAGATGAAGTTTTGTGGATCTTTGTGATACATTTGTAGATCTTTTCCTTGTTTGATCTTGTCATTTTTAGGTTGATGGCAACCTAGTCTATGGATCTCATATACCTAGACATAGGTGACAATAGTCTTGAGGCATCTTGATGAAACATATGTCACCCTTGTAAGGTCCAACATTGAGTTCTCAGATTCCCATCTTCAGTCCTTAAGTTAGTAAAAGTTGGGGAGGGTTTCTTATTCACTTATATGCTACTTTCAACCTTCATAAGGTCATGCTAATATAATCCTTTGTAAGGATTATTAAGGTAGTGATGCTTAGGTTGATGGTTGGTGAGGTTTCATGAAAGTTTGAAGTGGGCATCCATGAGGCCTAGTTAGGACCGCTGGTGATGTGGTGGTGGCTTAGATGAATATTATTGCAATCTTGGAAGTTGATGAAGGATTATTTTTCTCTTAATATTTGTTAAAGTTAGAGGATGTTTAAGGGAAAAAAGGGAAGGAAGGTGGGTATGTTGGGTATGATTTTGAGGAGCATGGCAAGAGCACACTATGGTGATAATCTCCAGAATTCGTAGGTCACTACATCCATGGTTGATGAAAGGGAGAGGTTCATCATGCCACTAGATTTGGGTGAAGCTAAAACTACGACTTTTAGCAAAGTGAAGAAGGGAGAGGATATGGTAGAGAGCGAGTGAGGGAGCTAACAGGAGGAAGAGAGAAAGAAAGAAAAGGAAGAGGAGGAAGGAACGTTGTTGGTTACAAATTGACGATTGTTCTGGAGATACGGGAGGGGGAGGAAGATGAACAATTCATGGGCACATGTTATAGGGAGGAAAGCAATAACAATCGATGAAAGTTTAATGTAAAAGTTGTATGCAATTATGCATATTAAAGATATAAATTATAACTAAATATGATTGAAACATAAATTGATAAGAGGCTAATCAAGATGAGCATGATTAACTATGGAGTTCTTTAGTGATGGGCTCCCTGAAAAGGAGGTGCATCTTGGTGATATGGGCAGTCCAATCATTCCTTATAAAATCTTTTTATTTGAGGCTTCAAATCCTGGGACGTTACAATCTCTCCCACTTAGACTCTTGATGTCCACATCAAGACTCAACTATATGGCCTCATAACATCACCCCATTTTGGTGCATACCCATAATGGCTCATGGACACCCAACTCCCAATCATGGAATACCACCGTAAGGGTGGCTACATCACCATGGATAGTGTAAGGCCCCTAAACTTGCTTAATGAGTTAAACAAGCTTAATTATCATAATTAAATTCTTATAACCCTAATATAACCTTGTGATATGCTTTGAAATCCTAAAACAAGCTTAAGTTTCAAATTTGGTCCAATTTGGACACTTTTTGAGCAAGTTATACAATTTTATGCACATTTTGGACTTTTCTACAATTTACCCAGTTGAGAGGTTTTCTTTGCATTTTATCACTTTCATTATGTGCCTTGGATATTATATCATAATTATTGAGCTTTTTTATCCATGGTGAACCTATTTAATCATTGGTTTGAAGGCTTTTTCTCCAAGCGTATTTTAGGGTTTACCCCTTCATGGATGAGCTACCTTTAGTAGCTATCAAGTAATGAATTATTTGTTTTGCTTGGAAATTCAAGAAACGAGGGATAAGAATGTATCTATGGATGGTGGTGGAGCTTCTTTTGTGTGTTCTTGTATATTCTTAATGCTTTAAGGCCATGGACACTTGGAAAGATACTAGAACTTCAACTTTTTCTTTTTCTTTATCTTAAAGTTTCATATACTTATCCCTAAGCACCAAAATGAGCCATTTGATCTCCACCACTTCCCTCCTTCTACAAACCTTGTCCTCCCTATGTGCTTCTGCAAATTTCCTGTCCAAGTAAGAAGAAAGAGGGGACCTTCTTGGAAAAAGAATCTAGGGTTGCAATTGACTTCATTTTAGGGTTGAAAATGCTTCCTTCTAGTGATATTGACCTAAAACAGTAAGAATCTCCTTCTTTCCTCAATTTATTTCTTTTTTATCCTTCATCCTACCTTTCTCCAGGTCATAACCTTGCTGTTCCATGGTATCAGTTTCTCTAAATCTCTAAAACCCTACCTTTCTTGCTCCTTATGCTTAGGGTTTGCTCAGTTGATCAAGAAAGGTGCTAGATGGACGATTTTATAGCTTATTCTTGGATTTTATACCCCACCTGCTCAAGTTTTCTTCTTTTTGGGGTGTCACCTTCTCATTAGAGGAAATTTTTATAACTTTCTCCATGTTTATTTCTTACCATAAGATTTCTAGCTCATGTTCTTGCTTGAAAATGATGATCCATGCACTAAAAAGCTATGCTTGAGTTGGATTTCGATTTTTATAATGTTCCCTATTCTGATTTCACTTCTAGATGAACTTGTGATCATGTGTACATATTCACAAAGTATAATATGACTTGGATCAGGTTGGTTTGAAAACCTATGGTGCTAAGCACCTATCAACCAGTGGTCAATTTTTGGGTTTTAAGTTGATTTCTTCTATAAACCCATGACCCGATGATAGTACCATTGCAAAAACCCTATGGTGTTGTCTTTATGACAACTGATGGTCATGATTAAATATTTTAGATGATGGTGACAAACTATGGTCACCCCCTTAGGTCAGGTTTTGGATCAATTAGAAGTTTAATGATCAACCATTAAGTACCCTACTGATGTTATCAATCAATGATGACATTAGCTTAATATTTGATGTTGATTAATGAATATAGCATTGATATAACAACCTATGGTGATTTAATGGTCACTAATGATGGTGTATTAGGTCTCTACAACATATTTTGAGTTAACCATTGTGGTTGTAGCATCGATTAAGCCTTAGACCAATGGTTTCTTGGGCTACTTGATGCAATGGTCGGTCCTATACTGTAATTGATGGTTTTAACATATGAACTTGACCCAATGGTCAAGATCTAATGTTTATTCCTCCAATAAAGTGGCATGATTCCTAATGTAATATGTTGGTCCTAATAATGTGGTTTAGATGGTTTCCTTTATATGGTCAACTTAAGGAGCTTATTGTAAGGCCCCTACTTGCTTAATGAGTTGAACAAGCTTAATTATCATACTTGAATTATTATAAGCCTAATATAAACTTGTAATATTCTTTGAAATCATAATACAAACTTAAGTTTTCAAATTTGGTGCAATTTGGACACTGTTTGAGCAAGTCATGCAATTTTATGCACATTTTGGACTTTTTTACAATTTACCCAATTGAGAGGTTTTCTTTGCAATTTATCACTTTTATTATGTTCCTTGGATATTCTATCATCATTCTTGAGCTTTTAGA
Organism: Alisma plantago-aquatica; assembly: GCA_963693085.1. Lineage (NCBI taxonomy): Eukaryota > Viridiplantae > Streptophyta > Magnoliopsida > Alismatales > Alismataceae > Alisma > Alisma plantago-aquatica. Next base: position 1,331,261,130 of record OY856409.1, read on the forward strand.
GCAATGGGGCACCTATTTAGACCTTGGTTTAATGGTATTTTCTCCAAGGGTATTTTAGGGTTTTCCCCTTCACGGATGAGCTACCTTTAGTAGCTATCAACTAATGAATTATTTGATTGGCTAGGAAATTTGAGAAAGGAAAGCTAAGCAGGTATATACACATGATGGGGGAGCTTCTTGTGTGTGTTCTTGTATATTCTTAATAGTTTAATGCCATAGACACATGGGAAAGCTACTTTTACACCACATGCTTGCTTCCATCCTTATCCATGGGCTATATTTACCTCTTCCTTGCCCAAGTTCAAAACTATTCTTGCTTTCTCTTTCCTTTAACCTGGAGCAATGACTCCCCTCTATTTTTCTGCAAAACCAAGTTCTCTAAGGTAGAAGACAACCTCTTTTTGGAGAAGAAGGTCTCCTAGAACTCCATTTAGCCCTACCTAGGGTTTCTAAGGTCATCTTCTAGGGATTTTGACCAAGGCAAGTTGTTTTCTTCCTTCCTTCTCCGTTTCATTTGTTCTTCTCCTTCCTTATACCTTCCTACAGGTCAGGACCTTGCTTTTCCATGGTAGAATTTGCTTTAAATCTCTAAAATCCTACCTTGCTTGCTCCTTATGCTTAAGGTTTGCTCATTTGATGAAGAAAGGTGCTAGATGGACGAATTCATAGCTTATTCTTGGATTTTCTACCCTACCTACTCAAGATTTCTTCTCTGTGTGATTTCATATTCTTATTAGAGGCAAGTTTTATAACTTGCTCCACATTTATTGCTTACCATAAGCTTTCTAGATCATGTTCTTGCTTGAAAATGATGATTCATGCACTAAAAAGCTATGCTTGACTTGGATTTTGATTTTTATAATGTTCCCTATTCTGATTTTAGTTCTAGATGAACCTGTGATCATGTGTACATTATTAATAAGGTAAAATATGACTTAGATCAGGTTGGTTTGACAACCTATGGTGCTAAGCACCTATCAATCAATGGTCAATTTTAGGGTTTAAAGTTGATTTCTTCTATAAATCCATGATCCAATGATGGTACCATTGCAACAACCCTATGATGTTGTCTTCATGACAACTGATGGCTGAGATCAAAGGTTTCAGATTATGGTGACAACCTATGGTCACCCCTTATGTCAGGTTTTGGATCAATTAGAAGTTTAATGATCAACCATTAAGTACCTTACCGATGTTATCAATCAATGTTGACATTAGCTTAATATTTGATGTTGATTAATGAATATAGTGTTGGTCTAACAACCTATGGTGATTTCATGATCACTAATGATGGTGGATCATGTCTCTACAACCTATGTTGAGTTAAGCATTGTAGTTGTATCATCAATTAAGCCTTATACCAATGGTTTCTTGGGTCACTTGATGCAATGGTCGGACCTATACTGTAATTGATGGTTTTAACATATGAACTTGACCCAATGGTCAAGATCTAATGTTTATTCCTCCACTAAAGTGAAATGATGGCTAATGTAATATTTTGGTCCTAATAATGTGATTTAGATGGTTTCCTTTATATGATCAACATAAGGATCTTACTTGTTGACAATGGATGGCTTGTTCTAAATGAACAGTTGATTGTGGGTTTTACCCTACTTTCAATGGAACTTTTGGTGTTGTCAATTAAGGGATATCTAGGGTTATATGGTGACTCTTTCTAGAGCACAAATCAAGGACTTCATAGGTGGTTTATCCAAGGTGTTTACTTATGTAAATAATCAATGGTCTTACCTTTTAAACATCCAATGGTTCAGGGTGACATTGTGGTATAGTGATATGGGTTGAATGATGATGGAACAAATGGAGGGTTACCCTTAATAGGGTAGTCTTACCTATTCACTCATATTAATAGAAGGGATGATAATCATATTGTGTTGATATGTAACCCTAATGAGGTATATCTTGTTATACCGAGCTTTAATATAACTAAATGATAGTAATTGGGTATGAATAGTCCTTGAATGACTAATACAATCATGGAATAATTTGTTACTATTGTTGAAACCTTAGTATGATATAACCTGATGGTTAAACCTTGATTTATGTGTGGGTTCATACTTTAGAATAGTATGGAATGTGATTGTGACGACCCCAATTTCTATATACTTTCCATAATGACATAAACAGATATGCGTGCACTCATATCTTATAAATGTCAAAAGGGAAAATACAAGAAATTAGTGAAGTCAACTAAAACCAGAGATATGCCAAGATCTAGTTCACAAACAACAATTAATAGCCACAATAACCACCATTCATTAAGGATAATAAAGTCATACATAACTTATTCGAATGGAGAGAAGAGATATAAATAGTTCTAAAGAAATAATAGAGATACATAGGATATTATCATCCTCAAAGTACTGGAAAGGGAAAAACTACATCTATCATGAAATAGATAAGAAGAACATAAATCTATCTAATATATCCTCCTTGCTCATTTATTATGCCTTCAGGTACTTTGATCATCTCTTTTACTCCATTGTTTCACAAGTTCTTTGTACCTAAAAATACGAGAAACAAAACACGAGTCAAAACAGTACGTGGTAGAAAAAGATACTATGGTATGGTTGCATAAGAAAAGTAACTTTTGAAATCAAAACGAGATAAGTAGAAATCATATTCTTTAAGCGAAGCGATAATCAGGTAAACATTTCTTTTAACATGTCATTTGATGCGATTGTACTACTTCAAGCACCTTTTCAACATACATCTAATGTGGGCCCTAGAGAAGAAAATGAGAGGGATACATACATCTAACATGGGCCAGATTTCATACATCCATGTTAGGCACATACATCCAGCATTAGGCAGTGCATGTAGCTACAATCCATCTAACATTTCATCTTATATTTAGAGTTTTTGTCGGCAAAGGAAAATACACTATAGTGTTTCATACAAGCTCATTTATAAAGTAGTTGCATCCAAGTACAATACTTTTAGCAACCATGGAAAACTAGTCATATACTTATAACCACGTACCTTCTAGCAGATCTGATCCTCACAGGTTCCTAGATCAAGGGTTGAGAGAAGATCCTCCTGAAATATGAGTAACCCTATGTTACAATATGTCCTTATCATTTCTTATAACTTTAGAGTTTAGATCATTAGGGTTTAGATCCTTAGGATTTAGATCATTGGATTGGGATCATTAGAGTCATCATTAGGGTACTCCTAATCCTTGAGATCAGAGTTGACCAAAGGAGGTTGATTAATCAAGTTCTTAAAGAGATCTTAGAAGATTAGGGTTTGATATGATGTTTTCAACAAATATTGAAATAGGAAAGTCATATGGAAGAGTCTAGTTACAATCCTTGAAGATTTAATCATATTGGATTAAGATTTCGAGATTCAGGGTTATTCTAACTCATGTCAGGATCAAAGATCAAAAGATATCAACATTTGGTTAAGATCATCCTAAAGATAATCATATAACATTGATTAAAATGGGTTTAGATTACATTTTCGAACAGGAATGATCAACAAGGTCTGATCATATTTTATATGAATAGGTCTCATTTTCCTGATCAAAAAGATATATAGTTTTGCTATTTTCTAATGATCCTACTATTTTCTATAATTAATTGAAAATCGACCAATTAGGAAATTTTAATAAGATAAATGAAAAAATAATAAAAAAAAGAAAAAGGATTGCTGGTCTCACGGATCAGAAGAGGGATCCAGCTACGCGGATCCTCTCTTTAACCCGCGAGCCAACCTTGGTCAGCCGGGTCAAGGATGGGGGGGGAAAAGGACGTAAATGCCCCTTTTGGGCTTTGGTTGTCATAACGACAGGTTAGGGCAGGTTAGTACTTCTGCCCCTTTGATTGCTTCCCTCGCGCGCGAGGCAGCAACGAGGATCGGGCAGTAGAGAAGAAGGGGGGGTGAAGAAGCTCAGGCAGGTTAGGGGGTGTCTGGGAGTGTGAGAATGGGCGGAATGCATTCACGAGGTCTTCCTGAGTCCAACAAACCCAAGAAGCTCGCCGGAGGTTAGCTACAGCCTTGGTTTCGATGGTGGGATACTCTGAAAACGAAAAATGGGTTCCAGGTATTTACCTGCCCTCCGGCTGGATTGAGGGGTCACGAAGCTCCACGTGGGGTTCGTGAAGTTGTTGGTCCACTTCCGGATGCTCGACGTACCCTGGACCTCGCCGACGATGGCAGCCTTGCGCGCAGCTCCGGCGGCTAGTCGACCCAGGCTCCTAGGCCTTCGTGGCTCCAACCGAAGGTGTCGGTCGTCTCGCCGAGATCCCGAGATGGTGTGGGTGCATTCAATTGGATGGAGGGAGCTTCTGGAGTGAGGGGAGAGTCGAGACAGGTGCGGCAGAGCTTGCTTGAGGTCGGGGAAAAGGGGCAAGTCTCGATGGAAATCGATGGTGCGGAATGATAAAAGGGAGGTCAGGGAAGCTTTTGGGGGTCTTTTATAGACCCGGGGTGGAGTAGAGGGCTAAGCCCTAAACCGTGCACCGCCGCCAGTGAGAGGCGCGAGGAATCGGGAGTTTGTTCTCCCTGTTGTGTGGACGAGGGGAAGTGGGTAGAGGGTTGTTGAACTCGTCTCGGTGAGACGAGTCTATCCTCCAAATATCTCACGCTGAGGTGACGAGATTTGGGCGCTAGCTGTTTTGGAGATGTTGTTGTGCTGCCGCGGGCGAAGACCGGGTCTTGCGGGAGGTTAGGGACGATCCATGGACCGTTGGATCTCACACGATCCCTGATCAGCAGATCGGACGGTTAAAATCGAATCCCAGCGAGGGGCCGCGCCAAAGCAAGGAAATGGGCCGCGTGACATAAATTAAAAGCCCAATTAAAAGGAACTTAGGTCTAAGTCTTTATGATCAAGAGAATAATACACGAAATTAAAATGGGCATAACTCCCAATTGGTTGACCCAATTGTTACCAAAATTTAGGGGCTTGTTAGTGAGGTCAAAGTGTACCTTGTGTACAAATTTGGTAGCAAAAATCGATCTGTAGATAGGTAAATTGAGCAATTGCCTCAAAGCATTAGTTTAGGTTATCAAGTAAACTAGGGTTTGTTTTCTTTTTGCCAAAAGTGTCATATTAAGCTTAGTCATGCAATGATTAAGTTGAGGGTAGTTTTGTCAACAATAAATTGAGAAAAGAAATAACAAGAGAGAGAAAATAAGGTAAAAACTCACTCCATCACATTCTCCCCTCCTTAAAAAGAATTTTGTCCTCAAAATTCAAGAAGCCTGAAAGAGATGTGGATACTTCCGCTCGACTTCAGACTTGAGCTCCTAGGTAGCATCAGTTGGATCATGGTGGCTCCAGAGAACTTTCACCATATCTATACTTCGATTTTTGTGAATCTCCTTTGTCTTTAGATCGAGAATTCTAACTGGTGACTCAGCATATGACAGATCATCTTTCAGCTCGAGGGGCTCATGATTCAGAATGTGACTAGGATATTTGACGTACGACTTTAGATTGGATACGTGGAAGACATTGTGCATGGCACTGTACTGAGGTGGCAAAGCAAGACGATAGGTGCATTCTCCAACCCTTTCAAGGATCTCAAAGGGTCCCACATAACGAGGACTGAGCTTTCCCTTATTCTTGGCCAAAGCTCGAATAGGTCAGATCTTCAGGAATACGTGATCACCTTCCTTGAACTGTCGTTCTCATCGGTGAGCATCTGCATAAGATTTCTGCCTATCCTGTGCTCGCTTCATTCTTTTCTTAATCAGTGCAACTTTGTCTGTATATAGCTGTATCTCCTCGGATTTCATCAAAGTGCGTTCTCCAACATCATCCCAGTGTAACAGAGATCTGCATGGTCGGCCATAAAGAGCTTCATAGGGAGGCATCCCAATGCTTTCCTGATAACTGTTATTATAGGAGAACTCAGCCAATGGCAAGTAATGGTCCCACGAGCTTTCCCAGTCGAGCACACAAGCTCGTAGAAGATCTTCCAAAATCTGTACGGTACGCTCTGACTATCCGTCTGTCTGCGGGTGATAAGCTGTGTTGAAGTTCAACTTGGTGCCCAGCTCCTCTTGGACTTGCTTCCACAGCTTCGATGTAAACTTTGGATCCCTGTCCGAGACAATGGATGCTGGAATCCCATGCAAATGTATGATCTCTCAGATGTAGAGGTCAGCCAACTCAGAAACCTTTGCAGTAGTCTTCACAGGCAGAAAATGAGCTGACTTGGTGAGACGATCCACTATGACCCATGCAGCGTCGTACCCCTTCCTGGTCCTGGGCAACCCTACCACGAAATCCATTGTGATGTGTTCCCATTTCCATTCTGGAATCTCAAGGGGTTGTAGTAGACCGCCTGGTCTCTGATGTTCGGCCTTGATCCTTTGGCATGTCAAACACCTAGACACGAAATCGGCAATATCACGCTTCATGCCCCTCCACCAAAACTGACGTTGTAGGTCTTTGTACATCTTTGTCGTGCCGGGATGAACCGTGTACTTGGACCCATGTGCCTCATTTAGGATTGATGTCTTTACAGTTGAATGCTCAGGAACCCACATGCGATTCTTGTAACGGAGACCACCATCAAGACCCACGGACAGATGTGTTTGCGGCCTCGACAAGAGAGAAGATAGCTCTGCAAGATCAGGACTAGTCTTTTGTGCCTCAAGAAGTTCGAAATGCAGGTTGGACGTGATGGAAATGTTATTAACATGCACACGATCAGACAGAAACTGCAGCTTCCAACCAACTAGGGTTTCCATATTTCTCCACTCAGGGACAGAAAGAGGTGCACAAACTGCTCTTTTCCTACTAAGGGCATCAGCGACTACGTTTGCCTTACCCGGGTGGTAGGCAATAGTGAAATCATAGTCCTTCAAGTACTCGATCCATCGACGCTGGCGCAGATTTAAGTCCTTCTGAGTCAGAATGTACTTCATGCTTTTGTGATCAGTGAAGATATCAAACGTTGCCCCATACAAGTAGTGTCTCCAGATCTTAAGAGCATGAATTATTGCAGCCAATTCTAGGTCATGCGTAGGATAATTGAGCTCGTTAGGTTTTAGCTGACGAGATGCATATGCCACGACTTTTCCGTTTTGCATAAGGACACAACCTAACCCATTCCTTGATGCGTCAGTGAAGATGACAAACCCTTCGTTCCCAGAGGGCAGAACAAGCACAGGAGCCGACGTCAACTTTTGCTTCAACAGCTGGAAACTAGATTCACATGTAGCTGACCAGATGAAGTAATCGTCCTTACGAGTGAGCTTTGTCAGAGGAAGTGCCACCTTAGAGAAATTAGGGATGAAACGTCGATAATATTCGGCCAGTCCTAAGAAACTCCGGATTTCTGAAGGATTACGAGGAGGTTGCCAATCAAGCACTGCAGAAACTTTGGCAGGATCAACAGAAATAGTGCCTCCACAGATGACGTGTCCCAAAAACATGACTTTGTCGATCCAGAACTCACATTTAGATAGCTTGCCATAGAACTTCTGGGTTCGTAAAATCTCGAGAACTATCCTCAAGTGTTCCCGATGTTTCTCTACAGAATCAGAAAAGATCAGAATATCATCAATGAAGACAACCACAAAATCATCAAGATAGGGCTGGAAGACTTCGTTCATCAGATTCATGAAGACACCAGGTGCATTGGTCAACCCGAATGGCATCACTAGAAACTCATAGTGTCCATACCGAGTTTGGAAGGCTGTTTTAGAAATGTCAGAATCTTTGACCTTCAGTTGATGGTAGCCAGAACGGAGATCAATTTTCGAGAAGACTTTAGCAGTGCGAAGCTGATCGAAGAGGTCATCAATGCGAGGGAGAGGATACTTGTTCTTAATAGTAGCCTGGTTCAACATGCGATAGTCAATACACATCCGCATAGAACCATCTTTCTTTTTCACAAAGAGAACAGGAGCACCCCAAGGGGAGACACTAGGGCGGATAAAACCTTTATCAAGGAGTTCTTGTAGTTGTTTCTTCAGCTCCATCAGCTCAGCAGGGGCCAACCTATACGGTGCCCTAGAAATCGGAGTGGTTCCAGGAAGAAGGTCTATAGAGAACTCTATGTCTCTGTCTGGAGGCAGCCCAGGAAGCTCCTCCGGGAATACATCAAGAAAATCACGTACCACCTCCAGTCTTTCTACAGGCCCGTGGGCAGGACTGGTCTCTGAGACAAATGCGAGGAAGACTTTACACCCTTTATTTACTAGCTTCTTAGCTTTGAGAGAAGAAATTATTATATTATTACAGAATCCGCTCCCCTTAGGTATCACCACAGGACGGTTATGAGGATGAGAAAGAAGTACCAACTTGTCCCTACAATCAATTGTTGCATAATATTCATATAGCCAGTCCATTCCGAGAATAACACCAAAGTCTTCCATAGACAAGAGGATAAATTCGAAAGGCAGGTCATGATTTTCGAATTTGAGAGGGTGAACATCAGTTTTCTGCAAAGTTGTGAGAATTCTGCCACTAGGAGTTGTCACGTCCAAAATATACCCCAGATCCCTTATATTTAGATTTAACATGGATGCCAGATTTCGAGAAATGAATGTGTTTGTAGATCCAGAATCAAATAGTGCTCTAACAGGATGTCCATTTAAGAACACAATGCCTACATATGATAATTTCGAATTTAAGTAATTGAAGGTATTGAACGAGATATTGAATATATGAAAAAGATTTAAAGTTTACCTTCCACAAGCTGATTTGGATTTGCCCTAGCTTCTTCTACTGTCACTGCAAAAACCCTGGCGTTGCGATGTCCCTGAGGGGGTGGAGCACCTGACGGATGCTTTCCAAGGACTGATGCATTGGGACACTTGGCAAGGAAATGTCCCTCTTTCTTGTAGTTGTAGCAGACGGGCTTGGTGTAGCGACAAGGTCCATCGTGTCCTCATCCGCAGGTTTTGCACTTGTTGCGATAGTCCATCAGCTTGCTGTTTCTTGGACCTTTCCTTCCTGAACCTCCTCCCTTTCCTGATCCTTTGTTGTGGCCGGGGTGGAACTTCTTGAACTTCTCCTCTTCAGTGGTGGTTAACCCCAGGTACCCCATGCTAGGTGGCTTCTACAAACCCTGCTCTCTCTCCTGCTTAAGGGCCATATCTAGGGCTTCATCCAGGTTTTGAGGACGGGAGGCTATGACTAGGGTTTTTAACTATGTGGTAAGACGGTCCACAAAGTGCTCAGTGAGACGCTCTTCAGTACAGATGGGGGCATAGCGCTCCAAAAGCCTGAACTGTCTAGTGTAGTCGGCCACTGACAACTTGCCTTGCTTGAGCTCCATGTACATCACCTCCTTCCTATTCCTTTCAGCTATGGGCATGAAACGGTCGGTGAATAGGGTTTTGAAGGCTTCCCAACCCATGGCATCCACCTCTCCTCCCCTATTCCCGCCATAATTCTCCCACCATATCCTAGCCCCTCCCTTAAGCATATGGGCTGCAAAGGTGACCTTCTTCTCTTCAGGGACTCCTAGGGTACGGAATTCATTTTCCATGGACAGAAGCCAGGCTTCGGCCTTGTCCATCACTTCGGGTTGGTCTTCCCCCCATAAGGAATCAGGGTTTAACTTGATGAAATCTATCACCGTTACTTCTCTTGCCCTAGGGTTACTGGGTTCTGGGATGGCTCGGTTGACTAGGGCTTCCATGAAGTCAAAAAGAGCCTTCTTCTGTTCTTCCCATCTCTCTTGGCCCGTAGGATCAGGATTTCCGGAGGTTCCAGGGTCCTTCCTTTTGTGAGAGTGAGATTCCTCAGAGGATCTGGAGTTTCTAGTTTTTGGAGGCATCCTGAAATTAATTAAACAAATCAGGGTTTATCTCTCAAAAGTTTCATTATTATCATCATTATCATGATTATCATTTCAATTATCAGTTTCATTTTTTTTCTCATTATTAAAGTTCTTAATGTTACAATTTGCGGAGGATATCCTAAGATGGTCCTTATAAGTCAGTCCTTAAGACTTGTCTAAATAGAGAGACATTTTCTTAGCCTTATAAGGTGAGAAGGAAATTTCAAAGTCGAGATGAGAGGGAAAAATTCCTAGAGAAAGAGGTAAGAGGGAATTTTCTAGAGATGAGAGGGTCCTAAATAGGATAATCCCAAAAGTAGGGGAACTTAGAGTATCGGCCAGGTAGACTCACACTGCCTTATAGGTAGCCTCGTGATTGCCAAGCAAAGTGGCTCGGAGATTTAGCCAGACCTTAGGCAGATGCTATCCTAGTCACCTCAACCCTTAGTATCCCAAACTCAAGGACTACCCTAGACTCACAATAGAGTGAATGGGTTCATGTGACTATGTTGTGTGAACCTTGGCTCTGATACCAACTGTGACGACCCCAATTTCTATATACTTTCCATAATGACATAAATAGATATGCGTGCACTCATATCTTATAAATGTCAAAAGGGAAAATACAAGAAATTAGTGAAGTCAACTAAAACCAGAGATATGCCAAGATCTAGTTCACAAACAACAATTAATAGCCACAATAACCACCATTCATTAAGGATAATAAAGTCATACATAACTTATTCGAATGGAGAGAAGAGATATAAATAGTTCTAAAGAAATAATAGAGATACATAGGATATTATCATCCTCAAAGTACTAGAAAGGGAAAAACTACATCTATCATGAAATAGATAAGAAGAATAGAAATATATCTAATATATCCTCCTTGCTCATTTATTATGCCTTCAGGTACTTTGATCATCTCTTTTACTCCATTGTTTTACAAGTTCTTTGTACCTAAAAATACGAGAAACAAAACACGAGTCAAAAGAGTACGTGGTAGAAAAAGATACTATGGTATGGTTGCATAAGAAAAGTAACTTTTGAAATCAAAACGAGATAAGAAGAAATCATATTCTTTAAGCAAAGTGATAATCAGGTAAACATTTCTTTTAACATGTCATTTGATGCGATTGTACTACTTCAAGCACCTTTTCAACATACATCTAATGTGGGCCATAGAGAAGAAAAAGAGAGGAATACATACATCTAACATGGGCCAGATTTCATACATCCATGTTAGGCACATACATCCAGCATTAGGCAGTGCATGTAGCTACAATCCATCTAACCTTTCATCTTATATTTAGAGTTTTTGTCGGCAAAGGAAAATACACTATAGTGTTTCATACAAGCTCATTTATAAAGTAGTTGCATCCAAGTACAATAATTTTAACAACCATGGAAAACTAGTCATATACTTATAACCACGTACCTTCTAGATGATTTGATCCTCACAGGTTCCTAGATCAAGGGTTGAGAGAAGATCCTCCTGAAATATGAGTAACCCTATGTTACAATATGTCCTTATCATTTCTTATAACTTTAGAGTTTAGATCATTAGGGTTTAGATCCTTAGGATTTAGATCATTGGATTGGGATCATTAGAGTCATCATTAGGGTACTCTTGATCCTTGAGATCAGAGTTGACCAAAGGAGGTTGATTAATCAAGTTCTTAAAGAGATCTTAGAAGATTAGGGTTTGATATGATGTTTTCAACAAATATTGAAATAGGAAAGTCATATGGAAGAGTCTAGTTACGATCCTTGAAGATTTAATCATATTGGATTAAGATTTCGAGATTCAGGGTTATTCTAACTCATGTCAGGATCAAAGATCAAAAGATATCAACATTTGTTTAAGATCATCCTAAAGATAATCATATAACATTGATTAAAATGGGTTTAGATTACATTTTCGAACAGGAATGATCAACAGGGTCTGATCATATTTTATATGAATAGGTCTCATTTTCTTGATCAAAAAGATATATAGTTTTGCTATTTTCTGATGATCCTACTATTTTCTATAATTAATTGAAAATCGACCAATTAGGAAATTTTAATAAGATAAATGAAAAAAAAGGATTGCTGGTCTAGCGGATCAGAAGAGGGATCCGGCTACGCGGATCCTCTCTTTAACCCGCGAGCCACCCTTGGTCAGCCGGGTCAAGGATGGGGGGAAAAAGGACGTAAATGCCCCTTTTGGGCTTTGGTTGTCATAACGACAGGTTAGGGCAGGTTAGTATTTCTGCCCCTTTGATTACTTCCCTCGCGCGCGAGGCAGTAACGAGGATCGGGCAGTAGAGAAGAAGGGGGGTGAAGAAGCTCAGGCAGGTTAGGGGTGTCTGGGAGTGTGAGAATGGGCGGAACGCATTCGCGAGGTCTTCCTGAGTCCAACGAACCCAAGAAGCTCGCCGGAGGTTAGCTACAGCCCTGGTTTCGATGGCGGGATACTCTGAAAACGGAAAATGGGTTCCAGGTATTTACCTACCCTCCGGCTGGATTGAGGGGTCACAAAGCTCCGTGTGGGGTTCATGAAGTTGTTGGTCCACTTCCGGATGCTCGACATACCATGGACCTCGCCGACGATGGCAGCCTTGCGCGCAGCTCCGGCGGCTAGTCGACCCAGGCTCCTAGGCCTTCGTGGCTCCAACCGAAGGTGTCGGTCATCTCACTGAGATCCCGAGATGGTGTGGGTGCGTTCAATTGGATGGAGGGAGCTTCTGGAGCAAGGGGAGAGTCGAGACAGGTGCGGCGGAGCTTTCTTGAGGTCGGGTAAAAGGGGCAAGTCTCGATGGAAATCGATGGTGCGGAATGATAAAAGGGAGGCCAGGGAAGCTTTTGGGGGTCTTTTATAGACCCGGGGTGGAGTAGAGGGCTAAGCCCTAAACTGTGCGCCGCCGCCAGTGAGAGGCGCGAGGAATCGGGAGTTTGTTCTCCCTGTTGTGTGGATGAGGGGAAGTGGGTAGAGGGTTGTTGAACTCGTCTCGGTGAGACGAGTCTATCCTCCAAATATCTTGCGCTGAGGTGACGAGATTTGGGCGCTAGCTATTTTGGAGATGTTGTTGTGCTGCCGCGGGCGAAGACCGGGTCTTGCGGGAGGTTAGGGACGATCCATGGACCGTTGGATCTCACACGATCCCTGATCAGCAGATCGGACGGTTAAAATCGAATCCCAGCGAGGGGCCGCGCCAAAGCAAGGAAATGGGCTGCGTGACATAAATTAAAAGCCCAATTAAAAGGAACTTAGGTCTAAGTCTTTATGATCAAGAGAATAATACACAAAATTAAAATGGGCATAACTCCCAATTGGTTGACCCAATTGTTACCAAAATTTCGGGGCTTGCTAGTGAGTTCAAAGTGTACCTTGTGTACAAATTTGGTAGCAAAAATCGATCTGTAGATAGGTAAATTGAGCAATTTCCTCAAAGCATTAGTTTAGGTTATCAAGTAAACTAGGGTTTGTTTTCTTTTTGCCAAAAGTGTCATATTAAGCTTAGTCATGCAATGATTAAGTTGAGGGTAGTTTTGTCAACAATAAATTGAGAAAAGAAATAACAAGAGAGAGAAAATAAGGTAAAAACTCACTCCATCACAGTGATGGTGATGCTTCACCTTATGCATCCATGATCTAATGGGGATGTTGTGAGTTAGGGTTTGGGTATAAGTGTTGATTAGTAACATTGATATAATTTATCATGTAGAACCTAACTCTAATGCAAATAGATAATGATGAGTATTCATGTTCAACATTCTTATATGATGGAATGATGGTGGAATAACCTCCTTAATATGATCATAACCTTAATATGTTAATTGGTGGTTATCATAGCCACATTGTTGATACTTTCGTATGCTAAACATGTGCATTATGAATATGATAAGTGTTAATCATATCTAAATTCCTTGCATGTTGATGTAATAAAGGAATGTTCTTAATGTTAATATAACCCTGCTATGATTGTTTATGAATATCTCCTAGATCATTAATGCAATATTGTGTTGATCCAGTGTATTATATGTAAGTGATGTTGTTGAGCCTTGTTATAAGGCATGCAAAGATAATGATGATCTTGTAGGGAATAGTATGATGGTCTTAATGACCTTTGTGTTGGGTTTTAGGGGAGATAGAGAAGGCAGCGGAAACAAAAAAATTCTTCACCCAAACCTAGAATAAAAGAATCGCGTCAACGTCTATACAATAGGAAGGATGGTTTGTAGAGGCATACCTTGTCTCGAGGCTTTCTTAGTGACATTACCTCGTGGCTTGCGCGGTCTTCACCTCTGGTCTTGGAAGGTGTCTGTGAAACTCTTGGTCTCACTGGGATGGTCAGGATTGACAGCTGTCCTCCGAGCGGCAGAAGTCTCCCGCCTCTGAAGTAGTCCACACCGACCACCTGGAACTCCGATCTCCTTGTCCCACAAGGAATCGAAAGGAGTCGTACCCTCCTGTCGGTGTACTAGTCACCGACACACTCTCCTGCAACCAGTTTCCTTTCTAAAGTTGTCTTTCCCTTATTGTGCCTCCCTTATCAGGTAGCACTTGTTTAGGCTCTCTCGGTTACCAAAATCAGAGAAAACGGAAACTTTGCAGAGCAACTGGTGTTCTGAGTTGTTGTTCCTGAGAAGCCCCCAATACCCCTATATATAGGAGGGTCATGGGAAAGAGTTCTCTACCCTGGGCAATGCGAGATTTAAGCAGGAGTGGAAGGGTTCGAGATTTTCCACAAAACAACCAACTGCGCCAGCTGAACTGATCGTGTCATACATGAAACGGTCGGTTGGGGAGCTGAATCGATCGGTTCACACCTCAACCGATCGGTTGGGGCACCTGAGCTGACCAATTCACTTCTGAGCTGATCGGTTCGTGGTCCTGGTCCAACTCAAATTGACTATCATATTTGTTTTCAATTAATCAAATATTAATCCTTGTTCAAATTGAATTTGTACAAGTGAAACAAATTGTATTTGCAAAATAGTCTTCTAAATTTCCAAACGATCTCAGTTGGTCCACGAGTCAATCGATTCAACAATTGAGTTGATCGTTTCATGGCACATGAGCCAATCATCTCACCAATTGAGCTGATCGGTTCAACAACCTGAGTCGATCGGTTCAACTCTTAAGCCAATCGGTTGGGGCAACATACTATGCAAAATCAATCAATTGCAGTTCCAATCAATCCGATATTCTAATCAATCGGTCCAACACCTTGAACACTATGATTTTGAGCTATCAATTAATTGAGTGTTTAATTGAACTACTAAACTCCTTTAGTAATCAATCTAAACATTGATTGTGGATAAACTCCTCTTCCAGGTCAAATCCTATGTGTGTGACCCTGCAGGTCCATTTCACGTTGGAAGTGAAAGTTCATAACACTTATGACTTCACAAGCAAAGAGTGGTGCCTAGTCGCACATCAGTGCTACCCAAGTGAAATAGAAAGTTGGAGAACAACTTTCAATTCTACAATCTGTGAATGGTTTTACAGTGAATGTATAATTCCTTACAGTGAACGTTCATTCACTTTCTTGATCTCAGAGTAGATTAGAGGAGATATGTATGACATCAAAATCACATACTGATTCACACATGCATGTGCATGCCTATCTCAATCCTACTCATCAAGTGGCCATGGATATCAAAATCCCTCAGGAGGGACAAATCCCATATATATCACTCACCCCTCCTAAGCCCCATGTGTTAAAGCCACCCAATCATCACCTTTATAACAACCCATGTTTCAGGACTGTGTTTGATGATGTCAAAGTGTACCCAACGACATGTGTTGAGTGTAGTGATTTTAGGTCAAAGAATCACACTCACCACCATCACTGTGAGAACTGACTGTGACTACCATGTCATGGTTCCATGTGTCAAACTCACGGTGGGTCTGTTCGATAAACTTGTTCTCTAACAAGCACCTATGTGTTTGGTTTGATATCTCCATATCATGACTAATGAGATTTTGTCATCAACCAACACCACAATCTAGTCTTATGTGTTATTGTTGTCTATCTACCTTCCACAATGACATCTGACTAGGGACATAATAAGAATGTACAAACTCTTAGCATCTGTATGACCTCATCGTTCAGTTCCTGAACCTGAAAGCATACGTCAACATTCAATTTGTTCTATCATTATCTCATATGACTAAACCAGAAAGAATTGGAAGCTTGTGTTTGATGTTTATCAAATCAATCTCAATGTATCCCATCAATCATCCCATGATTGGCTCTCAGGGCATACATACCAACAGACTCCCACTTGCACTGTGAGCCAATCACTCTTGAATCATATTCTTAGTGATCTTCAAATATGTTACTGTGCTCTAGTGCTAACATAGTGAGTTATGGAAACACCTTGCCAGAGTCGGTATTAACTGCATGTCTCTCATCTCTTTGTTGTACGTCACACGTATGAGATAGAGTTGTCGTAATATGCAATCTAGTATTCCTTTGCTAACCTTTAGCAACATTGCATGACCAAGCACTCCTAACTTGTCATCAATGGCCAGAATATCTGTAAGTTCATCTCATGAACTTCCAGATCCATATAGTATCCACTAATGTTCTCTAACACACAGATACTCGACTTTTATTTTTAAACAACTTTATTGGAATGTTTCCATTTATCAACAAACATTCACTTTTATATATCCCACATATATTGCGATTAATTTTCTGTCCTTTTCAGAAGTTCGCATCAGTTTAACTCTTTACAGTGAGCCCTTCCTTATTTCCATAGAACTAGTACTTCTCAAGTTCTCATGGTATTCCAATAACCCTTACTGGAACTAGACAGACATCCACTCGTCATGTCCCACATACGAGTTATCAGGATGTGCACATTATATTGTCATGTCCTACATACAAGATGATAAATGCATTTTATTTTACTATGTCTATACATGCAAGATAATGGGATGATTACATACATGCTAGATCCATATCTATTCTTAGTGTTCCCATTCTTTATAATAATTGGACACTTGGCCTTGGGATACCAACTCCATGTAACATGGACAAGTTTTATCCCACTGAATCTATGCACACTGAACCCTTCAGTGTAGATTGCCAATGTATGCTCTCTCTTTTCAGATCAAGAGGTTTTCGAGAACTATCTCAATAGATCTATATTCCTATTACATAGGAAACATCTCTATCTTCCTTAAAGATAATTTCCACTTTAGATTTCCATTCTTAGAACATCTCATTTCACATCAACATGTGGAATGTGAATATGCTCCCACTAAATCACAGATCCCTTCTTTATCTTTGACATATCAATCAAACCCTTTGACTATATCATCAAAGTAAAGATCCAGCTCTAAGTTGCTTGTACTTAATCAATCACATTGATTAGTACAATATAACTTATAGACTTCATTTGCATTAATGGATTCATAAACCTATCACGTACACATCCCCATTTTATTCCTTATAGGAATGTGGTTTTAGTATCCTTATGCCAAATCTCTTAGTCATCAACAAGCATCATCCTTCTCAAAATGTTATCCATGTGTCTTAACGCTTAAGACTCATTCACAGTTATGGATTTTATCCCAATGGGTGCTACCATCAAGGTCATACCTTATGGTTCACATGGAAGTCATTTAGGATGTAATGGTCATAAACCATAACTCAAAATTTGGTTCCTCATATTCATCTAGATAGTTGATTCATCACATGACCAACTCATCACATAGATAATCGAGGTGTATCTATCAAGGATATAAGAACTCACAACTCCTTGTGATTCTTAATGTCCTTTATTAGTGTGGGGTATTCTTTATTTAAGAAGAAATTAGTTATTTGATAATCATCCTATAACTCCTTAGAGTATGACTCCTTTTTGATTTAGACATCACCATGCCTTAATCATGAGTTCACTATGATACACTATCATAATTACTCATAAGGTTATCAAACATTTGGTTCAAGTATTTCATTCATTGATCTCATCAAGAATTAACACTTTACCAAATTTGTACTTCATCTATGATATTCTTGAACACTTCAAGATATTCATATTGGTATTTCTCTAAACACAATTTGAAGTACTAGCATTAAGTCCAATAGGTATGATTATACCCAATAGGATAATCATTCTCCCACTACTACTAGTGAAGATTGATTGATCATGTCTAAGAGATTCATGTCTCTTACTGGTTCTCTAACCAAAAGAGTCTAGATTATCCATCATATGGAAACTAGAAATGAATTTCTCATGATTTATGCTAATTTGATTGTTTGAGTTATCAATAACTTTTAGGTATCATTTTATCTTATGCATACCAAGTAGAACAAGATAAACAAGGCATTGCCATAAAGATCATATCTTTGAAACATCAACATTATTAATTGATATCATTGTCAGACAATATAATGTGTTTCTTTCCATTGGCAAATATGAAATATAAGTTCATAACTCTATTACATGCCTTCAAGGCTGAAAATAAACTAAAGTAATCCTATCTATGGTGGCAACACTTGCCCCATTTATTGAGTGCTTTACATTTTATATCTTGGTATCATATACCTCAAAAATGTTATAAGTTTATTTCATGACACCTTTAGGTGGATACATCCATTGCCTCCTTCTTCTTTAGTTCTTCCAGATAGAGTGGACAATTCCTTTTCCAATTTCCTGGCTTTTGACAATGGTGGCAATTGCCTCTCTTGGTCACGCCTCCCTTGGCCTTGAGAGTTGAAGATGACTTGGGTTGTTGGCTAGCATCATAACCTTTCTTAGCCTTGCCTTTGCCCTTGCGCTTGGACTTGCCTTTCTTGTCGCTAATCATCATCACAAACTTAGGCTTGTCCTTCTTCATCTGTGTCTCAACTGTCCTCAACATGCCCAACAACTCTATCAACGGCTTGTCAAAGTTTTTCATGTTGTAGTTCATCACAAACTGACTGTAGGATTCTGGTAACAATTGCAGTATCACGCCAGTAGCCAACTCTTGGCTCAGAGGAAATCCTAGTCTCATCAGGTTCTCCACATACCCAATCATCTTGAGCGTGTGAGGACCAACTGGATCTGCTTCTGTCATGACACACTTGAACAATGCCCTGGAGACATCATATCTCTCTTGCCGTGCTTGATCTTCATACATGTTCTTGAGATGCTGAATCATCTCAATGACACCCATGTTCTCATGTTGTCTCTGCAACTCGTGGTTCATTGAGCACAACATCAAGCACTTTGAATCAATGACATCATCAGAATGCTTCTTATAAGCATCCCTTTCTTCCTTTGGTGCGGAAGGAGCATGTTCCTCTAGAACTGGAGTATCCAGGACATAGAGATTTCACTCTTGAGTGAGAACAATTCTCAATGTCCTAAACCAGTCATGGAAGTTAGTCCCATTCTGCTTGTCCTTATCAAGGACCGATCGCAATGAGAAGTGATTTTTGTTTGTTGACATTTATACTACAAAAGGAAATATATGCAATTTAGTCCAAAACTCAATTTTTGACTTATTTGATTGATTTGAAAGATTGACGATATAATTAGGACTTTAATTAATTATCGCTCCCACTATTGTTGTTCAAATTGATAGCCCTCACCATCAATTCAGAAGATTGCAACGTACAATCTTCTAGTGGGTCAAGATCTTGAAATCCTCTGAGTCATGGACCATCTAGGGTTGTCACCCACAACTCAGATGTTCCAGGTAGGCAACTTTTGCCAATTGCATCATATGCAAATCTTGAAAGATGTCATATGCAACTCCTTGCCATGATCACCTCTGTAACATCCCTAACCTGGGTTATGAACTAACCCTAGGTGTTTTGCTTAATCATGTGAGTAGACACTTGTGGTTATCTTTTGATATGTAATTAAAGCTTCTGAGGAACATATATTTCCTTTTCTGTTCTTTTTAAACAATGTTGTAATATTGTTTTGTTAAAAGTGGACCTACGTGCAAATTACCCAATTAAAGGGGTTAACTTGCAAATTACACATGTTTAGACGTTCCTATGGTGTTGAGACATCATAAGAATGAATATGATGAAGTGTTATGGATTCTCCAAGCTTGGGCACTAAGATGCAGCTTGTGGAGCAATCCTTGTGCTTTAAAACCCTAGTTTTGGTGTAAAGTGCAATTTACCCAAAAACTTAGGGTGCAACATGTAAAATACACCTTCTAGAGTATCTTTTATGACTCTTGACATTAACTAGAGTAAAAATGATGAAGAGGGCGCTTCATTTAAATAATCAAATAAGAAGGATAACCCTTATAATTAAATAACCAAGTTGTAAGCAAAATGACCCTTTTATGTGTGCAACTTAGTAAGATGTTTGGCTTCTTTTCCTCTAAACCTTGGATAAAGGAGGAGTTTTTCTTAAGTAAAGAAAGGAGAAACGTGGCTTAGTAAGGAAGGAGGATCTAGTTGAGAAATAAGAAAAAGATTGTCCTTATCTTGGAAATATGCCCAAAGTATATATACACATCTTCTTTACTAAGAAAGGGATCGTTCCCTTCACTTCTCTTCTTATATCTTTGCTGTGGCCGACAAAGACGGAGCTCAAGAGCATAGGAGAACGTCCAAGCAGAATTGGGTAAGCTTTGATTGCCATCTAGCTCGGATTCATGGAGGAAATCTTGCTACAAGGTTGGTTTGTTAGTGTTTCTCACATAGTTCTTCTTTCTAGCCATCTTCTCCATCCAATTCTTGAGGAAGGAACCTTGGACGACCTGTGGAGCTCAAGCCACCATTAAATCTATGAATCTTGGAGCTCTAGAGCTGATCCTAAGGCAGGTTTTATAACTCTAAACCTTTAAGCTTTGATTATACATCTTCTTTTCTTGAAAACGTTGCTTGTTCTTCTTTCTTCCATACTTCTAAATGTTCTTGCAACTAAAACCATGAGGAACAGACCATGATCTTGAGGTAGAAGAAGGTGGCGTTAATTCCAAAGTTACTTTAGCAAACGGTCTTGCACCCCTTGGCCAAACGGTTTGCAAAACCGTTTGGAGCAAGCGGTTTCAAAACCGCTTGGAGGGCAAACGGTTTTACAAGATCGATTGGAGCAAATGGTCTCCAAGACCGTTTGGTTGAGTTGACCAAGCATTGACCATTTGGGGTCTGATGTACACATTATGGACTAATCACCCACAAAGAATCATTAACTAATTCCAAGTAAATCACAAGTTGAAGGCACTTTAGTCACCTAAACCCTAATCGGGTTCATTGCTGATTTCAATGGACCAAAAATTTTGAAGTTTGGGTTGAGTGACCCAAACGGTTTCAAAACCATGTGGGGATCACCCCAACGGTCTCAAGACCGTTTGGTGATCACCCAAGACCTTTTGTAAGTCTAGGGTCAAGTAGGGTTGATCAATTGAGGGACCAATCACATCAAGTTGTTGAATAAATAAAAGTGCTGATTTTGTGACCTAATTAGGGTTCAACCCTTAAGTAAATGACTTAGTTTTTGATGGAGCTTTGGACAAACGGTCTCAAGACCGTTTGGAGGATGTAAAAATTATCACAAGACCGTTTGGGGTCAGGTCATGACCCAATTGATTGATGGTTCAATGGGTTCAACCTCAATTAGACTCATGTTGATGTATGTTGAAGGTTGATCGATTCCAAACCCTAATCCAATTGGTCCCAATCCTAATTGGTGACCAATTGAGGTTCAATTGAGTATCAAATCAGTAAAGGATTAACCTAATTGACTTAATTGATAAATGGCTAACAAGCACAAGAACGTTTGAGGGGTTCAACATTGAAAACCCTAATTCAATTGGAAGTGTTGATACACTTTTTGGTCCATGCGGTTTTGAGGGTGTTTGGACCAAATGGTCCCAAGACCGTTTGAGTCCAAATGGTATCAAGACCATTTGGGGCAAAACGGTCTCAAGACCGTTTGGGACCAAACGATCCCAAACTGTTTGGTGGCCATGCGGTTTCAAGACCAATTTGGTCATGCAGTTTCAAGACCAATTTGTCCATACAGTTTCAAAAGTCAAAGTTGGCCAAACGGTCAACGAGACTAAACGGTCTTCACTTCACCTAGGGAAAACAATTTTGATGGTGTACTTGTCCATGCGGTCTTGAAAGTCAAAGGGTCCAAATGGTCAACAACTCCATGCGATTTCAAAATCGTTTGGAGGTTGAAAGTGCAAAATCGTTTGGGGTCTTTTAAGGTTAAGAATGTTTAATAATTTAAAGGCTAAGATGGTTTAATGGTTGATTAACCTAAACCCTAAAGATACCTAAAGTCATTAAGGAGTTAAGTAGTTAGTATATTAACACATGTTATGGTCAATGGTGAACATTACAAAAGTACCCTTAGTGGGTTAGTATGACTAGTACCCTTGATCAAGTAAACCCTAATGACCTTAATGGTGATGATTTGACTTATGTTAATCAAATTTGGTTTGACCTAACCTAATCAAGAGTGATGTAAACATCATATATTAGTAATAGGAGAGAGAAGACTCCTAATACGAATAAGAATCAAATAAAATACCTCCAATATGTAAGAATGCACATGATTAGGGTATGATCCTTCATAGTGAGATCATGGAAACCCTAATTATGGTGATTAATGAATCTTAACCTAAAGTGAAGGCATTAAGGATAGTAATTTCCATACATTATGATGGTATTACCTTAATTCACTGTGAAGTAAATATTAAACCCTAATCGAGGGTGATATGATGAACTAAGCAGTAAACCCTAATTCTGGGTTATGCTTTCATGCATGAAGCTTCATGAATGAAGTATGAAATAAGGAATCATTGTTCCTAATTAATATAAAGAGATCGAATAACCCTAATTGAATTGAATACAGAAACATAGCCTTATTGAAGGTATGATGGTACAACCCTTGAATTGAAAGATTTCTCTGCTTTATAAATTGCCTTTGTCAAATATATTGACCATGCAGGTTCTTATAAAGAAGTGATCATAGCCAGGTAAGGGTTATGATATCATATTCATTGAAAGCATATTATCAGCTTTATAATTTACTATATTGCCTGGTTTAAGAGGCAATATATGAGACTGACAGGCTGTAAGAGCTATGAGCAATAATTACATTGTTACAATCAAGGCCATGTTGTTAGATGACTTATGATGATCTAAGTGTTTGAACACCCTTATTCTTGAATCATAGTGATGAGATGGTTAAGAAATGATATCTATATGATAACTGATGTGAGTTAAACTTGATACATTTAGTATTCTTCTTTCATAGCAGTTGTTTTAATGGTTTATGTTTGAAAACATGCTTGATGCTAAAATAATGCTAAAATGTACTTAAATAATCAAGTATAATCATATCATGTAGAGCCTTGACCATAGATCCATCATTGTCAGAAGCCAAATGAGGGTGAAATAGGTTTTCCTAAGGGAACTCCTGGAAAACATACTTTTGAGTATGTTGGGGTTATGGACGTGAATATCCTTACGTCCTAGTGTAGGAATTGATGTAAGATGTACTTTTAATCCATCAATCCTTCATTATATGTTTATGCCGGGGTGATGTATCACTAATCTCTCGAGGGAATCTTTAATGCCGCATTGATGAGAGATAAACAAGAGATCCCTCGATGACGAAGAGAGTACAGAACACCACTGTGACTCTAATAGTGAAGTTGCCAGAATACCCTGGAAAGCTATTATAGCAGAGACACGAGATGTCCTGCATGTTGATCCTCACACTGACTGAGGAAGATGAGGTCATAAGAATCTGGCTCTTTTGATGACCTATGTATGGTACCGATGCGATTTTGTAATGGTCGGTTGTAGTATGAGCGGTATACCTCATCTCCGCAGGGCATAATAATGTTTGAAAAACATAATCAACCACGTAGTATAAATGCTTAGGTTGAACTATGAGAAATGATGATTGATATTGCATTGTTTATAATGTTCTAGTTAAATAACTAGCATACATGTCCTTCATATTCATTATTGACATATGCTTTGATATTCAATTAAGTTATAATTGAAATGTTGCTTTACTTGACATTAAACCTGCTGTTGAATGTTTATAATGTTTCTCATTATTATTCTTTACTGCAATAACAAAGCTTCTGGAGGACAGTTATAACTCTTGCTGGGACAATTATTCAAATTGTCTCACCCCCGTGGGATTCGACTTTTTAAGTGGACGCCGAGGACAGAGGAACCCATCTGAGGGTGAGCAGTATCAACAGC
This sequence comes from Alisma plantago-aquatica, assembly GCA_963693085.1. Lineage (NCBI taxonomy): Eukaryota > Viridiplantae > Streptophyta > Magnoliopsida > Alismatales > Alismataceae > Alisma > Alisma plantago-aquatica. The sequence continues at coordinate 1,331,285,092 of OY856409.1, forward strand.
AGCAGTAACATCAAGGGCAACAGTGAATCTCAGGTGGAGATACTGACTGTCAAGTCTTGTAGATAGTATGTCCTATGTGTCGTCTCTGTACTCTCAGGTCCTAGGAGTCAGTAGATCTGAGGTTTTTGGCTTAAATGCCTCGAGATTTTTGTATCTTGCCTTGTACAGATAACAGGGCAATGGATGTATGTAATCACTCGAGATGTGATTTCATAGAGATGTAATGTCAAACCATGTTGTAAACAATTTATCTTGTTTTCTTATAAAAGAGTTTTATGGTTTAAAGATCTCTTTCCAAAAGTTTTATTTTTTAGTGATTTTGATAATTCCGTTGCTAGTTAATCGCTTCCACTAAGTTTACCTCGTGATTTATAAGTCGAACGTATCAATTTAGTGGTATCATAGCGTTAGTTTCACTGAGTCTACAAAGACATAGGACTTAGGATGTCGAGTCTATTCTTAGTGTCTTCCAGTATATCTAATAGTGTCTTCTGCTCCTCAGGAGAAGAAGATAAGTCTAAGGATGTCTGGACCACACGAGGAATATGTTGCGCAGAGTAGCATTGCTGCACCCCGAGAAGGTGCAAGAAACCCAGAGATAGAGCAACATGTACCTGAGCCACCCTAGTTCAATCCAACTAACACGGGGAATCCAGCCGCCTAGACCATGTTTGGGCAGTTTATGACTTCCATGACACATATAACAGATAGGATGCCTATGCCTTCACCTAGGGCACCTACCCCTCCTGAAGGACAAGGAATTGACAAGACATTTGAATGACTTCGCCGAGTTGGAGCAACCGAGTACTTTGGAACAGCTGATCCTGCAGGTGCCGACCTGTGGTTAACCGAACTAGAGAAGGCATTTAGAATCCTGAACATCCTAGAAATGGAGAAGGTTAGACATGATGTCTATCTTCTCAAGGGGAGTGCCGGTCATTGGTGGACCATGGAAGAGCAGAAGAGGCCTGGTGTGGATGTTGCATGGGAAGTCTTCCGATGGGAATTTATCAATAGATATTTCCCTAAGACGTTCCTGGATGAGAAAATCTCTCATTTTGAGAGGTTAAGGCAAGGTCCGATGAACATTAGTGAATATGAGGCTAAGTTCATGGAGTTGTTGTGGTTCTGTCCGCACATGGCTGCTATAGAAGAAGAAAGGATTCGGCATTTCGAGAAAGGGTTAAATGTTGAGTTGACTACCCCCGTGTCTGCCCTAGAAAATAGAGAAAGGTTTGCTACCTTCGTAGAGTCTGTCAGAAGGATAGAGAGGTCCGTAGCATAGAAGAGGCAAACCCATAACAAGAGGATGTATCCCCAGTTCCAAGGATCTTCATCCAGAGATTTCAAGAAACCTAGGTTTTCTGCTCCTACACCACCACCTAGACCCAGTTCTCAGACACAGTGGACATCGAATAGGGGTAGAGGACGAATCCTACCACTACAAGGGGCTCATAGTTTAACATCTATGTCAGTTACAGGACCACCCAGACCACAACAACAAGACAGAAGTTGTTATATATGTGGGAAGATGGGGCATCTGATGAATGACTGCAGAGCCAGAGCAGTGGGTGTAACACAACCATAGAGGCAGAGTCAACAAGGATCACAGAGGAGACAGTTTCCAGGGGGAGCTAGAGGATGTGGACAAGCGTCCCAAGCTGGATCATCAGCACCAAATCAACCACAGGCAACAACAAGGTTTTATGCAATGAATCCACCTGATGCAGTGATCAACCCTCGGGTTGTGGCAGGTCAGATGGAATTGTTATATTCTGATATTTCTACATCATGTGTTGTATCTATTTTGATTGATCTGGGTGCTACCCACTCCTTTATCACTCAAAGGGTGATTCGTAACTGCAATATGACAATCAGTCATAGAGAAGATAGTTTGTTCCTAGAAACTCCGTTGAGATGATCTGCTGTGTTGCAGGAGGTATGCTCTCCCTACATCCTCTTCTTTTCTGAGCATCGCATTCAAGTGGATCTAATACCACTTGAGATGCAAGGATTTGATATAATCCTTGGGATGGATACCTTGGAAAGGTATAGGGTTGTTTTGGATTACGAATCCAAGCAAGCTGTGTTTGCTGACGAAGGCGACACATGGATCTTTCAAGGAGAGAGAAAGATTCTACCGACCTTTCTTGTGTCATCTATGGTTGCTGAGAAGCTGATGAGGCAAGGATGTTATGCATTCTTAGCCCATGTGGTAGATACTACAATGGATAGTCCTAACCCTACTGAAGTTCATGTAGTCAGGGAATTTGAAGATGTATTTCCTGAAGAACTTCCAGGTGTGCCACCGCCTTGGGAAATCGATTTTGAAATCAATTTGATCCCAGACACACAACCTATAGCACAAACACCGTATAGGATGGCGCCTACTGAGATGGAAGAACTCAAGAAACAGCTGTAAGAGTTGCTTGAAAAGGGTTTCATCCGACCGAGTACTTCACCTTGGGGTGCTCCGGTCCTGTTCGTTAAAAAGAAAGATGGATCAATGTGGTTGTGCATTGATTACAGACAATTAAATAAAGTAACTATAAAGAACAAGTATCCTCTACTGAGGATTGATGATCTCTTCGATCAGTTGCGTGGTGCAACCGTCTTCTCAAAGATAGATTTGAGACTGGGATATCATCAACTCCGTATTAAGGATAGTGACATACCCAAGTCTGCCTTTAGGACAAGATATGGTCACTATGAGTTCACAATTATGTCGTTTGGACTAACTAATGCACCAGCTGCATTTATGGAACTCATGAATAGAATCTTCCGACCTTTCCTCGATCAGTGCGTTGTTGTCTTTATAGATGACATTCTGATCTATAGTAGAGATGCTCAGCAGCATGAACAACATCTTCGTCATGCTCTAACTTTGCTAAGAAAACACAAGCTATATGCTAAGTTTAGCAAGTGTGAGTTTTGGTTACCAGAAGTATCTTTCCTTGGACATGTGATATCCACCTCGGGTATTCATGTTGATCCTAAAAAGGTAGAATATGTTCTACAATGGGAACAACCAAAGACACCGATGGAAATCCATAGTTTCTTAGGATTGGCTGGCTATTACCGAAGGTTCATTAAGAACTTCAGCTCCATAGCCTTACCCTTGACTAAGTTAACCCGGAAAGATGTTCCTTTTGTCTGGAGTGACAAGTGTCAGCAATCTTTCCAGTTGCTGAAGGAGAGGTTGACAAGTGCACCTGTGCTTGTGTTACCTGAGCAAGGAAAAGGATACATAGTCTTCTGTGATGCCTCCAAGAATGGACTTGGACGTGTGTTGATGCAGGATAAACAAGTGATTTCTTTCGCTTCCTGACAGCTTAAGAAACACGAGGAGAATTATCCGACACATGATCTAGAGTTAGCTGTTGTGGTTCATGCCTTGAAAATCTGGAGACATTATCTCTATGGGGAGACATTCCAGATTTTCACCGACCATAAGAACCTTAAGTACATCTTCTCTCAGCATGAGCTTAACATGAGGCAATGTCGCTGGATGGAATTAATCAAGGACTACGATTGTACAATTGATTACCACCCAGGGAAAGCCAATGTGGTTGCAGATGCTTTGAGTAGGAAATTAGCAACACCAGCCTTAGATAAAGCACAACTAAATTCTTTAGTATGCTCTAGGAGGGATATGCTTATCTCCTTAAGGGAAGACAATGTATAGTTGAAGGTATCGTTGTTAGCCGGGATGTTAGCTAAAATGCATATAAACCCTACCTTGAGAGAACATATCAAGGAGGCACAGCAAGTTGATGTTGCAGTTCAACAGATTAGATCGAAGTATGGTAACAAGAAACATGATGGTTTCCATGACTCAGATGATCAAGTATCATGTTATCATAGTAGGATGATAGTGCCGGATGTGGATAACTTAAGGAAGTTAGTCCTGGAAGAAGCTCATTCTTCAATGTATGCTATGCATCCAGGAAGCACCAAGATGTATCGAAACTTGAAAGATATGTATCGGTGGCCTGGAATGAAGAAGGATGTTGCTGAGTTTGTTATGAGATGTCCTGTGTGTCAGCAGGTTAAAGCTGAACACCAGAAGCCTGCAGGAACAATGCAACCTTTACCCATACCACAGTGGAAGTGGGATCATGTAACCATGGACTTTGTTGTTGGCCTACCCAGGACAAGCAAAGGGCATGATTCCATCTGGGTAATAGTTGATAGGTTGACAAAGACAACACATTTCTTACCTGTCAAAACAACATATTCGGCTGAGAAGCTAGCACAGTTGTATGTTGAAGAGATAGTACGACTGCACGGAGTTCCAATCACCATTGTTTCTGACAGAGGTCCCCAGTTTACGCGTCGTTTTTTGGGAGTGACTTCACAAAGCTTTAGGCACCCAGTTAAGGTTTAGTATAGACTTTCATCCTCAGACTGATGGATAGTCTGAAAGGACTATACAGACCTTGGAAGACTTGCTTAGAGCATGTGTTCTTCAGTTTACAGGGAGTTGGGATCTGCACTTAAGCTTAATAGAGTTTGCCTACAACAATAGCTATCAACATAGCATTGACATGGCATCTTATGAAGCTTTGTATGGTAGACATTGTAGATCACCCCTATGTTGGTATGAAACCAGTGAATATCAATTGTTAGGTCCTAATCTTGTGCAGCAGACCACAGAGAAGATCAAAGTAATACAACAACAGATTAAGACTGCACAAGATAGGCAGAAGTCTTACGCTGATAAACGTCGTAGACCTTTAGAATTCCAGGTTGGAGACAGAGTGTATCTTAAAGTCTCACCTTGGAAGGGAGTTCTGAGATTTGGAAGGAAAGGGAAGTTAGCTCCTAGATTTATGGGGCCTTATCCAATCATTGAAAAGATTGGAAAGGTAGCCTATAAACTAGATTTTCCACCAGAGTTACAAAGGTTACACCCTGTGTTTCACATTTCTATGCTGAGGAAATGTCACCCTAATACAGAATCAGTTCTGCAACCCATGAAGGTAGAATTGAATGATGATATATCTTATGAGGAAGGACCAGTGGCAATCCTTGATAAAAGAATTAAAAAGCTGAAAAAGAAAGATATAAGTCTTATGAAAGTCCTCTGGAATCACCGTGGTGTTGAAGAATCCACATGGGAACTAGAGGAGGAGATGAGAAGGAAATACCCTGCTCTTTTCTCTTAATAGGTTTTGTTGATTTCGGGGACGAAATCCTTATAAGGGGTGGATAATTTGTAACATCCCTGACCTGGGTTATGAACTAACCCTAGGTTTTTTGCTTAATCATGTGAGTAGACACTTGTGGTTATCTTTTGATATGTAATTAAAGCTTCTAAGGAACATATATTTCCTTTTCTGTCCTTTTTAAACAATGTTGTAATATAGTTTTGTTAAAAGTGGACCTATGTGCAAATTACCCAATTAGAGGGGTTTACTTGCAAATTACACATGTTTAGATGTTACTCTGGTGTTGAGACATCATAAGAATGAATATGATGAAGTGTTATGGATTCTCCAAGCTTGGGAACTAAGATGCAGCTTGTGGAGCAATCCTTGTGCTTTAAAACCCTAGTTTTGGTGTAAAGTGCAATTTACCCAAAAACTTAGGGTGCAACATGTAAAATACACCTTCTAGAGTATCTTTTATGACTCTTGGCATTAACTAGAGTAAAAATGATGAAGAGGGCGCTTCATTTGAATAATCAAATAAGAAGGATAACCCTTATAATTAAATAACCAAGATGTAAGCAAAATGACCCTTTTATGTGTGCAACTTAGTAAGATGTTTGGCTTCTTTTCCTCTAAACCTTGGATAAAGGAGGAGTTTTTCTTAAGTAAAGAAAGGAGAAATCTGCCTTAGGAAGGAAGTAGGATCTAGTTGAGAAATAAGAAAAAGATTGTCCTTATCTTGAAAATATGCCCAAAGTATAAATACACATCTTCTTTACTAAGCAAGGGATCGTTTCCTTCACTTCTCTTCTTATCTCTTTGTTGTGGCCGACTAAGAAGGAGCTTAGGAGAAGAGGAGAATGGCCATGCAGAATTGGGTAAGCTTTGATTGCCATCTAGCTCGGATTCATGGAGGAAATCTTGCTACAAGGTTGGTTTGTTAGTGTTTCTCACATAGTTCTTCTTTCTAGCCATCTTCTCCATCCAATTCTTGAGGAAGGAACCTTGGACAACCTATGGAGCTCAAGCCACCATTAAATATATGAAGCTTGGAGCTCTAGATCTGATCCTAAGGTGGGTTTTATAACTCTAAACCTTTAAGCTTTGATTATGCATCTTCTTTTCTTGAAAATGTTGCTTGTTCTTCTTTCTTCCATACTTCTAAGTGTTCTTGCAACTAAAACTGTGAGGAATAGACCATTATCTTGAGGTAGAAGAAGGTGGCGTGAACTCCAAAGTTACTTTAGCAAACGGTCTTGCACCCCTTGGCCAAACGGTTTGCAAAACCGTTTGGAGCAAGCGGTTTCAAAACCGCTTGGAGGGCAAACGGTTTTACAAGATCGATTGGAGCAAATGGTCTCCAAGACCGTTTGGTTGAGTTGACCAAGCGTTGACCATTTGGGGTATACTTTACACATTATGGACTAATCACCCACAAAGAATCATTAACTAATTCCAAGTAAATCACAAGTTGAATGTACTTTAGTCACCTAAACCCTAATTGGGTTCATTGCTGATTTCAATGGACCAATCATGTTGAAGTTTGGGTTGAGTGACCCAAACGGTTTCAAAACTGTTTGGGAATCACCCAAACGGTCTCAAGACCGTTTGGTGATCACCCAAGACCATTTGTAGGTCTTGGGTCAAGTAGGGTTGATAAATTGAGGGACCAATCACATCAAGTTGTTGAATAGATAAAAGTGCTGATTTTGTGACCTAATTAGGGTTCAACCCTTAAGTAAATGACTTAGTTTTTGATGGAGCTTTGGGAAAACGGTCTCAAGACCGTTTGGAGGATGTACAAACAATCCCAAGACCGTTTGGGGTCAGGTCATGACCCAATTGAGTAATGGTTCAATGGGTTCAACCTAAATTAGACTCATGTTGATGTATGTTGAAGGTTGATCGATTCCAAACCCTAATCCAATTGGTCCCAATCCTAATTGGTGACCAATTAAGGTTCAATTGAGTATCAACTCAGTAAAGGATTAACCTAATTGACTTAATTGATAAATGTCTAACAAGTACAAGAACGTTTGAGGGGTTCAACATTGAAAACCCTAATTCAATTGGAAGTGTTGATACACTTTTTGGTCCATGCGGTTTTGAGGGTGTTTGGACCAAACGGTCCCAAGACCATTTGGGGCCAAACGGTCTCAAGACCGTTTGGGACCAAACGATCCCTAACCGTTTGATGGCCATGCGGTTTCAAGACCAATTCGGTCATGCGGTTTCAAGACCAATTTGTCCATACGGTTTCAAAAGTCAAAGTTGGCCAAACGGTCAAAGAGACTAAACGGTCTTCACCTCACCTAGGGCAAATGGTTTTGATGGTGTACTTGGCCATGCGGTCTTGAAAGTCAAAGGGTCCAAACGGTCAACAGCAACATGCAGTTTCAAAACTGTTTGGAGGTTGAAAGTGCAAAACCGTTTGGGGTCTTTTAAGGTTAAGAATGTTTAATGCTTTAAAGGCTAAGATGGTTTAATGGTTGATTAACCTAAACCCTAAAGATACCTAAAGTCATTAAGGGGTTAAGTAGTTAGTAGATTAACACATGTTATGGTTAATGGTGAACATTACAAAAGTACCCTTAGTGGGTTAGTATGACTAGTACCCTTGATCAAGTAAACCCTAATGACCTTAATGGTGATGATTTGACTTATGTTAATCAAAGTTGGTTTGACCTAACCTAATCAAGAGTGATGTAAACATCATCTATTAGTAAGAGGAGAGAGAAGACTCCTAATATGAATGAGAATCAAATAAAATACCTCCAATATGTAAGAATGCACATGATTAGGGTATGATCCTTCATAGTGAGATCATGGAAACCCTAATTATGGTGATTAATGAATCTTAACCTAAAGTGAAAGCATTAAGGATAGTAATTTTCATACATGATGATGGTATGACCTTAATTCACTGTGAAGTAAATAGTAAACCCTAATCGAGGGTGATATGATGAACTAAACAGTAAACCCTAATTCTGGGTTATGCTTTCATGCATGAAGCTTCATGAACGAAGTATGAAATAAGGAATCATTGTTCCTAATTAATATAAAGAGATCGAATAACCCTAATTGAATTGAATAGGGAAACCTAGCCTTATTGAAGGTATGATGGTACAACCCTTGAATTGAAAGATTATCTCTGCTTTATAAATTGCCTTTGTCAAATATATTGACCATGCAGGTTCTTATAAAGAAGTGATCATAGCCAGGTAAGGGTTATGATATCATATTCATTGAAAGCATATTATCAGCTTTATAATTTACTATATTGCCTGGTTTAAGAGGTGATATATGAGACTGACAGGCTGTAAGATCTATGAGCAATAATTACATTGTTACAATCAAGGTCATGTTGTTAGATGACTTATGATGATCTAAGTGTTTGAACACCCTTATTCTTGAATCACAGTGATGAGATGGTTAAGAAATGATATCTATATGATAAGTGATGTGAGTTAACCTTGATACATTTAGTATTCTTCTTTCATAGCAGTTGTTTTAATGGTTTATGTTTGAAAACATGCTTGATGCTAAAAGAATGCTAAAATGTACTTAAATAATCAAGTATAATCATATCATGTAGAGCCTTGACCATAGATCCATCATTGTCAGAAGCCAAATGAGGGTGAAATAGGTTTTCCTAAGGGAACTCCTGGAAAACATACTTTTGAGTATGTTGGGGTTATGGATGTGAATATCCTTACGTCCTAGTGTAGGAATTGATGTAAGATGTACTTTTAATCCATCAATCCTTCATTATATGTTTATGCTGGGGTGATGTATCACGAATCTCTCGAGGGAATCTTTAATGCCGCATCGATGAGAGATAAATAAGAGATCCCTCGATGACGAAGAGAGTACAGAACGCCACTGTGACTCTAATAGCGAAGTTGCCAGAATACCCTGGAAAGATATTATAGCAGAGACACGAGATGTCCTGCATGTTGATCCTCACACTGACTGAGGAAGATGAGGTCATAAGAATTTGGCACTTTTGATGACCTATGTATGGTACCGATGCGATTTCGTAATGGTCGGTTGGAGTATGAGTGGTATACCTCATCTCTGCAGGGCATAATAATGTTTGAAAAACATAATCAACCGTGTAGTATAACTGCTTAGGTTGAACTACGAGAAACGATGATTGATATTGCATTGTTTATGATGTTCTAGTTAAATAACTAGCATACATGTCCTTCATATTCTTTATTGACATATGCTTTGATATTCAATTAAGTTATAATTGAAATGTTGCTTTACTTGACATTAAAACTGCTGTTGAATGTTTATAATGTTGCTCATTATTATTCTTTACTGCAATAACAAAGCTTATGGCAGAGAGTTATAACTCTCGCTGGGACAATTATTCAAATTGTCTCACCCCTGTGGGATTCGACTTTTTAGGTGGACGTCGAGGATGGAGGAACCCATCTGAGGGTGAGCAATATCAACAGTAGCAGCAACACCAAGGGCAGCAGTGAATCTCATGTGGAGATACTGACTGTTAAGTCTTATAGATAGTATGTCCTATGTGTCATCTTTGTACTCTCAGGTCCTAGGAGTCAGTAGATCTGAGGTTTTTGGCTTAAATGTCTCGATATTTTTGTATCTTGCCTTGTACAGATAACAGGGCAATGGATGTATGTAATCACTCGAGATGTGATTTCATAGAGATGTAATGTCAAACCATGTTGTAAACAATTTATCTTGTTTTCTTATAAAAGAGTTTTATGGTTGAAAGATCTCTTTCCAAAAGTTTTAATTTTTAGTGATTTTGATAATTCTGCTGCTAGTTAATCGCTTCCGCTAAGTTTACCTCGTGATTTATAAGTCGGGCGTCTCAACCTCCATGCCTCAATGTGCTAGATCCTATCTAGGTCACCTTGTTAAGTCCAACCCAAAGCCAACATGATGAATATGCACCCTGCTAGGGCAGACCCACATATCCATCCTTCATGCTTCCACGATACAGATGGTGCACCATGTTAGGGCGTGCCCACACTTGGCCGATCAAGCTTTTCACGTATGTCACATTTGGAAGGCATCTAAAACTTTAATATTTAATGAGGGATTTGGTTTTATAGGTACATATACATATCCAATCACCACAATACATAATATGTATCATATACATGTTATATCCCACAGAAAACATGCAAAATGATAAAAGCGATGATTATGGCCATCCTAATGTGATTCCTCAAGCCTAGAGAAATCACGGTCATCTAGGTCCACATCACATGCAACCTGTCCAAGATGAAGTGATGTAGCCATATGAGTTGATCAACTCATCACATGAATGACCTGCTCGCCCTGGTCGGTCGTCTGGGAGCCACCAACCGATCAGTTGGCTCCTCCAACTGATCAGTTCGCATGGTCATCGTGCATCTCCTCAGGTCGCCACCCGCTCATCTCGCTCCTTGATCCGATCGTCTGGATTGCCAACCCATCGATTCACTCCTTGAACTGATCATTTCAGTCGTCGTCAGATTGTCCTTCGTTCTTTGGCATAACAGGAAATAAAAGATCTATCCTATTTACTTTTAAATTGGGAAACTTTGAGTCACATTCGGGGGGAGCAAAGGTAGGAAAGAAATCTCGAGTTATCTCGAGTTATATCAAGAATAAGGAGGTAGGGAATTGGTACGTATACCGAGATGCAAGTAACCACATACAACCAAGCACACATACATAGGGTTTATTGGCCATAATCATGCTATACATCCACCACAAAACTCATTTAAGGGCGATGCGTATCGAGTGCATTTATATTACATATCATATATGTATATTGGGATTTGTAGATTTAAGATTGGACATGCATAAAGCCAATTTTATTCGCATCATATGCAATAAATAAAGGCGAAAAACCAAAATCGATCATATTGATAATCCTAAAGTATAGAGCAGTTGACGTGGCTCTGATACCATTGTTGGGTTTTAGGAGAGACAGAGAAGGCAGCGAAAACAAAAATTTTCTTCTCCCAAACCCAGAATAAAGGAATCGCATCAACGTCTATACAATAGGAAGGATGGTTTGTAGAGGCATACCTTGTCTCGAGGCTTGCTCAGCGACGTTACCTCACGGCTTGCATGGTCTTCACCTCCGATCCTGAATGGTGTCTGTGCAGCTCCTGGTCTCACTGAGACTGTCGGGATTGACAACTGTCCTCCGAGCGGGAGAAGTCTCCCGCCTCTGAAGTAGTCCACACAGACCACCTGGAACTCTGATCTCCTTGTCCCAGAAGGAATCGGAAGGAGTCATACCCTCCTGTCGGCGTACTAGTCACCGACACACTCTCCTACAACCAGTTGCCTTTTTGTAGTTGTCTTTCCCTTACTGTGCCTCCCTTATCAGGTAGCACTTGCTCGGGCTCTCTCAGTTACCAAAACCAGAGAGAACGACAACTTTACAGAGCAACTGGTGTTCTGAGTTGTTGTTCCTGAGAAGCCCCCAATACCCCTATATATAGGAGGGTCATGGGATAGGGTTCTCTACCCCAGGAAATGTGGGATTAAAACAGGAGTAGAAGGGTTCATGATTTTCCACAAAACAACCAACTGCGCCAGCTGAACCAATCATTTCATACATGAAATGGTCAGTTGGGGAGCTGAACCGATCAGTTCACACCTCAACCGATCGGTTGGGAAACCTGAGCCGATCAGTTCACTTATGAGCCGATCAGTTCGTGGTCCTAGTCCAACTCAAATTGACTTTCATATTTGTTTCCGATTAATCAAATATTAATCCTTTTTCAAATCAAATTTGTATAAGTGAAACAAATTGTATTTGCAAAATAGTCTTCTTAATTTCCAAACGATCTTGGTGGGTCCACGAGTCGATCAGTTCAACAATTGAGCGGATTGTTTCATGGCACATGAGCTGATCGTCTCACCAATTGAGCAGAAGGGTTCAACAACCTGAGCCGATCGGTTCAACTCTTGAGCCGATCGGTTGGGGCAGTAAACTATGCAAAATCAATCAATTGCAGTTCCAATCAATCTGATATTCTAATCAATCAGTCCAACACCTTGAACACTATGATTTTGAGCTATCAATTAATTGAGTGTTTAATTGAACTACTAAACTCCTTTAGTAATCAATATAAACATTGTTTGTGGATAAACTGCTCTTCCAGGTCAAATCCTATGTGTGTGACCCTACAGGTCCATTTCATGTTGGCAGTGAAAGTTCATAACACTTATGACTTCACAAGCAAAGAGCGGTGCCTAGTCACACATCAGTGCTACCCAAGTGAAATAGAAAGTTGGAGAACAACTTTCAATCCTACAATCCGTGAATGGTGTTACAGTGAATGTATAATTCCTTTATCACTGATATCCCGAATGAACTTAAGGCATGGAACAGTCATCCTGTCAACATTTATTCACTTTTTTGATCTCAGAGTAGATTGGAGGAGATATGTATGACATCAATATCACATACTGATTCACACATGTGTGTGCATGCCTATCTCAATCCTACTCATCAAGTGGACATGGATATCAAACTCCCTCAGGAGGGACAAATCCCATATCTATCACTCACCCCTCAAAAGCCCCATGTATCAAAGCCACCCAATCATCACCTTTATAACAACTAATGTTTCAGGACTGCGTTTGATGATGTCAAAGTGTACCCAACGACATGTGTTGAGTGTAGTGATTTCAGGTCAAAGAATCACACTCACCACCATCACGGTGAGAACTGACTGTGACTACCATGTCATGGTTCAATGTGTCAAACTCATGGTGGGTCTGTCCGGTAAACTTGTTCTCTAACAAGCACCTATGTGTTTGGTTTGATATCTCCATATCATGCCTAATGAGATTTTATCATCAACCAACACCACAATCTAGTCTTGTGTGTCATTGATGTCTATCTACCTTCCATAATGACATCCGACTAGGGACATAATAAGAATGTACAAACTCTTAGCATCCGTATGATCTCATCATTCAGGTCCTGAACCTCAAAGCATGCATCATTGAGTACTGTCATTCTCTAGACATTCAATTTGTTCTAACATTATGTCATATGACTGAACCAGAAAGAATTGGAAGCTTGCCTTTGATGTTTATCAAATCAATCTCAATGTATACCATCAATCATCCCATAATTGGCTCTCAGGGCATACATACCAATACTTTGGGCATGGTTGAGCCCTGAATCCGATGTAATCCTCTTATGTTGATAAGGTTTGATACCCTGTGATATTGCGAAAATGATTTATATCTTATGATAGTATGATGACTAGTGTGGTCTCATGAATGGCAAGTGAATAGTACCATGTGATGCTGAGATGAGAAATTATATTTCACACATTTTATATCTTTTAAAAGCTGTGATATTTATATGCTTTCTAGAAGTGAATTAGGATTTGTATGTCCAATTGTTTGATGCATCCTAAATTCACCCAATTGGCATAACTAATCAAGTGCAACTCTAATCATGTAGTGCCCTGTGCCGTAGAACCATCTTCAATGTTAGAACTTGTTGGATGGTGAAACGAGTATTCCTAAGGGAAACTTAGAGCACATATTGTTGAGTATGTGGGGGTGGCAGGTTGAGGATATATCCTTGTCATCCACAATGTAGATTGTGGAGGTTGTCTATGGTTATGCCTCATACATCTGATGTGATTGAGAATGACTGCAGTCGTGTCTCAGTGATTATAACATGATGTTCTTAAAGGACAACTGTAGTTGTACCTCAGTGATTGGGTTTGAATACCCTAGTTTCTAGTGCCATGACATGTACCAAGGTCAGACTTGTGGTTACAGCTTGAGTATATGTCACTGTGGTGGCAGATTTGACTGATATGTCACTGCCTTATTACTCATACTGACCGAGGGGAAGAGATCTTAGGATACCGACACTCCTATATCTTGTACGGAACCGAATAGCCCTTTCATAGGGGTTGGTTGGACTTTGAATGGTATGATTCAAATTCCCCAGGGCGTAATAAAAGATGTAATTCATCTGTGTAGCATATTTGTTTAGGGTTATATACAATGTTTCACATTGGATGATAACCCTTGTTTGTTATCTTTACATAAAGATGTTGCTTAGTGCAATTAAGAGATAGTAGATATACTTATGTTGTGGATATGTACATACAATAGCCATGATTATGTTGATTACTATACTTCTACTGCTGATTATAATCATGATGCAAGCTATCTCATGTTGTTAGTTATGTTTAGCATGCTAGCCATGCCTTTGTAACTAAAGATGCATATACTACTAATCATGCTTATCTAGATAGTTGTGCTTATCTTATTATCTCTTCTTATAATGTTGATATGTTCAACCAATTAGACATGCTCATGTTGTTAGATATGCTTTGTTACTAGACTTGATCATGATGCTAGATATGCATATGCTACTGAATTGCTTATATTATCAACAAGGTAAAGGATGATAGTCTATCTAATGATGATAGTTATTATCTGCTCCCTTGTGCATTTTGTTAGTCATCAGTGTTGTTGAGCTTATTTGTTATATCTGATTAATTTGCTTAACTGTTTAATTACTTAAAATATTGTAATCAATAAATGTTGTTGGGGGTTATATCTCTTGCTGGGACTAGGTCTCACCCTTGTAGTTCGCCACATTTTTTAAGGTAATCGGAAGTGACAAAAACAAACATGTGGCAGCAAAGAGGAGCTATAGTAATGAATCTTTGAGAAAGTTGATTAGATGTCTAGTGTGTCCTAGAGTCGTCCTTGTACTCTCAGGTTTGGGTAGGAAAAGTTTGTATATGGTGTTTCAAACGAATAAAAATTTTGTTAGCATGTTAATGCTTGTTTGTGTGACATATATGAATATTGTTGTCCTATGTATATATGTTGGGGCTAAGGCAATAGATCAATTTGTATTAAATTCTTGGCATAGTATGGATATAAGAAATATGTTGGGCTCTTATGAAAATGTTTTTGAGCGGGTGTTGATGTTGAAATTAGTTTTAATTTACCCATATTATTGGGTATGTGATTAATTAGTTATTGATTGTGTTTTATGTTTTGAGTAATCTCATTTAGTGTAATGGGTTCTCACACTTACTTGTTGACAATGGATGGCTTGTTTTAAATGAACAGTTGATTGTAGGTTTTACCCTACTCTCAATGGAACTTTTTGTGTTGTTAATAAAGGGATGTCTAGGGTTAAATGGTGAATATTTCTAGAGTACAAATCAAGGACTTAATAGGTGTTTTATCCAAGGTGTTTACTTATGTAAACAATCAATGGTCTTACCTTTTAAACATCCAATGGTTCGGGTTGACATTGTGGTATGGTGATATGGGTTGAATGATGATGGAACAAATGGAGGGTTACCCTTAATAAGGTTGTCTTACCTATTCACTCATATGAATAGAAGGGATGATAATCATATTGTGTTGATATGTAACCCTAATGAGGTATAGATTGTTATACCTAGCTTTAATATAACAAAATGATTGTAATTGGGTATGAATAGTCCTTGAATGACTAATACAATCATGGAGTACTCTGTTACTGTTGTTGAAACCCTAGTATGCTATAACCCGATGGTTACACCTTGTTTATGTGTGGGTTCATACTTGAGAATAGTATGGAATGTGATGGTGATGCTTCACCTTATGCATCCATGATCCAATGGGGATGTCGTGAGTTAGGGTTTGGGTATAAGTGCTGATTAGTAACATTGATATAATTTATCATGTTGAACCTAACTCTAATGCAAATAGATAAATATGAGTATCATGTTTAACATTCTTATATGATGGAATGATGGTGGAATAACATCCTTAATATGATCATAACCTTAATATGTTAATTGGTGGTAGCCATATGGTTGATACTTTCTTATGCTAAATATATGCATTATGAATATGATGAGTGTTAATCATATCTAGATTCCTTGCATGTTGATGTAATAAAGGAATGTTCTTAATGTTAATATAACCTTTCTATGATTGTTTATGAATATCTCCTAGCTCATTAATGCAATATTGTGCTCATCTGGTGTATTATATGTAAGTGATGTTGTTGAGACTTGTTATAAGGCATGGAAAGATAATGATGATCTTGTAGGGAATAGTATGATGGTCTTAATGACCTTTGGGCATGGTTGATCCATGAAGGAGGTGTGATCCTCTTGTATTGATAAGGGTTGATACCCTGTGATATTGTGAAAAGGATTTATATCATGTGATAGTATGATGGTCTTAATGACCTTTGGGCATGGTTGAGCCCTGAATGAGGTGTAATCCTCTTGTGTTGATAAGGGTTGATACCCTGTGATATTGTGAACATGATTTATATCTTGTGATGATATGATGACTAGTGTAATCTCATGAATGGCAAGTGAATAATACCATGTGATGATGAGATGAGATATTATGTTTCATACATTTTATATCTTTTCAAGTTTTGATATTTATATGCTTGCTAGAAGTGAATTAGGGTTTGTATTTCCACTTGTTTGATGCAGGATTAATTCACCCAATTGGCATAACTAATCAAGTGCAACTCTAATCATGTAGTGCCCTATGCCGTAGAGCCATCTTCAGTGTCAGAACTTGCTGGATGGTGAAATGAGTATTCCTAAGGGAAACTCAGAGCACATACTATTGAGTATGTGGGGGTGCAAGGTTTAGGATATAACTTTGTCATCCACAATGATGATTGTGGAGGTTGTCTATGGTCATGCCTCATACATCTGATGTGATTGAGAACGTCTGCATTCATGTCTCGGTGATTATAACATGATGTGATTGAGGACAACTGTGGTTGTACCTCAGATTAGAGGGTTTTGTATACCCTAGTTTCTAATGTCATGACCTGTACCAAGGGCGGACTAGTGGTTATCATCTTGACTATATGTCAATGTGGTGGCAGCTTTGACTGATATGTTACTACCTTTTTACTCATACTAATTGAGGGGAAGAGATCTTAGGATACCTGCACTCCTAGATGTTGTACGGAACTAAATAGCCCTTCACAGGGGTCGGTTGGACTTTGAATGGTACGATTCAAACTCCCTAGGGCATAATAAAAGATGTAATACAGTTGTGTAGCATATTTGTTTAGGGTTATACACAACGTTTCACATTGGATGATAACCTTTGTTTGTTATCTTTACATAAAGATGATGCTTAATACAATTAAGAGATAGTAGATATACTTATGTTGTGAATATGGTTAAGATTGTAGATGCGTACATACAGTAGCCATGATTATGTTGATAACTATACTGCTACTACTTATTATAATTAAGATGTTATACTTGATATCAGATGTTCAAAAGTATATCTATAATTATATCAGTGCTTTAGATTGTTTCTTTAAAGTTCTCATTCACTGAGCGAGTAGGATCACCCCTCTACTCACAAATTTTAGGGAAACCATGCGGACTTCAAGAAGGTCAAAGCATCAGAGTAGATCTACCACATGAGTTAAGTATGAGACTAGTTAAGTTCAATATCCCTGTCACTCTAGGTCCTTATATAGGTGTGAGAGAGTTGTAAATGATGTTTTCTATCTTTGTTTCCTGAATAAGAAAGAATGTATATGATTATCATGTCATATGTACATGGAAGTGTGAGAAACAAAATGAATGTATGGTTGTGTATTATTAATGTTGAGATCATATTAGAGTAATCAAAGTTTAATTCTCTTGTAAATTTTGTTTATATGATTAGATGCGAGAAAACAAAGAGTTTGAAACAAAAGAAGAAAAAAAATAAGGGAGTGAACTTTATATTAAGTATAATCCTTAAACTCATACCCTAATATCATGATTAGTGGTAATCATGGGATGCGGGCGTGGCAGTATACCTCATGGGCGATATGAGTCAAGCATATACATACCATAAGCATGATATAGGGTCAAGTATTTACCTCCTACACGATATGGTGTTAGGACTATACTCTAACCCGATATGGGTTGAAACCCTAGATGGTGATGAGAAACTCAATATGAAAACCAAGATGAAGTGTAACTCGATATAGTGGTAAGTGATACCACATGAATGAGATGAGTCATACCCCATGAATGATAAGAGTAATACCTACATATACCTCGTGCTCGATAGGATGTTAAGTCCATACTTCATAGATGATATGTTATCAAGAGCACACTTTAATCAATATAGTGTTGAAACCCTAGGTGATGGCATGAAGCCCGACACACATCTATCAGTTTGTGATGGGTTGTTTTGAAAAAACTCAACTAGATATCTAGCTTATCTTTGGGACTGATTCCATTGAAGGAATGAAAGAATATGAGCATAAGGGTCTACCCGATATGGTAACCTGATATGTCAACCAACATGGAAACCTGATATAGAATCCAACATAGAAACCCGAGATGGTATTATGCATGTACTACTTGAACAATACTATAATGAGGCATATACCCTATGCCCAACATGGTGCACACCTTGTACCCGATATGGCACCAAGCATGCATCTTATACCTGATATGAGGACAAGTATCTAGCTCAACTTGAGAATGATAAAACCTAAGTGATAACTAACCTAACATGGGTACATGATATGGAACTAAGGGATATACCCTAAAACCAATATGGTGATGTGGTTATACCACATACCCGATATAGATGCCTGACATGATGATAAGGGTGCATCTTAGGTATAATATGGCAGCATACATGTATCTTGATGCCCGATATGGTGGGAATACCTCAAACCAACGTGTCTGGTTGAGTGATGTATATGGTGAGTTGCAACTCAATGCAACATTAAGGTGCAATAAAATAATGTAATGGGATAGTTGTAACTAAGTGCTCTCAATACCCTAGAAGGGGAAGAAAGAGAATATAAGATTTGAATGATACTCATATAATGAGTATATAATGATACTCCTGGTATGAAAAAGTATGAATTAGGGTTAACCTTTTATTATGTGACTTTGAAACTCTAAGTGATTATTAAAAGTAAATCTTAAATGAAGGGTGATGTTATGCACTTGAAAACCTAATAGATTAAATTGAGAAATTCTAACCCTAATAATGGGAAGGATGCATTTCTCATATATCTCATAGTGATGATGTGAATTTGAAATCCTATTTGGTTGAAATAAGCAATCCTAACCCTAATAATGGGAAGGATGTACTTCTCTTGAATTACATAGTGATGTCATATGTTGTTAGAGTTTTTATCATGAAATGTAAACTATTTAAGAATCACGAGATGATGAACATGGCCAGGTATGAGCTATGATGTTTTATATGGTATAGATTTAAATGAGCCTTGTGATCCATGTTAAATATATGTACAACAAGTATAATGATTATATAGTTTGATATCTTAAAAGATAATTGTTGCCTAGTTAGAGGTGACAAGATATTTAATGAACCATGTGAGCTATGTGAAATATGTGTACAACAAATGTGTTGAATACCTTGGTCTGAGGACCTAGAGGTAATAGTTACATGTTACAGAGGTAACAATGCTAAGTGATGATCTAAGGGTTTGAATACCCAGATCCAGTAATCATGATGATGATGATGTGAAAGGATGAGAATTCCCAGTATTGTGACAAGGGACTGAGATCCCGAGTGTTATACATTCAAAGTGTTCTAAAGATATTAAAAAGTACTACAACTTTTTTATAGAATTTGTTATAATTCATGTTTGAAACTTGGTTGATGCTAAAAGAATACTATAATGTACCTAATTAATCAAGTTAAATCTCATCATGTAGTACCATGACCATAGATCCATTCAGTGTTAGAAATTGTTGATGGTGAAATGAGTTTAACTCGGAGAGAATATTTTTGAATATGTGGGGGTGAAGGACGAAGTACATCCAAACGTCCCAATGAGGAATTAGTGTCACACCTTCCTTATTTATCACAGGATGAATCTCCTGACCAAATAAGAAATCGATGTGTAAATCCTTCTTCATTTCTAAGTGGTATCGAGATTGAAGTATAAAATCTCCTGACCAGGAGAGGAATTGATGTTTAATCTTCCTTATCCTTATATTATAATTTGGAAAATCTCAGTGGTCTTCTCCCAAAGAGAGTACATGTTGCGACAACAACTCTATAGTGAAGATGCCGCTATACCCCGACATGCTATTTGCAGATGACACGAGATGTCTTGCTAGCAGCTGACACGAGATGTAACATCCTTGACCTGGGTTATGGTTTAACCCTAGAAGTTTTGCTTAAGTAAGTTACTTACAAACTTTTTCTAATCTTTTGAAAAGTAATTAAGGCCCTTTGTGAAGTTTATTTTCAAGCTTGAGCTTATTTGCAAACTAAGTGTGCATCATATGATAGTCTGAGTGTGAAGTGCAATTTACCCAAACATAAGGGGTTATATTGCAAAATGTCACATGTTGAAAGTATCCTAAATAAGAGAGATAATGATGCTAAGTTGTGACTTGTGGAAATCCTAAAATCTAAGTGAGAACTTATTTGAATATTGCTAAGTGCTTTGTGCATCAATTGTGGTACAAATTGTAATTTTCCCTAAATGGAGGGTTAATGTGTAAATTACCACTTTTAGAGTACCTCTACTCCTTCCTAGTGTTATCTGGAGGAAAGATAAAGAAGGATACATTGTGTTTTAATCATCCTAGAGTGATGACACTCTTAATAATGAAAAGACCAAGAAAATGCATAGTTGAAAGCTATATATATGAGCTATATTTTGAGTTGTGGACTTAGAATGGGAGTCCCTATCGGCCATAGAGCCATAAAGGGGGGGTCTCCGATCGGTTTGTGGGGTCTTGTCTTTTCCCATGATGGTCTAGACACTTAAGAAATTCATATGTATCGGCTTACAACTTTTCCTTGGAAAAGATTGTATTGAATATAATAATAAAGTGAGTGGAAAGTAGCTTGCTCTAGAAGATAACTAAGGAGCCCGTCCTTTATCCTTGCATTATCCTTAAGTTTTTATTTTTGCATGGCAATATAAAGGTGGGATGCATGCAAATACATGTGTCAATCCATGCATGGTTATGTGGCACTTAGTAGCTTAAAACAATGACACCTCTTACACTCTTTTTCATAAACCACAAGTATAAATACCCTTCTCTTCACCTATTAGTAGAATTTGCAAAACCTTGTTACCATCCCTCTCTTATATATCGTTCATATCACTCTAGTATCATGCATGTGTGAAGGATTATCGAGTTGTAGAGCTTGGTATCGGCCAAAGACAAGGGATATCGGCCAAGTAGGGGATATCAACCTAGCAAGGTGATATTGACCACAAGGAGGGAAGATATCGTGAAAAATCTAAGGAACTCGAGTCTTGGATCTTAGAGAAGCTCATCTTCAACCTTTTAAACATCAAGAGTTGTATATTGAATCTTGGAAATTTCTTTAGAGGCGGGTTATATAACTTGAACCCAACCATGTTATTATTCTTTTCCAATATTGTTGAACTTATTAGTTTACTTTCAATTTCGACTTCCTTTTATCAATTGATGTTCCTTTAAGTTGCAATAAGTAGTTAGGATTGTTCTCCATGGTTTATAATAGCAAAAAAATGGTTTTGAGGTTGATGATGATGACATCATCATGGAACAACCCGATATGGGGTTAAAGTATATTAAACAACTGATTTGGAACCCAAGATGGTGGTTCACCCGATATAGAAGTGGGAGAAACCTCATTCATGATATGAGGCATGTCTTATGAATGATATGGGACCTACTTATACCTTATGCATGATACAAGGTTGAGATTTTATCTTTTACATGATATGGTACCATTAACCGATGTGAAGATTGAAACCCTAGTTGAAGAAGTGGAAACCCAATATGCCTTTGAAAATCTAACATATCTCTATCACTTTGTAATGGATTGAAGAGTTCAACTAGATCTCCATCTTGTTATTTAATTATATGTTATAACTAATCCTTGGAAAGGAATGAAAATGATATGAGTATAATGGGTTGCCCGATATACTAACTTGATAGGTTAGCCAATATGCCAAAACCATATGAAAACCCAATATGGGAACCCGATATGAGGATCCAACATGGTGACCTGATATGTCATGATGTATAGAATGATACTATGATGCAGTGTCTACACTTTGCATGATATGGTGCACTCTTGTGCACGATATAGGAACTCAATTTAACTCATACATGATATGAGGTTGATTTGAGATGATAAGAACTAAGTGATAGCTAATCCGAGATGGTTACATGATATGGAGTTTGGGGATACACCCTATACGATATGATGATGTGGTTACACAACATGCTCGATATGGATAAACATTAGGATGTGAAGGTTGTGCCTCCAACACAATATGATAGCATGTCTACACCATGATGCTTGATATGGTAGGTATGCTTCCATCCAATTTGACTAAGTGATATATGTTGTGGGTTATGTTAAATGCTATATTAAGAAGTAACAAGTTTAGTGCAATTTGATAATTGTGAGTTAAGGTACCTTCAAGTGGAGGATTAAGTCAAACTTAATAAAGTAAGGTGTGGGCAATACCTTTAAGAGAGGTAAGGATGTACACCCATTTATGGTCAAGGTGATACACCATATGATTTGTAAGATTAATACCTTAATGAGTAAATGATGAGAGATATGATGATTCCTAGCTTGATATACACCTAACCCAATACATGTGTTCAACTTGAGATACATGATTCAACCCAATACACCTTGTAAAGGTGAGGACAAGACACTCTTAGTAGTGATAAGTGTAATACCAAGTCATGGTGTGGTCAATACCTTGTTAGGTTAAATACCTAAAGTATTTGATAATGTTCAACCCTATATCAATAATGACGTAACCCGAGATGAGTTCATATCACTTGATGATAGATGAGTAATTTAACTGTATGACTTATGACCAATACACTACAAGGTAAATGTGATAAGTTAGTGCATTAAGTATTAGGATGGAAAATACCTGAATACAAGATAAGTTGATGAACTTAAATAACTTAAAAGTAATGAGTGGAGTGATACACCAAGGCATGATAAATATCACATACATTACTTCAAGGTTGATACACTTGATGCTCCTCAAATCCAATATACTTGGATGAGTAACACATGGAGTATGTCATGATAATTGTTACATTAAGATGTAATGGGTTGAATGCACTTGGATAAGTGAAGGCTAACATACCTTAAGAAAGGGTTTAAGTCAAGATAATAATGTAGGATGTAATCAATATCCTATTGAGAAGAAAGAGAAAACCATACTTTGTATTGATAATCATTTAATGATAAGTGATGCAGAATAAATAAGTATGATTGAATACTTATGGTATCAATGTATGCTCCTAAATGTATCGAGTGATGAATTAGGGTTTAAATTGATAATGTGAACTTGAAACCATATTTGATTATAAAGGGAAACCCTAACCCTGATAACAGGAAGGTTGTATTTCCCCTATTGCATAAGCCTTGTAAGACATGTTAAATATGTGTATAACAAGTATAATGTTTATGAGGTTTGATGACCTAAAAAGATATTAGTTAGTGATAAGATGTTTAATGAGCCTTGTGAGCTATGTGAATAGTTGTTTCCTAGTAAGAAGTGACAAGTTGTTTAATGGGCTTTGTGAGCTATCTGAATCAATTGTACAACAAGTATAATGGTTATATAATCTGATGTTTTGAAAGATAGTTGTTTCTTAGTGAAAAGTGATCAGATCTCTAAATGAGTTGTGTGAACTATGTGAATTAATACCTTGGTCTAATGACCTAGACGAATCTGTTACCTGTTACATAGGTAATAAATCTTAGTGATGAACTAAGGGTTAAAATACCCAGACATGATGATGATAATAGATGGATATCCTAAGTGTTCTATCTATTCTAAAGAATCATGAAAGTACTTCATAATGTATTATACCTTTCTTGGTAGCATCTGATGTAATTGTTGTTTGCAACTTGATTGATGCTAAAAAAGGTATTGTAATGCACTTAATTAAGTTAAATATTATCATGTCGTTGCCCAGCCCATAGATCCATTCAATGTCAGAATTTGCTGAATGGTGAAATGAGTTTAAATTGATATGCATATTTTTGAATGTGTAAACATTATACCGGGGTGCTCAGTGGACTCCCCAACAACACCAGGTTGCTTAGTTGTCTTCCTGATGGCAAATAATTTGGGAAAGCTTAGTGGTTTTCTCCCGAAGAGAGTACATGCTACGGTTGTAACTCTATAGTGAAGATGTCGCTATACCCCATCATAGATAATTGTAGATGACATGAGATGTCCTACTAAATCTAAGTGGCCTTGTACTAATCGAGACAGGTGAGGTATTGAAAGTCGGCTCTGACACTGACCTTGTATGGTACCGATTTTGACTTACTAGTGGTCGGTTGGAGTATGAGCGGTATACCTCATCTCCTCTGGGCATAAGTGTGATTGTAATATGTAATCAGTCGTGTAGCGTATTTGCTTAAGGATCGAATATGGAAAGACATTAGTTGGTGTACACTCCTTTTATACACCTTAGTTGGATAGATGTTATTCATGTTTTTCTTATATTCCTTATAAAGTGAACAGATGATTTATTGATCTACAATAGATAGATGCATTATTTTTAGAGAAGAGATTACTCTGTTCTGCTTATAACAATAATTAATCTTACTTATTAATATAAAAGAACCTCTGCTTAGTTTTATACTGCTTAAACTTTGATAATAATATAGTCGGCGGAGAGTTATATTTCTCACTGGGACAATTGTCTCACCCGGTAGGATCCACAATTTTTAGGTGGATGTGTACGAGGAGATAGAGACCTTACTACAGAGGGAGAACAATAGCTGGGACAGTAGTAACAGCTCAAGTTGAGTGTACTGTCTGTCGTGTCTTGAAGATAGAAGTCCTATGTGTCGTCTATGTATTCTCAGGTCCTTGGAGTCAGTACGTAGTGGTTTTATGAACAATCAGAGATTTTTACTTGTGTATCTCAAGGTTTTATGTTACTTCAATATATATTTTGACAGAGAAATTGTTATATGTTGTCCTTGAAATAAGATGATACAATGCATGTACTATGTGAATCATGATATATATAAGAATTGGATCTCTCAGTAAGAGTTTCCTGGTATTGGATGTCCTTGCAAAATGGTTTTAATTCTTAGTGATTTTTGTTAATCCATTGTTTATGGTTATTCCGCAATTATTACTGGTGATGGCTTGATTTGCTTTTAGGTCATCACATGAGATGTCCTGCTAAATCTAAGTGGTCTCGTACTAACTGAGACAGGTGAGGTCTTGACAGCCGGCTCTACCATTGACCTTGTATGGTACCGATTTTGACTTACTAGTGGTCGGTTAGAGCATGAACATCTCCTCAGGGCATAAGTGTGATGGTAATATGTAATCAACCATGTAGCATATTTTCTTAAGGATCTAATAAGGAAACACATTGGTTGATGTACACTCCTTTTATACATCTTAGTTGGATAGATGTTATTCATGTTTCTTTATATTCCTTGTAAAGTGAATAAATGATTTATTGCTCTTCCATAGACAGATGCATCATTTTAAAGCAAAGAGATTACTCTATTATGCTTATAATAGTGATTCATCCTGCACGTTAATATAAAAAGAACCTCTGCTCAGTTTTATACTACTTAACTGTGATAATAATATAGTCGGTGGAGAGTTATATCTCTCACTGGGATAATTGTCTCACCTTGTGGGATCCACAATTTTTAGGTGGACATGCATGAAGCGGTAGAGACCTTTCTGCAAAAGGAGAACAATAGCTAAGATAGCAGTGACAGCTCAGGTTGAGTGTATTGTCTTTCATTTCTTGTAGATAGAAGTCCTATGTGTTGTCTCTGTATTCTCAGGTCCTTGGAGTCAGTACGTAATGGTTTCATGAACAATCTGAGATTTTGGCTTGTATGCCTTGAGGTTTTATGTTGCTTTAGTATATGTTTTGACAAAGCAACTATTATATGTTGTCCTCGATCTGAGATGAAACATTTTATGTACTATGCGAACCATGATATATATAAGTTTTGGATCTCTCAGTAAGAGTTTCCCGGTAATGGATCTCCTTGCAAATTGGTTTTAATTCTTAGTGATTTTTTGTTAATCCGCTATTTATGGTAATTCTACAATTATTTACTGGTGATGGCTTGATTTGTTTTGGGTCATCACATCTAGAGTGTCCCTACTTCCTCTATGTATCATTTAGAGGAGATAAAAAGAAGGAGACACCATGTTTGAATCAATTATGAGTGGTAGTATTCTTGGTGAGGAAAAGACCAAGAAAGGGGTTGAATGTGAAACCCTAACTTGAGTTGTATCGAGTTATAGAGTTGATATGGGAGTGCCTATTGGCCAAGGATCCATAGAGGGGATCCCATATTGGTTTTTGGACTCTTGGAAAAGGCCATGATGGGCAAAGTACCTCAAGGAGGTGATCCATGATGAGTTAGATGCTCCTTGCAAAAGTTGTATCGGTTTGCATAATTTGTGAGATAAAGATGAGATATCTTATCAAACAAGATAAATAATTGCCAAAATATCATCTCTAGATTATCCTCAAGTGTTTTTCATGTCAAGATAAATGTGAGTGCATGCATGTACATGTGTCAACCATGCATGGACATGTGGCACCTAGTAGCTTAAATGATGACACCTCATATACACTCTTTTTCATGAACCTCAACTATATATACCACTACTTTCAACCTATTAGTGAAAATTTTCGAATCTTACAACACTCTTTCTCTTAGATATCTTGCATAGAGTCTTGGTATCAAGCATGGGTGAAGAGGTATCGTTCATAGAGCCTTGGTATCGACCATATCAAGTGATATCGGCCATAGCAAGGTGATATCGGCCAAGCAAAGTGATATCGGTCACAGTGAAGTGATATTGGCCACAAGTGAAGGGATATTAGCCACAAGTGAGGGGATATCATGCATGAGTGGTGATTTATTGTGCATGGTGCTAAGGAGAAAGAAGGAGATCAAGTCTTGACCCTAAGGTGAGACCATGATCATCTTCAACCTTGGATTAAAGCATGGATCTAGGGTTGAGATCTTCCTTTCTTTTCTTCTTCACCAAATACTTATCCATGGTGATTGTTTGCCTATAGAGGAGTTGTGAAGCTCATCATCAACCTTACAAATGTGAAACTTTGGAGCTTGGAGCTTTGAAGTTGTTCTTTAGGCAGGTTATATAACTTGAACCCAATTATGTTATTATTCACCTTCAATTTTGTTATACATGTTGATCTACTTTCAATTTCAAATTCTCTTGAATATTTGATGATCCCTTGAGTTCTAAAGTTGTATAGGACTATTATCCATGAACCAGAATAGTAAGATCAAGAGTCTAGAGGTTGATGATGATGACATCATCATGGCCAAACCGATATTGGGTTGAAGCACCTCTAACCCGATATGGTGTGGTGAAAATATCCTAGCACGATACAATGAGGATGCATACATCTTATGCATGATATGATGATGAAGTATACACTTTGTGCATGATATGGTATCAAGAATACACCATGTGCATGATATGAGGTCAATTTTACACCTGATGCACGATATCGGGTTAAAGCACACACCTCTAACCCGATATGGTGATGGAACTCAATATGATATGAAAACCGATATACTTTGGAACCCCACACCCCTATCATTTTATGTAATGGGTTGATTGTTGAGGGTTCAACCAATTGTCCAGCTTGTCGCTCGACACATGGTAAGTTGGTACTTTGAAGGTTGAGAAGGTATGAGCATAAGGGTCTAACCTAATATGCAGAACCCTGATTTTGTGTAACCCGTTATGGTGACACATATACACTCACATCTTGCATGATATGAAGTTGAAACCCTAGATGGTGATGGTTATACACCTATAGAATGATATGGTTATGAGGATACACCTCATGCATGATATGGTGTTGAAGGATACACCTCATGCATGATATGGTGTTGAAAGATACACCTTATGCACGATATGGTGTTGAAGGACACACCTCTTTGCCTGATATGGTTTGAAGCATACACACACCTCTTTTCCCAATATGGTGTGAAGCATACACACACCTCTTTTCTTGATATGGTGTGAAGCACACACACACCTCTTTGCCCAATATGGTGTGAAGCACACCTACACCTCTTTGCCCGATATGGTGTGAAGTGCACACACACCTCTTTGCCCGATATGGTGTGAAGCACACACACACCTCTTTGCCCGATATGGTGTGAAGCACACACACACCACTTTTCCCGATATGGTATGAAGCATACACACACCTCTTTGCCTGATATGGTGTGAAGCGCACACACACCTCTTTGCCCGATATGGTGTGAACCACACACACACCTCTTTGCCTGATATGGAGTCACACATACACCTCTTTCCCGATATGGAAGAAAACATACACCTCTTGCCCGATATGGCGGCACACATACACCTCTTAGGCGATATGGGTAGCAAGCATACACCTCTAAACTGATATCGGGTTAAGCATACACCTCTTGGACGATATGGTGTGGAGCACACATATCTAAAATGATATGGTGGATAACTCAATACACTAGATGACAAAAGTGGTAAAATGGTAAATACCCTAGAACATGTGATGGCCAATACACTAAAGTATGGTGTGGCCAATATCTTCAAGTGAGGTGAGGATGTTACACCCATGTAGGGTGAAGGTGATACACCATATGATTGGTAAAGTTGATACCTTGATGGGTAAGGGTATGAGGGATATGATGATGCCTAGCTTGATATACACCTAACCCAATACATGTGTTCAACTTGACATACATGATTCAACCTGATACACCTTGTAAAGGTGAGGGTAAAACACTCTTAGGAGTGACGAGTGTAATACCAAGTAATGTGTGGCTAATACCTTGATGGGTGAAACACCTAAAGTGGTTGATAACGGTCAACCCTATATCAACAATGCCTTAACCTGAGATGAGTCCATATCACTTGATGATAGTTGGGTAATTCAAGTGTGTGACTTATGGCCAATTCACTACATGGTAAATGTGAAGAGTTAGTGCATAAAGTATTAGGATGGGAAATACCCTAATACAAGATAAGTTATGGAACTTAAGTAAGTCAAAACTGATAAGGGAAGTGATACACCAAGGCATGATAAATATCACATCCAGCACCTCAAGGTTGATACACCTTGATGCATCTAAAATCCAATATACTTGGATGATTAACACATGAAGTGTGTCATGTCAATTGTTACGTTAAGATGTATTGAGTTTAATACATTTTGATAAGTGTAGGCTAACATACCTTGAGAAAGGGTTAAGCCAAGTTAATAAAGTATGATGTAATCAATATCCTAGTGAGGATGAGAGAGAAACTCATACTTTGTGTTAATAATCATTTAATAATAAATGATGAGAATAAATAAGTATGATTGAATACTTATGATATCAATGGTTGCTCCTAGATGTGTGGAGCAATGAAATAGGGTTTGGATTGATAATATGAACTTGAAACCCTTTCGGATATAAAGGGAAGCCCTAACCCTAATAATGGGAAGGTTGTATTTCTCTTATTGCATAATCCTTATGAGACATGTTAAATACTTGTATAATAAGTATAATGTTTATGTGGTCGGATGACCTAAAATATAATTGTTGCCTAGTGAGAGGTGACAAGATGTTTAATGGGACTTGTGAGCCATGTGAATAATTATTGCCTAGTGAGTGGTGACAAGATGTTTAATGGGCCTTACGAGCCATGTGAATAGTTGTTTCCTAGTGAGAGGTGACAAGATGTTTAATGGGCCTTGTGAGCCATGTGAATAGTTGTTGCCTAGTGAGAGGTGACAAGATGTTTAATGGGCCTTGTGATCCATGTGAATAGGTGTTTCCTAGTGATAGGTGACAAGATGTTTAAATGGGCCTTGTGAGCCATGTGAAATACTTGTGCAACAAGTATGATATATACCTGGGTCTGAGGACCTAGAGGTAATGGATACCTGATAAGAGGTGACATTGTTCAGTGATGAACTGAGAGTTGAATACCCAAATCATATTATCATGATGATGATAATGATTAAGGGATAAGAATCCCCACTAATATGATAAGCGACTGAGATCCCAAGTGTTATGTATCTAAATGTGTTCCAAAGATTACAAGAGTACTTGATAGATGTATTACACCTTTATTTGTAGCAATTGTTTATGGTTGATTCTTATAACTTGTTTGATGTTAAAAGAATACTATAATACACTTAATATATCATTGGAACCATAAAATGTAGTTTCTCTGACCATAGATCCATTCAGTGTTAGGATTTACTGAAATGGTGAAATGGGTTTTTCCCATGAGATTACCTGGAGCGCATATTTTTTAATATGCGGGGGTGTGAGCTTGGATATCTATATGTGAGTCGATCCCCTTACATCCACAATCTTGAGGATTGGCTATATGCCATATCCTAGATTGAGTGTGACTGCGGTCGTAGACTCAGTAATGAGCACGGTGAACTGGCCCGTGGCTCAGAGCATGGCTATATGCCATGACTCAATAATTTTATAATTCGGTGATGGATAACTGAAATCTCCCTGAAGAGAGTGCATGATTTTATTGTAGCTCTATAGAAAAGATGCCACTATACCCTGGCATGCTAGTTGCAGTTTGACACGTGATTTCACTGCCAGTGGTCTTGTACTGACCGAGACAGGTGAGGTCTTAGAAGCCGACTCTTCTCTTGACCTTGTATGGTACTGATTTTGACTAAGTAGTGGTCGGTTGGAGTATGAGTGGTATACCTCATCTCCTTAGGGCATAAGTGTGATTGTAAATATGTAATCACCCATGTAGAGTATTTGCTTAAGGATCAAATACGGAAAACATTGGTTGATGTACACTTCTTTTATACATGTCAAATGGATAGATGTTATACATGTTCTTCATATTCCTTATAAAGTGAATAGATGATTTATTGATCTATCATAGATAGCTGCATTACTTTAAGAGAAGAGATTACTCTGTTCTGTTTATAAAAGTGATTAACTTGGCTTGATAATATAAAAGAACCTCTGTTCAATTTTATACTGCTTACCTGTAATAATAATATTGTTGGCGAAGAGTTATATCTCTCATTGGGAAGATTGTCTCACCCCGTGGGATCCACACTTTTTTTAGTGGACGTGCACGAGGGGGTAGAGACCGTACTATAGAGGGAGAACAACAGCAGTAGGGGCAGTTGTAACAACTCAAGTTGAGTGTGATTTCTGTCATGTCTTATAGATAGAAGTCCTGTGTGTCGTCTCTATACTCTCAGGTCCTTGGAATCAGTACATAAAGGTATTATGAACAATATGAGATTTTGTCTTGTATGCCTCGAGGTTTTATTTTGCTTCCGTATATGTTTTAACAAAGAAACTGTTATATGCTATCCTCAAGATGACATGGTACAGTGTATGTACAGTGTGAACCTTATTGTATATAAAGTTTTGGTTATTTCATTAAGAGTTTCTTGGAAGAGGATCTCTTTGCAAAATGTTTTTTATTTTTAGTAATTTTTTAATCCACTGCTTATGGTTATTCCACAATTATTTACTGGTGATGGCTTGATTTGATGTCAGGTCATCACATTCATTATCTCAACTTGCCTCATAAAGGCTCATAATCATCCCCCTGTGTCATATTAGAGATACCATAGCAACTACAAGCTATGATGTTCATTCAACCTACACATTAGGGTTATGCAGGTAGAAGAGAGGATATTTGGTTACATGCTAATCATTCAAGAAAGAAATTATCATCATGATATGTTCATGATTAGGGTTAGGGTTTCTCATAGGTAGTCGATTAGGGTTTCCAAACACCATATAACATCGACCCTAACTATCATTACAGCCCACATTATTGGAACATATAGGTTCGTTCCCCTAACTGTTAGAAATTTAGTTCATCTTGCATCATCAAGTTTTCTTTTAAATTTACATGCACTTCCATCTGCGCACCCTGACAGATGTATTTGGTCCCTATCTTGTGTGAACTTAATCGACATACTTTGTTACTCATCCATGGTGTTTGATTTGGATATCCTCTTTAGGCTTCCCACCCTCATCCTTCCTTGCGTGGAAGAGTTGAGAACGTGATGGCGGTCTAAAGGCAAGGATCGTGACCTGCTAGCTAGACTGTGATCGCAGTCCCGCAAGACCCCTGCATGCTTTTTTGGCCTGGAATGACCAACATGTTGGGTTGTCTCCGCATTTTTGACCGAATGTTGGTCTTTTAACCGAGCTTTTCACCCCTTTTGACTGGGTCTCTGATGCCTCTTTCTGGTTTTGCCATCACTCTGTCTGCAACCTCATGCAATTCATGCAAAGGAGGGGCTAGGCGCCCGACCTATAAATACCCCCAGGTCGAGGCATCGTCTCCTTACCTAACCGCAGAGTTCCATCCACCACCTCTCTACTACCTACCTATTTTTCCTTCTTCCCATTGTATATGTTGTAGGCTAATAGGGAAGTATTGAGAACATCAGCACCAACGACTACAACTATAGCTGGACCGCAACCACAGTCTTTAAGCAGTGGCCCAACAGCTCCGCCAACCGCACGCCTCGGGCTGTGCCAATGTTACAACCCCAATTTTCAAGTTCTTTTGATGAGAAATGCAATTTCTCTTAATAAAAATATATGAATAAATATGGTGTGATTTGATTTGGAATTAATGAATCTCATTTATAATAGCCTTGTTGGTTGCTTTGTGGGATTTATTGGCTATTGGGCCCAGTAACAAGGAAAAAAAAGAAAATTCAATTAGTAAATGAATAATTAAGAAATGGAGAAAAGAAAGATGTAGAAACCTCTAGAAGGCAAAGGAATATCCTCCAAAGGTGGCTTTTTGGGTTCCTTGGGTTCCAAGGAGTCCAAGTTGCAAAGATAATGCAACAAGAAAGAGAAAGGATTAATTAAATATTGTTTTATTTAGAAGGAAATGTGAGATAATGATAATATTACAAGAAATATGTGGATATATGGATAATGGATCCATCTTGGAAAATATTTCATGTTCACATGGTTTCTAATGGGAAAAGAAATCAAAATCAAGAAAATAAAAAGAAATAAGAAAGAGAAAATATGAGAAATATGCATAATAAAGTAATAACTTGCACTTAAGGAAAAGGGCATTATTTCTTTGAATAATGATCCCAAGTTTGGCATGATGAAAGACTAAGTTATTATTAACTTTCCCTTAAAATTTGGGATCAATTGGATAAACAATGTGGAAGATATGAATTTTGCAAGTTTTAGTAAAGTGAGAGGATAACCACTTAATCGTATTACATGTCACATATAATTTTCCTTTTCTAAAATGAATAGGAATTGATGCGTGCATAGCAGCCATTGGATCCAAGATCCAACGACACATGAGCATCGCCTGGGTTAGGAAGAATAAGGAAAGGAAATGGGGAGAGAGGAGATCTTCGATCTCAATTATCTCACAAACCTGACCATGTGCAAGGATGGAAAGGGGATAGGCGGATCCAGGAGAAGATTATGAGCCAGCCTATCCTATGTTTTAGGTATTTTAGGAGGTTCTGGAAGGAATGCCCAATTTACTTGAGATCTTGGGTGGCAACGAGGTTGGGAAACCCTAGAGGAGTCGCCCAATCCTATAAACAGGACCCCCTCTCAACTCCTCTCACCCTAACCAACTCGATCGGCCTATTCCCTACCTCCCTCGTGCCCTAAACTGACGATAAGAAGCGTGTCCGATGAACCTCCACCGTGGCGCCACCGCAGAGCCACCGCGGGCTGAATTCGGAAGAAAGAAGAAGACAAGGAGCAGTGGTTGTAGGATTGAGGACCACCGTGGTCTCACGAAGAGATCCAACAGTTTAGGTGTCGGCCGACTAAGTTAGAGGGCTAGTGGAGGCATGCGGCGCAGGGCGTCCGATCCAAAGGAAGATCAGTGGACCATTGATCGAGTAGCCCAGCAATTTCGGTAAATAACCCTCTCTATCAAAATTTCAAGAAAATTGATGAATATTGCATAATTCGCTAAAAATAGGTTCTTTGGCTGAAAAATACAAATAAGTAGTGTTTTTTGATCAAAAAATGCAAGGAATGCAATGCAAATGTAATTGACACCTAATTCTACTTGCAATTCAAAAATTATGTAAATATGTTATCTTTAATGGTTTAATTAATGAAAAACCCTATTCTTTGATGATTAATGAATGAATTGGGAAGGTTTATGTGGATGTTTAAATTTGATATTAACCTGCTATTAGTAAAAAGGAAAAACTAGATCCAAAAGGATGATCTTTATGCATAGTTAGTTTAATTTAGGGTTCCATGTACATGAATATGCATTAATGGGCTTAGAAACCCTATATTATGTTGATATGAATTTTAATGGTTTTAATTGTACAAATCCATGAATAAAATCGAGATATGATGATTCTAAGTTGATTTGAGTACCAAAGATCCTTAATGTGATAATTAGGGTTTCCTAGTGTATAAAAGTAGAATTAGTGATAAATAGGGTTCATATGTGAATTGGAGTTGTTAATTCAAAAAGAACTCGAACATGATAATTGGGCTTAATGATCTTAACATGACTTAAAAGGATAAAGATGGTAGTTTTAGTGTAAAAGAGATATATTAGACTTAATTGACTTTTAAGTATGCCTATGATGTTGAAATTAGGGTTTGTGAACTAAAATGGCATTAAAAGTGATAAATGCATTATGGAGGCTAAAACCCTAATAAAACCCTAAAGTTGGCCTAGAAATCCTAAAGTGGAATCCAAGTCAATCTTGAGAATGTTTTGAATAAAACAATGACACTTGGATGTTATGCATTAATTTTAGGATATTTTTTATTGCTTGATTTATTTTTCATGATTACTATTGCTTGGATATCAAGTTACTCTAGATCAGGTATGTGGTTACACTTATGGTTAAATCACTTTAGTTTCACATCAATTCTCGAATGTTTTATCGGTTTCCTGAAAATAACTGCTTGGATGACTTTTATTTCATGCAACTATAAAGTGACTATGATTATCACCATAAATATATATACATGACTACCTTAGATCCTGGTCCTCCTATGTGGATTTTCTAATGATGAAAAGGATGACCTAGTACATGGTCTACCTATTAGGTAGGACCATCGGGTTATCATGAGTTAGGGATTGGGCTACCTATGGGTAGTGCCATCCGACTCTTTAGCATATCATGAGTTAGTGATTGGGCTACCTAAGGGTAGTTCCATGCAACTCTTCGACCCTGGGTATTATTCTACCTATTAGGTAGGATCATGGGGGTCAGTTGGGATCTACCATATGAGAGGTAACATCCATGTCCACTCCAGGGACAATCCAGAGGTCAGGGTATGTATGGATTAAGTAGTTATGTTTAAAGTGTAAAGTTTTCTTGCTAAACCATAATTGCTTGCAATATGTTGTTACAATTAATTTCACGATTATTGTTTCCCCCACATACCAACATATTCATTTATGCTGACCGACATTTTGTTTGTTGGCGTTTTAGGTACAACATTGAAAAGGACAAATAGTAAAGTGACATATTGTGAAAATAAGAAATAAAGTGTAAGGAGGATTAGTTAGAATAGATTCCATACGTGGATAGAAGTTCTATATCCAAGTTTTGAAAAGGTATGCAAAATTTTATTTTATTACAGCTTTTCAATATAGTCTTGGGAGAATTTAATAATTAGTATTGATTATTTGTTGAACCATTGATCCAGAAAATTGGGATAATAGCTCTGACCTCTTGGTTTTTCTTAATAAGGGGTTAATAGGTGGAGGGGTCGTTACAGATGGTATCAGAGACATAACCCCTCTAGTAGGTGGGGCCTGCATAGGCATGTGGCATGCTAGTCTTGAGTCGTGCGGTCCAGACATGTAGGAAAGGGTTGTCCATGGTTGACGTAGCCACCCTTGTGCTGGTATTCCATGATCAGGAGCTGGGTGTCCATGGGTCATTGTGGGTCTGCACTAAAATGGGGTCAGATTATGAGGCCATATAGTTGAGCCTTGACAAGGACGTTAAGATTCTAAGTGGGGGAGATTGTAACATCCCAGGATTTGAGACCTCAGATAACATGATCTTAAATGGAATGATTGGACTACCCATATCACCAAGGTGCATCTCCTTTTCTGGGAGCCCATCTCTAAAGAACCCCATAGTTAAGCGTGCTCAACTTGGAGTAGTACTAGGATGGGTGACCAATCAGGAAATTGATCCTGGCTTGTGCATCAGTGAGGACAAAGTGCACAATTAAGGCTAGTGGTGGTCTGTGGGGCCAGTCTTCATTCCTAAAACTCTACTATAGCCTTTGGGAAGTGCTCCCGGGTGTTACAAATGGTATCAGAGTGTTGGTTCCTCATTTAATCCTTAGTAATTATTAAATTTTACAAACTATGTAGAACCCAAGGGAGTTATTAAAGGGTTTTCTGATGATGGAGGTGTCTAAAAAAGAATCACAGTCTGGGAGCTGGAAAGATTTTCCTCCGCCCTGCTAGTCGGTCACGAGGACTCTCAGATGCAGTGTGACTGCCTGGCCAATGTTTGAGGTTCTGACTCAAAATAAGATACCTTTAGGACTCTCTCATCTATTTTTGTCCCTTCTCAACCCTAATTCAATTAAGATTCTAAGGTTTAGGGTTTTCTCTCTCTTCCTCACCCTCTTGAAGTAAGGGTATGTATGATACGATTAAGGAATCCTCCACCAAATTAATGAAAAGCATGTAAACAAGATGTCATGGGCATAAGCTTAATAGTTTAAGCGTAAACTAAAGATTAGTTGCATGCTTAGTGTCACACCCACATCCCACGATTACCACTAATCATGACATTAGGGCATGACTATGAGGATTACACTTGATACAAAGTTCACTCCTGACTTTTTTTCCTTTTTATTTCAAATTCTTTGTTTTCTCACATTCAATCACATAAACAAACTTTACAAGATAATTAAACTTTTATTATTCTAATATGATCTCAACATTAATGATACACATCCATACATTCATTCTATATCTCACACTACCATGTACATATGACATGATAATCAGATACATTCTCTCTTAGCAAGGAAATAAAGATACAAAACATCATTTATAACTCTCTCTCATCTATACTATGACCTATAGTGACAGGGACCGACTGAACTTAACTAATCTCGTACTCGACTCATGTGGTAGATCTACTCTGATGCTTTGACCTTCTTCAAGTCCATGTGGTTTCCCTAAAAATTTTGAGTAGAGGGGAGAGCCTAATCGCTCAGTGAATGAGTACTTCAAAGAAACAGTCTAAAGCACTGATATAATTACAGATATACCTTTGAACAACTTATATCAATTATAATAACAATAATTACTACACTGAGCAGATCTAAATCAATACAGTTAAAATAACAAAGAATGTAAATATTGCATTTAAAGAACAACTACTATGAAACTGTACTCAAATCTTTCTTAACTCTTTTTATTTATAAGAAACTCTTTAAACCTATATGACAATATTTTAGTTTATGCCTTGATCATATGCAGTGTACTCTACATATGAAGACTCATCGTGCACTAGATCACACCGTACAAGACTTAGCTGACACACCTGGGAATACTAAGTCTGACTATGTCACTGGTCTGCAACAGTGTAATGACACTCTGGCCTCTGGACTCCTCCTCTAACCTGAGCACATAGGTGGAGAGTCAAGCCACCTATTGGCTTTTCTGTACTCTAGTGCCACCAGGCCCTTTGGTTGATGTTGGACACTATATTCTGTAATTTAAGGAGACTTCCACTAAGGCTTCATCCCCCGTACCACCTGTTAGTATGTTCTGACCCTCCTATACTAGACACTGTCAGGGTTAGGTCATTTCACCCCTAAGGCACAGACCTCACATAGGGGTTCTACGGTGTTCAGGGCCCTTAAGTCTATTATAACTTGACTATATATTTCTCTTCGATTGATTTCTTTAAACTCTATATCTTACTAACTACTCAGACTACTAAACTGAATTCACTGATAATATTGAATTGAATGCTTAACATATTGTTTACACTTTTCTTAGGGTTTCTCCTTACTCGAGCACATATAGCATTTCTCATGTATTCAAACATATATCATGTCTACTAAACAAGTATTCTCATTCAACATTTCACACATATATGCATGGCATCAATAACATCCCAATCTAGGGCATGTCATATCTCTCTGCTTGCAATTGCATAATAACTTATCATTTCATGACAAGTATTTGAATTAGAGAATTTGACTCTCACAAACAAATCATACATGCATATACGATTATATTCATCTAAAAACCCACAATATCACATTAATCATCTCAATCAACCATTTAATACTAAATTAGATATGTATACTTTTAAAAGCATACTAGATTGGGTTTCCATCCTTGATTTCTTGCTATTCATGGGATATGTATTATGAAAATAAGAAACTCTATTGTCTATATATCAAATCAAAGAGATCAAACATGTAGAATTGAATGCACTAGGAACATAAGTAAGATCAATTAAGCTTAAATCTGAATTTCAGCTATAATGTTGTTCAAGCACCCGAATAACTTAATAATTCAAAT
Organism: Alisma plantago-aquatica; assembly: GCA_963693085.1. Taxonomy (NCBI): domain Eukaryota; kingdom Viridiplantae; phylum Streptophyta; class Magnoliopsida; order Alismatales; family Alismataceae; genus Alisma; species Alisma plantago-aquatica. The sequence continues at coordinate 1,331,323,843 of OY856409.1, forward strand.
ATTCAGAAGATTCTCAATCAACTTATAAATTCTCTATTATTCAAGATACATGGATATCTATATCCATGTCATCATATAAACAATTTCAGATCATAGTTAGAACATGGTTTGAGGTATACTATAAACTGAATTAAAAAACAATTCTTTCCATTTATTGTCATCTAGGAAGAAATTGAGAATATCAACTAAATCATCTAATTGAGTAAAATTGATTAAATAAAGTCTATCATGTCAAGAAAATCCCTTCAAATGGATTTCACGATATCTATTAGTAAATATCCAACTTTCCTCGCATCTAGGGTCTCACCCTCTTTACTGAGATATCAAACAAACACTATTCACCTTAAACGTAATCCAAGATAGTATCTGACATATATGTACTATGAATTCAGATAAACAATCATTCGTAACCAAGGGAATCCAAATAAACAAATTTCTCTATTTAATTATACATCAAATTTCAGTCATAGACAAATTCCCTATATTTCAGTTTACTCTTATAACCTCTATGAATACTAAGGGAATTCTCATTAGGATGTATTGTATTCATTTATAATATGATTTCATCATTTGAAATTTATTCAAATAGAGGAATATTCCATTTCATATCATTTTGCAACAACTTAGATCAAACAGACAATTCAGGGTTTGTAGTCGCATACTAAGCAATTAAAGATTATGGATGATTTAACCAATTTTTGTATAATATACTGTTTAAAGGAAGTTCCCACTCACCCTAAGGTGTGAAAACACCTTAAAATCGCAGCTCATCCCCGAAAATCTCGATCTCATATCAAATCCCTAGCAATCCACCCAATTATTCTTCCTTTCAACTCGGAAATCCTAAAAATGAGGGATTATGAAGAAAGAGTGAGAAAAGGGGAAGTTTTGATACCATTTTGGATCAAATCAGAGGAGGGATGGAATTTTAGCATGTGAGAGAAGATTCACCATGAAAGGCTATGCAAAGAAGCTAAACTTACTTGATTTCATCATATCTCAGATAGAGAAACCCTAGATCAGCAATTCCACCTCTTTCTCCTCTCAAACCCTAACTCTCCTTCTCTCTCTAGGATTTTGTTTCTCTAGAATGAATCATGCATTATGAGAGATGATAGTGTGTTAGGTTGACCATATAGAGAAATTGAGCTTCTTGTGTCAATTGCACATTGACCCCTCACTATACTTTCTCTTATTTCAGCTGAATTTTCTATTATAAAATTCTTGCTGTAATTCATGTATTTTAAAGATCAAGACTTCTAAAAAGATTACGAAAATTTATCATGATGTCTGAAATGAACTTTCATAGCTCCAGTAAAATTTTCAGATCATTCAGAGTTACCAATAAATAATTAAAAATCAAAGAGTATACTGCTAAACAACATTATGTCAGCATGGTTGGTTGAAGTATATCTCGACCGAGAATGACTTTCAAAGAACATCCAAATATTCTGAAATTTTTCAATAAAATGAAAGATTGAGTTATACATATTATATCCAAATTTAAGTTCAATCAGATTTACACATAAAATACTAAAAATCATTTGGTGATACACTATAATTATTAAATTATGTATTCATATAACATCAAAACCCTAATTTGGGCCGATTAGGGTTATATTTCTCAAACCCTAATTTCTCAAAGTAAAAGCATACCTAAATTTCTTATTAGGTTTAAAACATCATAATTGAATTATCATCATTAATTATATTTAAGAAATGATCAATCCAATTAAGCATGTAATCATCAAGGTAAACCCTAGTTTACCAATTAAGCTCAGATGCGGTCATAACACTTAGGTTTTATGACATGTGTTGTCAGGCCCTCAGGAGAGACCTGAGGTTAGACCTTCTTGTCAGGAGGATGAATAGAGAGTTGGTCTTGGAGGCAGAGACCTCCATTAAAGGTAGAGACCTAGCACATCCTCTGAGGATGATGCTAACCCTAACCCTAAGTGGTGGTTAGAGAGAGATGGCATGATGAGTTAGATGTCATGGTCAACCACGTGTGTGGGTTGACATGCTTTTGGTTTTGGATACCTATGAGAAATATGAGCGATGTGAGGTTGCTTGACTTAGTGCCTTTTGGGTGACCCAACCTTGGTAGGGTTGTTCATGTTAGGGTGAAGGATAACTCCTTCATTGATGAGGCTAGTGATGCCCATATAGAACCCTTATGGGCTTATATGAGCATGGCAGAGTATGCACCTAGGGTACTTTAGTAGTGATGGTAGTAGGTTAAAACCCGGGCCAAAAGGGCATGTTAGATAGCTTATTAGATAAGCATAAAGAGCTATGGATAATTTTGAGTGAATGTAGGTTTCACCCATGTAGGTGTATGCATATGAGCTTGATCCACCTTAGAGAGAGAACCTCTAGTGGCAAGGTTGTTTGTAGGGTTAGCTCTAGAGAGGGAGAGCAAGACTTGATCAAGAAGGATGGAAGCTTAGACTCTGGGATATGAGGAACCCTGAGAAGTTGAGTATGTTACAACCTAAGTGGATTGTTGTGGTTGCCTCGTGCATGGTCCTTGTGGTTCTTGGTTGCCTTTAGGGGAACTAAACCCTAGAAGAAGGATGAGGTTGCTGGTACCTATGTGCAGATGATATAGGTGCTTACCTTCTAAGGATAGGAAGAAGAGTTCCTTAGACCCTGAGGAGGGTTAGTAACAAGTTGTGAGGCCTTATACCTAGTTGGTTGTCCTTGAGGAGGACTCAACTCTGAGGTGTCATTCAAGTGGAAGGATAATAGGACGTGCATGGTGTACCACGTACATGCTTGGTTCGTGGTTAGAATGTTGGGCATGGAGTTGGACAACTCTTGCATAAGAGGTGAACCTAGGGTTCCTAGAGGGGAAGTAGTAGTACCTGGTGCACCTGATGCTCATGATGAGATTTGAGTTTCTATAGATTCGAGCATGGCACTCCTCATGTTTAGAGGGATGGGAGCCCTGAGATTAAGGTGTATGTTTGATGAACCCCTCACGTATAGGTTGGTGACATGGGCATGTATGATGATGGTCCAATGTCAAGGAATAGAAACAAGTATGACCTATCATGGAGACCTAGCATGGTTTAGTAAGTGTTATGCTTGTTAGCTATGTGCCTTAGTAGCTTTCTAGGGTTAAACATACTCATGTGGATGCAAACCCTGGACATAAGGACATTTATGACCTTGGTTGCTATCAAGAGATAGTTTCCTCCCATCATGGGAAGGGACCCTTCTGTAGGGTATGGATCAGGTTTGAGGTAACCTAAAGAGGTCTCATAGGATCTTTAGAAGCTAAGTGGAGAGTACATAGTATGATAATAAACCTGTAGACCCATAGATAATCATCTCTAAGTACATGTGGATGTGTTACCATGGAGGTAACCGGTATGGGGCCTGACCAAGGTAAGTAGGTCTCCATGACCCCTATGAAAGGATGTAAGTCAGACGACGAATGTCGAGAGAGATGATGGAGACTTGGGTAAGGTTTCATGTTGGATATGTACTATGTTAGAATCCTAATTCTATCCTAGGGTCAGGTAGGGATAAGACTGATGGGAGTAGGAGTTGCCTAATTCCCTAGTTGCACATGACCATAGGGTCGGGAGATAACAACTATCATTGTATGAGGGCCATGGGTTAGGAGATTGATCATCTTAATGAACTCATGGGACCCAAAGGGCAGATGAGGAGGGCACTCTCTGGATGCATAAGGGAAGAGGGATGACCCCAAAAGTTCTGACACCCTACAGACCTAGGGGAGATGACTAAGGAATGTGTGACAACCCATGTGTTGGAGACCAGTTCTCCGTAGAAGTAACCCTGATGTCGAGATGTTCATGATGTGGAGACATGTGTTGCACGTTTCAACTTAGATTGGAAGGTGTACCGACAATGTGGGATGCACCATCTCTACTCTTGGAATGGGAAGAACTTTTTGTTTGGACGGACGCCAAATGCTTATTTCCTCTCATTATGGGGGTGAGAGATAGGGCATTACGCATGCCATGCACTAAGGATAATGATGATGTGGGCTGAAACATTGCTATGATGTATGGGAATAGAGATAATAGTGTTCCCTTGTGGAGTGTATGATGTGTGGATGGTTTACAAACACCAAGAGAACGAAGGTAGTAATCTTATAAGGATGTTCTTATTATGAGTTGTATGGAATTTATGAGTTATATAAGTTTGAGTTTGATAACCAAGAAGATGAGCTCAGAGTTTTCTTAATGAAGATAGACCTAAAGTCTGAGATGAGATGATAAGTGGAATACATGGAGGACTATGTCTTCACTGTTACCTAGCACATAAGGATGAAAGGTGGTAATGGATGCTCTTATTGAGACGTAGTTGCCTAGTTTAGTTAGTGGAAAGGGTGGAAGAGATGGCTAGGTGAACCCTAAGTTTGTGAGATATGTTGGGGAAACACTCAAATATAACGAGATCCATTGATCGAGTTAGTGGTTGCTTGGTTAGCCAGCCTAGGGCTTGTTGTGATAGAAGGATGGTTATAGAACCTCAGATGCACTTCTCTGGAAAAGAAAGTGATGAAACCCACAACTAGAGTGTTTTAGGGTTTCTGAGGAATCGACCTTGAGGAATCATGACATACAGGGTATCATGATTTTGAGTTCACCATACACTGTGGTACTACTAAGATAGTAAGTTGTGGTAGTACTTTGGATGCTTAAAATGAAGTTGCATGTGGCTAGTCGCCATGCATGCCAGGAGGTGAAGGACGAACACCAGTAACCTATTGAGTTGATATAGGGGATAAAGAGTCCCTGAGAGGGAATGGGAGTTAATCACTATGGATGTTGTGGTGAGTCTCCCATGGACCGAAGAAGGTCAAGATGCAATATGGGTTATGGTAGACTGCCTTACCTAGATAACATAATCTAAGAGAAAGAGGGAGTATTGTCAAGGGACATATCCGGTTGAACTACATGTAAGAGAGAGAGAGAGATGGTTCAACTGCACCATGATGCGAGTTCAAAGGTTCTTGAGTATGACCTAAAGATTCAGTTCTATGGGGTGGAAGTAGATACATGAAGAACTCGATGTTAGTACAACTTATCACCCCTAACTGATGGTTAGCATGATCTAGGCTAGAGGGTCTGATGAGAGTGTGTGTGCTCGTTCAGGGTGATATATGGGGACAGTTCTCGTCCTATGAAAGTTGTGATGATAGCCACCATATCCAGTATCAGGATATAACAAGCTCTGTAAGGGAGGTTGTGTTGGTCACCTCTTCATTAAGATGATGTTGGTGAAGGGACCTCGCGAAGGTCAGAAAAGGACCACAGTGTGTGAAGATGAAGTCGCTTTGATCGTGCGATGGCTGAAAGAGAGCCCAGGTGTGACATGAGTCATGAGCTGATGCAAAGAAGATTGACATGCAGTTCACTGTGGGAGAATATGTGATATGAAAATCCAACCCCTTTGAGCTATAGCTAAGAAAGCTGAGTCCCCGATACATGGGATGGATTGATGGATATGCTTATGTTAAGCTTTACCCCTCAGGATAACATGATGTATGATGTGTTCCACAAGTTCGATCTAGAGCACTATGTGAGGTACCCCAAGCCATGTGTTGAGCCATGAACCTATTTAGCTTTGAGAGAAGCCAAAATGTCCTAAGTCACCTACAAGGGTACGAGATACCAAGGTGAGAGAAAACTCAGATGAAAGAATATAAGATGATGAAGGTTCTTGTGAAGCACCATGGAGAGGGTAAAGCCACATGGGAGCCATGATGGATATGAGGAAGTCTTATCCTGCTTGTTTGTTTGATTGTTGAATTTTAAGGGAAAAATTCCTATAAGAGGGGAAGGATGTTACAATCCTAATTTTTAGGTTCTTTTGATGAGAAATACAATTTCTCTTAATAAAAATATATGAATAAATAATGATGTGATTTGATTTGGAATGAATGAATTTCATTTATAATAGCCTTGTTGGTTGCTTTGTGGGCTTTATTGGCTATTAGACCCAATAACAAGGAAAAGAAAAAAAAAGGAAATTCAATTAGTAAATGAATAATTAAGAAATGGAGAAAAGAAAGATGTAGAAACCTCTAGAAGCCAAAGGGATATCTTCTAAAGGTGGATTTTGTGCCTTTTGGGTTCCTTGGGTTCCAAGGAGTCCAAGTTGCAAAGATAATGCAACAAGAAAGAGAAAGGATTAATTAAACATTGCTTTATTTAGAAGGAAATGTGAGATAATGATAATATTATAAGAAATATGTGGATATATGGATAATGGATCCATCTTGGAAAATATTTCATGTTCACATGGTTTCTAATGAGAAAAGAAATCAAAATCAAGAAAATAAAAAGAAATAAGAAAGAGAAAATATGAGAAATATTCATAATAAAGTAATAACTTGCACTTAAGGAAAAGGGCATGATTTATTTGAATAATTAGCCCAAGTTTGGCATGATGAAAGATTAAGTTATTATTAACTTTCCCTTAAATATTGGGATCAATTGGATAAACAGTGTGGAAGATATGAATTTTGCAAGTTTTAGTAAAGTGAGAGGAAAACCACTGAATCGTATTATATGTCACATATAATTTTCCTTTTCTAAAAAGAATAGTAATTGGAACGCATACAGTAGCCATTGGATCCAAGATCCAATGGCACACGAGCATCACCTGGGTCGGGAAGAATAAGGAAAGGAAATGGGGAGAGACGAGATCTTCGATCTCAATTATCTCGCAAACCTGACTATGTACAAGGATGAAAAGGGGATAGGCGGCTCCAGGAGAAGATTCTGAGCCAGCCTATCCTAGGTTTTAGGTAGTTTTAGAGGTTCTGGAAGGAATGCCCAATTTACCTAAGAGCTTGGGCAGCAATGAGGTTGGGAAACCCTAAAGGAGTCTCCCAATCCTATAAATAGGACCCCCTCTCAACTCCTCTCACCATAACAAACTCGATCGGCCCGTTCCCTACCTCCCTCATGCCCTGAACTGACGAGATGAAGTGTGTCCGGTGAGCCTCCACTGCGGCGCCGCCGTAGAGCCACCATCAGCTGAATTCAGAAGAAACAAGAAGACAAGGAGCAGTGGTCATAGGATTGAGGACCACCGTGGTCTCACGAAGAGATCCAACGGTTCAGGTGTTAGCCAACTAAGATAGTGGACTAGTGGAGGCGTGCGACGTGGGGCATCCAATCCATAGGCGGATCAGCGGACCACTGATCGAGCGGCCCAACAATTTCGGTAAATAGCCCTCTCTATCAAATATTCAAGAAAATTGATGAATCTTGCATAATTCGCTAAAAATAGGTTCTTTGGCCGAAAAATACAAAAAAGTAGTGCTTTTTTATCTAGAAAAATGCAAGGAATGCAATGAAAATGTAATTGACACCTAATTCTGCTTGCAATCCAAAAAGTATGTAAATATGCTATCTTTAATGGTTTAATTAATGAAAAACCCTAATATTTGCTGATTAATGAATTGGGAAGGGTTATGTGGATGTTTAAAGTTGATATTAACATGTTATTAGTAAAATGGAAAAAATAGATCCAAAAGGATGGTCTTGATGCATAGTTGGTTTAATTTAGGGTTCCATGTACATGAATATGCATAAATGGGTTTAGAAACCCTAAATTATGTTGATATGGATTTTAATGGTTTTCATTGTGCAAACCCAAAACAAGCACACATATAGCATAACTAGCTCAAACATCATGCATAATGGACCAAACTGAAAACATAAGAACATCACATGCAAGTAAGTCTCATCACATGATTACATTAAAGGCTAAGCATCTTATTAAGCAAAAACAAAGCAAGATCAAGCACTAAGCTACATGAGGGGTCTTACATTTATGTATTTGCTGGCCATTTTCATAGAACCAGAATGTACATGTGCCTTTATAAATGTATGTGGACTTTGAATACATGGTATAATTTGTATATAGCACATAGTCTTAGTTTGGAAACAAGTATAATCAATAAAATATCAATTATTAAGAAAAGTTACTATTCCATTGCAAAGGGAAATGCAATAAAATTTGGAAGTAAGAAGGAACTCAAAAACCCTTTGTCTAGTTTGTCATTACTCCTCGTAACTCTTTTATTGCTTATCTAATTATGATAACCCCTCAAGGTATTGTCAGGTAACCCATCATACATAATTTTTTGGGTGTTTGTTTATAAACATTGAGGGATTATTTAGAGATTCTTATAAAAAACTTTGGGTCCTTTTGAATCTTTTCTAGGCCTTCAACCAGGAGCATATCTAGGGGGTTGTCGGAGCTAAGGTCCACCTCAAATTATAAAATTCCATATATACACTTCATATAAAGAAAGAATAATAGTTTTGTACGTATTAATGACAATTTTGTGAAGTAATAGCTCAAAGATTTCCACTAGCATGGCTAGTTCGCGAATTCAAAATCTATCTTGGAGGCCTAGATTCAATTCTTGGCTGCTAGTTATTTTGTTCTCGCTAACAACACAAACATGGATTATGTAGGTATTATTAATCATGACATTTCACAATTTTATATGATTAAGTTCCATCTTAATGGGTATATTCATGTTGCTTTATTTGTTTTGGCCTGGGTTCAATTCTCTAAAATCACATAATTTTATCAAACAAATGATTAGTTTTGATCATCATTAAGTCCTACTAATAATTAAAGAAAGAAATAAAAAATAAATAAAACACATGTTTATGATTCCATGCATTGTTTGTTGTTTCCATGTTTTAGCGTAGAGAGTTTTATATAGAGCAATGTTGATGTGTACGGAGAGATCTCACTATTTTGATACTCTCTTTTTATTTTACTTGTTACTCACTTAGTTTTTTTATTCAAAATTTTTAGAAGAACATATGTCTTATGATTTCTACATAATTTATTTTTTATTGATAGGTTTTTAAAAAAAAAATCTAAAAATGAAAAATTAATGAGAGCACTTAACTTTGGTCAAGAAACATTTCAATTTTCCTATTAATAAGTAAAAAAGAAAACAAACATAATTATGTTTCTAATTTTTTCATATATTATTTGTTATTTTTATACTTAAGTGCAGAGATTATTTAAAGAGCATTGTTGATGTAGTCTATAGAGAGCTTGATGCTATCCTAGTAGGGTTCAAATATGTTGTCTCGAGTTATTGTCTCAACGTGTCCTTATTAATCTTTGTGGTACACACGCCTCTTTAATTTGTAATGGTGGGTTTTTGGGATATGAATGATAAGGATTTTTGGATACATGAACGATACAACAAGATCAGTATGTAGATTTGGAGACATATTAGTATACTCTTTCTTTGTTCATAGTTGTTACTTAATCATCATGCTTTGCTTCAAAATTTTAAAAGAACATACGTAATTATTTTACAAGACAATATGTTTTTTTGTTGATTGGTATATAAAATAAAATTAACAATTGAGTATCAACTTCGATGATCACTCATGTAACTCCCCCCCCCCCCAATTATTGTAATTTTCTAGATCCTCCACTGCCTACAACAAGCTGCCAATTTCCTAAAGTTGGGTGAAAATATGATAGATAAGAAGATAGTATGAAAAATATATCATAAAACAATTTTATTGAAAAAAATGATGAGATATGTTTTCCACAATAAGTGTCTGGTCAATTTTCTATCAGATACCTAAAAGCAAAAGTTTGAAAAAATTACTTAGATGTAGATTCCAATTGATTGATATGTTTTTTTTGTTGAAGTGATTAAAAATAGTGTGTTTTGGTTGTTGTTCTTCACTCTTTCTGAACCCTTTTTCTGCAATTCTTATTTTGCATTTGGATGTTTTGAAAGATGTATCAAAAATTATTTTATTGAAATGAACGATGAGACATGTTTTTTATTATAATTTTGTCGTTGACTTTTTTCTGAGTCACATATTATCGTAGGCTCTGATTGTTTTGGTGTAACTGGTCCAAAAAACTTATGAACTAGGGTTCCTTAAGAAGTTTTCATGATTGGTTTAAATTAAGTGTTGTAACTTGAGTTTTGTGACTTCCGAAGAGTTACAGACTTACATACAAAATGTAGTTCTTGAGTTCCCTCTTAAAAAGAGCAGAATATGAGTTTTAGAGAAACTAACAACAATTCATGTACAATTATATTCTTCATTCTTCTCAAAATAAACCTCTTAAAATCATCCATCATCAACATCAACACCTCTACTGATCTCATTGACAGATACAAAGCTCTCCTTAAGTGCAAGATTGAAGATTTCCCAGTAACCTACCTTGGCCTTCCCATAATGCCACACCCTATTACTCATTCTCTTTGGAACCCCATCATTGACAAAATCAAGCAAAATCTCTCCTCTTGGACTAGCCATTTTCTCAACCTTACAAGACATCTCACTCTCCTCAACAGTGTCATTACACCAATAACAACACACTACCTCAACTGCATTCCCTTACCTAGTAAAATCCATAAGATCATCGACAACATCAGGGAAAAGTTTCTCTAGAATCACTTCAACGAAGAACATCCAAAAAAAAATCCACTTAGTGAACTGGAACACAATTACAACACTTGTGGAATTTGGAGGCTGGGGCATGATAAACATCAAGATTCACACCGTTTGCCTCATCACCAAGATCATTAATACCCTCTTCACAAATACAGATAAAATCTATAAAAAAATCATCCTAGACAAATACTATAAAAACAAACCACCCTGGCACAATATCAGCAAAGGTAAATCTTCTCCGCTAAGTTTATAAATAAAAAATTGGACATCATTACCCATCTCATCCATTCCCCCCACACGCCTTCTTTAACATCAACTTATGGAAAGACCCATGGTTTCATAATAATACCATTCAAAACCTGAATTGTAATTTACATATTCCATCATCTTTGAAAATTTTGAATATAGCCAAAGCTTTGAAACTCCTTACCAGCAATCGAAAAACTCTGTCAAGATCTGCCTCACAAACCACCTTCACGAGAGTACTTTGCTAGACATCATCCATGAGCTGGAAAATAACACAGACAACCACATATCTTGGATTTGGGGGCAGATATATTCTCCTAAAGATGGTTACCTGCACTACATTACAGAGGGCACATATCAGATATAAAAAGTATACGGAAGTTGAAATGGCCATAAAAATTCAAAATCTTCTTCTGGCTTCTCTCAAATAAGATGTCTATAGACCATCTCATCACCAGAAGAGGCTTCCAGGGGCCTACAAGATGCTAACTCTGTCAAACTGCTAAAGAAACAACACCTCTTCACTAGTTGTCCCATCACACTACACTTCCTATATAAATTCTTCCCACCACACAATATTTCTAGCAACCTTCTCCTGCCATACTACATCACACGCTTAACACCAACTGACACAACATAAGCACTATCCCCATGCAGACCTGGTTATTAACACCTTCTAGCACATCTGGCTAGAAAGAAACAACTGAAAATTTAAAAACACATTCTGGCTAACTCATCTGCTACTAACCGACGTTGAACATTCATATAGTAGGACTGACTCCACATCAACACAGGTGTGGGGAGCGCAAGAAGATCAGGATAACATGTTTGAAAACCATAATTGTGGAGGGTGCTACTCGCTGGAAAATATCATAACAGATGACACAGGGTTCTGATCCAGATCTTGAGCTATCTCAACGGACTGAAACACAACATGCCTAGAGCTTATGTTTTTTTACTTCATAATTTTGCTGAGGCCAACTGTCAAGGGGTGCCTCCCCCATAAACACTAGTTCTTTTCCATTTTTACACAGCTCTTGATTTTGCTATCTTCATATGGATACGGGTTCACACCAGTGTTGGTGTGCTCCTGTAGAAACACCTTGTTATCCCATGCTTGCATACGTTACCGTTTGCAATAATTTTATTATCTATGCATAGACTACTTATAAAAAAAAGTATTCTTCATTCTTTTTAAATGACACATGTAAAATATTCAGGACTATACATGTTAGCATTGTGGATATGGATATTCAAAATTATAACATATTATGACACAATATTGTACACTATAATCACACTATATAATATATTTTACACTACAAATGTCATTATCTTTTTTTTGTCGGCTGAACTCCTTTCTCCATTTTGTATTTTTTCTAATAGCAACATTAACAAACCTGTGAACATTGTAAACAAATAATCAAAGCACATATACAACTGTCATTATCAATGTGATCTATAAAAAAAATATGAACATTGTGAATAAGTAATCAAAGCACATCATGTGACAAAAATGTGATTTATCTAACATATTTTTATTCTTCATGTAAAAAAAATATAATATAAAAATAATAATTCATTATGAATGTGAGCAAAGAATAACAAAATTAATGTTGTATATTTTTTAGCAATGATGAACTAAAACTTAAATTTACAAACACACGAAATGTAGATATTATTATAATATTTTGTACATACAATATGAAATAAAAATATTGTAATGTGATTTTAACTACAATTTTTTTATTATAATTATACTTATACCACACTAAAATATTTTTAAAAGAACAACATATGCACCATGACCACTTATCGTGGTTAAAATATTAACGTTATTCACCAATATGATTCTTTCTTTATATTTTCTTCATCCTTATTTATTGTATATTACATAACAAGAGCAACAATATTTTTAATGATTTTCAAATTTACACTTACAACAAACCAATCACATGAAAATGAATAAAATTCAAATTCCAGAATCTGAATTAGACTTTCGGTAGAATGAGTTTTATGTAACTTGTAACTTATGACTTACATCTAACCAATCGGAACTTTCAAAAAATTCACTTAAGACCCTATTTGGTACGGTGTGGTCCGGTGTAGTTAGAGGAGTTAAAAATCTAATCAACGATAATCATGTATTTGATTTTCCTTCTATTTTGTTTGGTATGGTGTGAGTGGTATTGTTTGCAATGTTTGGTTAAATAGTTGCAGCTCCTCTGTTCATGCACAATGAACACAGCTGGTATAAGAAGAAACAGCATGACGTTGCGGAGAAAAATGCATGTGGCTGTGAAAAATGTTACATAAGCTCGCACGTGATGAATCAACCGCTTCTATTGACTCCAACAGAAAAAAAGTTGCCGTGAATCACACATCATGCAGGCACTGTAGCTGCCAGATAGGTTTCTTCTCCCTCCGTCTACACCCGACCACCCCCTAATAGGCCGCAGTACAAATTCACGGAATTGGGTGGCAAGTGTGTAGTTGGATGCAGTTGTGGTTCAACCAACTGCACTCTACTTCATCCTACCAAATGAAAAATCAAAATCAAACTGTGATGTTATGTTTTCATGAATTTAACTTCACTCGTACCAAAAAGGGCCTAAATGTCGATCCCAATGCGGATGATAGGATTTTGTTGAAGTGATTGAAAATAGCGGGTCACAGTCTCGGGTTTTTTTTGCCTGCATTTCCGGACCCTTTTTCTGCAGTTTTCTTTTTGCATTTTTGGGAGGAAGTCTTGCACTACTACGTGTCCGACGGTCCGCGTGCAGTCGACCACCCAAGTAGGAGGGGCGAGTTAGTTAAACTGCCGGCTGGAAAAGCGTGACTCGAGCAACTTAGGAACTGAGTTACTGAGGTCAAGAGTCGTATGCTCTAGGGGTGCCTGCTTTAGTTACTTCCCTCCAAAACTGAGATCAAATCCACAACCGATCACCGCCTCACCACAAATCAAGGGCAGAGCTAACGGGCGAGAAGGTGGCGGAGAGTGGGAGAGAGGGGCGAGCTAGAGTGAGAAGGAGAAGGCGAGAGTGGAGGAGGAGAGGATGGGACGCCAGTTTTCGCAATGGACCGAAGAAGAGCGAACGGCAGCGGAAGCACTCCTACTCCTCCACCCTTCCTCCTCGACGACGGCGACGACGAAGCCGCGTCCACAGCCGCCTCCTCCTCCTCCCGTCCTCTTCCTTTCCCGCCATTCCTTCTCGTCCTCCTCCTGGAGGTTCGAGCCGCTCGATTTTCCTAACCTGCTTCTCGAATTCCCTTTTCTAATTCACACCTGACCGGCCGCACTCTGTGTGCCGTTACACTGTTGCTTTGCAGCGAAGCAGTTTCGCACGGCACCGCAGGAGGGACCACGGTGGAGGACGCGTCATCCACTGTCACGGTCGCGATTGCGCCGGCGCCCGCGCGTGATTCCTTGCTCTTCCTCGTCGTAGCTGCTCGGAGGCAGGGGCCGAAGCACGAATCTGTGAGTGAACTCGCTACTCGTCTGGTGTTTTGAATTGATGATCTCTGGATAGGTCGGTAGTGTAGTGCGATTCGCCCGTTCGTTTCTTGTGTTTGTGCCCACTATGTCTAGCTGCAATCGGCCTGGTCGCCTGCGTAGTTCGAGCTATATATTAAATGTCGTCGCTGCAACTCCGATTTCCGCTCTTCATCCGGACGGATACGAACTCCGAGACCGTTCTGTGATCTCGATCATGCTTTGCGGCAGGAAATTATGATCGGCTGGTTCACTTGCCTTTGTGATTTCGTTTCTAGGCTACTTGGAGAAGAAGCACTTCACTATTTCCGCTATATCTCGGTAGTCACAATTTGAATTCCCCTCTGAGCGCACTCCGATCAAAATATCTAGCAATTCCATCTGATAGTTAAATAATCGACTGTTTCCTTTATCCCCCTAAGGTTCCACGAAAGATCCGATCGAAGACGCTCTACGGCCAGAGCAGCTACCCGACCATGGAACCTTACAGGAGCAACGCCAGGGCGATCCAGCAGAAACTCTCCGCCGCCCTCCTGTACGCAAATGCGACATCCAGGAGAGTTGCACAGGTCGAAGCAGAGGACGAGGACGCACTTTCCTCGACCTTAACTGTCTCTTCGGGAACAAGCTCCGGCTCATCAACCTGTTCCGAGGTGGGAGTGGCCGCGCCCATCGGCAGGTACTGCTTCCGTGGGGCGCAGAAAAGGCAGCCGCCACGCAGGCTGAGCGAGGTAAAAGCTTACAAGCGAGGGAAAGAGCCAGAAGAGGAGGCTGTGGTGGACCCGTCTTCTTCTGACAGGAGAAAGAACTGCTGCGTCATCAGTAGCAGTATGCGGCGCAAGGAGGCCGCCATCCTGGAGTTGCTGAGAAGGAAAAGCTGCTGGACCTCCGAGCAGGCCATCCGGGGGGCAATCGGCAACACGCCTGACACCAGCAAAGCCCTGCGAATGTGAGTGCGCCAACGAATCGCCCATTGCAAACGTTTGCCCTCTGAACTTGTTTCGAACTGTCCTCGCGGCTTCAAATTAACGGAATTCTGATTTTTAATTCGAGCCGGACGGGTGAAATTCGATGATGAATGTACATGGACTTCCCGTTTTTGTACTGTTTGACACCTGCAAACTTGGAACGGGCAGGCCGCAAGTAGCACAGCAAACCCACTCAACAGATCTAAACAACTATGTTCCACAACCTTTATGCCCCCGCATGGGATACAAGCTCTCGCTACCAAGCTCGGCTTCCCGTTTTTGTACCGTCTTTGGGTCTGTTTATTCTGTTTGTAACTCATATTTCTGTTTTGAGGACCCGAACCGCGATTCGTTTCCACTGTTTGCAGGCTTCTGAAGACTCGACAGATCATCAGATCCGGTGGTGGTGGCCGTTTCGACCCCTTCTTATACAAGCTTACTACAATTGGTAAGTGTTATCGGATCTACCGATTGCTTCTACTGTCTTGTTCCTGGAAACATATGGCAGCATTCTATTAAGATAAGAAGATATGTAAATCCATTGTCGTCCTGTCTATGATCAAATTGGCAGAACAAATGTACTCTCGGCTCATCCGTGTTTACTTGCACAACAAGGAAGCACTATCTCCTATCACTGGCTAATTTCAAGTTTCCTGATTCTCCATGCAGATCACATCCAGCCGTTAGATTGAAGTTTGCTCGGACCTTGAAAGAATGGCACATCTCCTCACCGAAAGAAGAAAGCAGATCAAGATACGCTGTGTTGGTCCGGGCTGAAATTCTTATTTTAGCAATAATAGAATAAATAATAACATATAGCAGCGTCAATAAGAGGACCCTGATCAGTCCTTTTTTTGTATTAAGTATGTAATGTGGTATATAGGGATAGGAAATCAATGATAGGTATAGCCGTATAGGTTGGAGGAAGCTCCGATTTTGTGCCACTCCCACGAAGGCAGGTCATATTTCAACATCTGTTACTAACGTTCGTATGTCCATTGGCAATTTGAATAAAGGTAAAGTGATCGTATAACATTCCCTTAGCACCGTTTCAATTAGCGAACTCAATACTCTCTCTATTGTGGTTAACCGGTCCAATACTACTCCAATACTACTGGAGGACTTCACTCACACCTTTGATGGTAATAATACAGACTTCGGTTTCTTCTATAATAGAAGTTCTGCTTCCTTTGTCGCTCAAGAATCACTATTTCATACGATTAACCTGCTTGGTCCCTTGAGAATGGAAAATGCTGTGCGGACCGAAACTTAAAGCTGACCTTCTCCTTTTATTATTTCTATGTAATGCATAAAAACAAAAAAAATGTTCGGCTTTATGTTTGGTTGAGTCCATATAGCACATCCTTTGAGAACATAAATGAGAAAAAGGTTTCTGATTGACAGTTCGACATTCTTTTTGTGGCCGGAGGTATGAAGCTGGGCTAGCGGATGTAGCTTGGTGAGAAACTCGAAAGAAAAACACCATTCGCAAGAAGTACTAACAAATCACCGCAAGGGAAATCTAGTCACAAAGATAAAAACACACAATTTATGTTGTTGGCCAAACGATTTCACCTAATCCACGGGGTGGCTCAGAGAGGGACAATCACTGATGCGAATAGAAGCACAAAAGAGGTTCATGATTACTTTATGCAATGTTCCAAGTAAATAAATATATAAGAGGAGTAAACCCCTCCACTAGTTACCAATAGTATTAAAAAATATCTCCTCATATTACCACCATTTAATAAGAGATGATAACGCTATCTTACTGCAGCGAATTCTTCTTTCACGAAGTGTGGTTGTAGAATCTCTCCCATTTGCTCATTTGAAGGACCGTCAATGAAACTATAGTTTATTTAAAAACAAGTTTATGAATTTATAATAAATCGCAAGTTCCTTAATTTATAATAATTCTAAACTTATTCGTCCCCCAAGTATAAATAAACAATGAGTTTCGGCGATGGACTTCTCGCTTTTGACAATTTAGATTGGTTCAAAGAAAGAGGTTTTGTTTCCAATTCAAGCTATCTAAACTAGTGAGAACTGAATCAAAGTTAGATCAGCCGCCGACTTAACGTTTGGGAAATATGTTTTCGAGTAGGGTTTTACTTCCCCACTTACATATGAAAGTCAAATTACTTAAATACCATGTTCAATGATGATGGGGTGTTGAAATATTTTATTTTCCTTGATGGTGGATGTAAATTCTCTCAGATTGCGCCTATACTGTATACTTTGAAATCCTAAAAATTCATTTGTAAACTTAATGGGGATAGTACTATGGTGGAGCACCACCTCTAGTTAACATACCTCTCAGATATGAGGTGCTAGTTTACCATATTTGAATTGATGAATTACATCATGGCACCAATTCGCAACACGTACCACAATCAACACATAAGATACAAGAATTAAAATCATCACATCCAAACAACTCAAAATTTCAAATTGTACATAACGGTGTCAAATTTGGGGGGAACATACTTAAATTGAACAAATCAAAGACTTCGAAGCAAACTTAGTTACTACCGTCAACTAAATCAGATTCTTCATAGACTGGATTTCGCTACATTTAGTACACCCTCACAACATGCATTTGAAGTAAATACAACATGAAATAGATAGACAAATAAGAATACACAAACATGCATTTCCGATAAGAATAATAATTAAACATACATTAAGAACAAAGACGATTGGAGTTCACATGATTTGGCAAGGGGGCTACTCCAAGAAAAAGCTGAGGAGAATTACTCAATCGCATTCAAATAATACATAGAAGAAATGGCAATGTAGATCTTTTTGACTAATATGGAAAGGACAAAAGAAATAAGAAAGAGAGGAAAAGTAGATCCCAAACACAAATGGAGATTGGCACCACAACTTGAAGAGTTGGAGCATGTCTCAAGCATCATCTTCAATTTTTTCATAGAAGTGAGGGAAAACCACAATTAGGAATGCTCATAGACGACCAAATTAAATGATGAAGAATCCCCATCAGGATGCCTTCTCCATCAGTGAACTCCTTGGAGGCATACTTTCTCTTCATGCCTATAGTAGGGGTTTAAAAATAAGTTGCTACCAATTGGATTTTAGGTAATTAATTCCTTTCCTCTAAACCCTATTATTTAAGTTGATCTAATACATGAAATTATAGATATTGTTTGGAAATATTTACTATATTCAAATTATCTTTGATTATGTTGTAATTTATTTGATGGTGTATTAACTTTTGTATTCATTTAGAAACTTGAAAAGACCTTTTACCCTATGAATATTTAATACCCATTAGAATCCCAAAATATTACTATTACTAGACCACCGAATTTCATATCATCTACATTTAATTTTTCTTTTCAATTAATTGGTTGATACTACAAGTAATAATTCACATTCATGACTATTTTATCAATTAAAACAATAGTTTGTTAATTTTCTTCCTCTATAAAGTGACCCTTTAGTGTGTTACCATTCATATCCTAAAAAAATAATAGTTACCACAACAATTGCTAATGTCACCCATTTACTTTTGTCCACCTCCATTTCTCCTTTTCTCCTTTTCTGTTACTTTCCCTATTTCTCCTTGTCATCTTGATCCATAACCCCCCCAAACCCTTGAGGGACCCTTTGTCACCCTACTTCAAGTTCACATGTCTCAACATAGAAGCTCCACCACTAGGTGTAGTCGACAAAAATAACAGTTGTAGTTCAAAATAACCGCTATGGTTTCTGTGAGTTTTAAAAACCAAATTAGTGGATCATTTGAAAATGGATTTGCCACCTCATTTATGAGAAGAAAAAAAAGGAAATTGTTTTTTTTTCTTTAGATAGCGTGAATATATGGCATAGAAAAGTTGACCAGAGATTCAGGGTAAGGGACCAAGTTACGCACAGTGAAGGTGTTAGGCTCCCCCAAGGAGCCCTAACAAGGTATTTTAAACCCCAAGTAGATAAAAAGTGATATTTTTGTTAGTAGAGTTAGTCCTACACGGTCAAAGCATGAAATGAAACCTTGCACACTGTTAGAATTAATTCTCATATCTTATACAGGTTAGAGTCTGTAGGCCCCTATAGAGTCAAGTTAGGTCTAGATGTCTCTAGAGTCATGTCCACCCTCTTTTATATAAAAGAGAGGGGTCTCTCTTATATCCATTACATTGTCATATTGTCCATCACATTATCATGTCATCAACACATAATCAATATCTCAACATGATATTAAAACATCACTCCCAACCCTAGAGATAAAACAAGTTTCCACCCATAGGCGGAGGCCGTCTTCATATCTTGTTGCCCATAGGGTCAACTCTTTCACCCTCTATATAGAGTCATCTTCATATCACTCTCTCCTTGTGAAGGGTCATCATCATCTCTGTTGCCCTCACTACTAAAGGTCCCTCATCATCTCATTTGGAGTCATAGATCTAGAGATGACAAGTACGGTCTTCACCGTCTAGCATCCCCCACGTATATGTCTTTCTTTTTCCCCAAGCACCAAATGTTGCTCTTCTTGCATCGTCGTCAATCAAGATCTATCTACACCAACAAGTGGATTTCTTTCCAACATAAAAAACCTTATGGTGATCTTTATTGTAAGGACCCTGACCTTCATTTTGGGCTTACCTTGTTTGCTTTGCCTAAACCTTATGTTGAAATGCTTGCTAATCACCTGAAGTTGTGATTAGGGTTTGTTTGTTCTTTGTTGAGAGGTTGAGGTGCAACTTGCAAATCACCCAAGTTTTAGGGTTAGTGTGTAAGTTTGTCACCTTGAGAGATGTCCTTCTCTCTCCTTGCATCCTCTAGGGTTGAGAGGATGGGTATGGCGCTTTGTTTGAGTTGTTTTAGGCCTCGTTTGAGCTTGTTTAAGCTTGGGCTTGTTGTTGGGCTTGAAGCCCTTCCTCCTTGCTTGAGTGTGTCGGGCAAGGGAGAGCTTGGTGCCTTGGTGTATCAGCCAAGGAGTGTTGTTGTGTCAGGAAGGGAGCTGTATCGGCCATGGTGTGTGGGGTTGCCATCTTGGGTGACACACACCCTCCACCTTAGCCTTGTTTGTGTCACCATCTTTAGACAAGTGGCTGTTGCTTTGCTAAGTGGGTGGCAAGTCGTGGACAAGTGGTTTGGGGTTCTAGCATGTGGCATAACCCTTGGACAAGTGTGCTAGGTGTGGGTGCCACCTTGCCTTACTTTCCCCCTTCACCCCATAGTATATAAACGAACCCCTCCTTTGCTTGCGAGGCTCTTTGGTTCCTTTAGCTTCTTCATTTCCTTTGGTGGCCGAGCTTGGAGAAGAGTGGAGCAAGTGGTGGCCGATACTGCTGGTGTGTTGG
Organism: Alisma plantago-aquatica; assembly: GCA_963693085.1. Taxonomy (NCBI): domain Eukaryota; kingdom Viridiplantae; phylum Streptophyta; class Magnoliopsida; order Alismatales; family Alismataceae; genus Alisma; species Alisma plantago-aquatica. The sequence goes on from OY856409.1 coordinate 1,331,344,331, forward strand.
GTGACACACCTTGCTAGCTTGTCCCTTTCCTTCTCTTGTGGTAGGTATTTCTCCCTTTCCTTGGCATCTTCTTCTTCTTCTTCTTCCTTCTCTTCGTCCATGGTGGTTACAAGTTGTTCTACTTTTTTTTAGCCGAAGGTGGTGCCTTGGAGCTTGGAGATTGGTGCTAGAAGCTTGGAGATTTAGAGCTTGAGGCGGGTTACATAACTCCTAACCCTAACTATACTACTTCTTTTTCATGTTGCATGCTATATGTGCTATCTTGATCGGCCATGTCATCTTTTAGCTATGCTTGTTGCTTTAATGGTTATAAGTTTGCTTTAGATGTACCCTAGACTTTGTAGAGATGGTTATCTTGGGTTGCCTTGGGTTGGCCGAACCATGGATGTGGAGTTCCTTGGGAAAAACCCCTCTCTCACTTAGTTGTTGAGAGGTGAGGTTAGGGTCTCTGAATCCAATGGTGAGTTGATCTTTGGTTGGTTGGTCGATATGATATGATGGACCTCCTTGTTGCCCGATAAATGATGGAAGTTGTGCAATACCCCTCTCTCACTTAATTGTCTTGAGAGGTGAGCCAACTATCTTGAACTTTTAGGGCTTCTTGGTGGTAGTTTTGAGGTTTAAGACGACCAACCCGTCATGGTCTTTGAACCCCTACACGATACCCCTTTTATGTGTTCTGCCCGATATCCCTCTTCTAGGGATGAGTCTTGGGCGATATGCCAAGTGGTGTTTTGTTGGCTATTTGACCGATATGGACCCTTACCCTAGATGGTGTTGTTGGGCGTTATGCCTTTGGCCGATATAATGTTTGGTTGACATCCCTTCTTGAGTGCCTTGGGCGACATGGTTAGGCCATGCCTTGTTAGTTGAGCAACACCCCTCCTTCCTTGAGTTGTGAGGTGAGCTCCAATCCCTTGGCCGACATGGTGTTGCCCGATATGGACTCTTGGTTGATGTAACCCTGGATGGGCGATATAATGGATGGTTCCCTTGACCGATATGAGTGTGGTAGGCAGACCTTGTGTTGGGCGTTATGGTTTTTACCTTGCACGAAACTCCCCAAGTTGTGCCGCCCGACATGGTGCCCTAGTGGCTACGTTGCCTGGAGCAAGATGTAGCTTGGGCGTTAGGGTTTTGACCTTGGGCGTTATGGCTGTGGGCAACATGGTCTTGATGGTTTCCCGATATGGAAACCCTAACCCTAGCTTAGGCGATAGGGTGTCTTGGCCGATAGGGTGAAGGTGCTTCCCGATACACTCTTGCACCAGGATGCTCGATATCCTCTTGGTTCATGGTTGCACGACGTACCTTTGGTTCTAGTCTACCCGATACCCTCCTTGTACATGGGTGTACATTTTTCTTGTGGCTGATATGTGTGGCTTGGCGCCCTAGGTTTTGTGGTGACCGATAACATTTTGGGTGAGGGATATGACCCTACCCGATATCCCTTGGGTGAGGGATAGTGCTAGCTGCCACACCTTTAGTGTGAGGGTAGGCGATACCTTTGGTGAGGGATGCGTCTAGTCTAGGAACCCTAGTTGGTGAGCTTGTTATCTTGAGCCCCGTCTTTGGTTATGATGTTGAGATATGATAGATGGGTTGTGACTAGTGACATGTTTGTTACCTAAGGTTGATGTTAAGTGAGGTGATAAGATCATGGTTGTGTAACCTTTAAGGATATATCCTTAGGGGTGGTTGTGTTCATGATGTCATAAGAGATAGGGCATGGTGGATGCTCACAGTTTGGTAACTTTAATATGAGTTGATTGGTTTACCTTCTACAACTTTATGCTTCATGTGTTCATTATGATGAATGTTGTTTCAAATAATATGCACCCTAAATCTTGATGGCATGATAATCATAACATGTTCTCTAAATATCTATGTTTGGTGATCAAGTTATCTCTCTTGATATGCATACTAACCATGCAGGTGTTATCAAATGAATTAATAACCAGGTAAGAGTTATGAAGGTATATGTGTTTTGTATAACACTAAATAATGATACTCCTTGTTGATGAGATAACATGTATTGCCAGTATGATGAGAAAGGTTTGGTGACCTGATAAAGGCTGAGTGCCTGATTGAGGTGTTATCCTCTAGTTGTGATATGAGGGATTGATATCCCATGATGATGAAGCCTTGAGATGCAGTGGCATTATGTGATGAGGGATTGAGATCCCATGGCAATATGATAATGGCAGTTATAGTGTGACATAATGTTTTTTATGTTTTATAACCTGGATGCCTCAACAATTCACCTAAAATATATTAATTAATTATAGTGGAACATTTCATGTAGTTTTGCCCTGGCCATAGATCCATCATCGTCAGTAACTGGTGATGGTGAAATAGGTTTATCCTGCGGGATTACCTAGAGTGCATATTGTTGAATATGTGGGGTTTCTCCTAGCCAAAAATAGGAGGATTAGAGTGCAACTGCGGTTGTGTATAGAGCATGGTGAATAGGCCCATGGCTCGGTGTTATAGAGCATGGTGAACAGGCCCATGGCTCAGTATTGTAGAAGGGTAGCCTGCGGAGCTGACCCTGTGGCTGAGGCCACTTAGGAAAGAGACTACGGTCCTCCTTTGGATATTGTGCACTGACCATGAAGAGGTGAGGTCATGGAGTCTGGGTCTCCCATTGACCTTGTATGGCACCAATTTTGGGCTTCACAGCCGAAGGTTGGATTTGAGCGGGACGACTCACTTCCTCATGGCATAATAAAATTGTAATCTAGCCGTATAGTATGTATTGCTTAAGGCAAAACACGAAGCATTGGTTGAGGCCTTGCTTGCATAGTTGCACTAGTTATATCTTGCAGTTATTTTTACACTCCTCATATCTTGTGATAAGTTCTTATAAAGCTTATCTTATCAATCATGTTCCTTAAGAAATATCTATTTATATGCCTCTTGGATATCTTGGTAAGCTATTAATAAGGTTAGTTATGTCTAGTATGCTGCATATATGAGTTGCTTATAATAGTTATCTGCTTTATCTATTCTATCTTTCCTGAAGTTTTATAGTTCGGCGGGGAGTTATGTTTCTCTATGGGACTGTGTGTCTCACCCCATTGGTTTTAAACCTTTTTAGGTGATCGTGCTAGACGTGGTGGTGGTTGTGAGGTTGCAGCTGAGCAACAAGAAGAACAGTAGGAGGCAAGAGATGGATATGCTGCTGTTTTGGTTGTTTTGTAGTAGAGTCCTAGAGTCATCCCTATACTCTCAGGTCCTTGGAGGTGTTTTGACGATGTTTCATGATGTATAACTGATGTGGCTTGTTTATCCTGCTATTGGCCTGGTATGGCTTGTTCTATACATAAACATATGGTGAACTCTTTGTGCCTATGTGACAGCTGGATCCTATGAACTATGGACACATATCAAGGTTTATGTATGTTTATATAACATGTTTCCTTACATGATAAAGATCTGGATGTAATAGTTTCTTTATTATCTGTTTTCCACAATCGATTTTAATTAACCTGTATTTCTGGTAACATGTGGTTTATGGATGTTCAACACATTTTCGCGTGGCATTTTGTTGTTTGTGTGATAGCAAGATGTCACAATGAGTTTGGTATGAGTGTTGAACTGTCGACACATGCTGCTGCTTTAGAAAACTGAGAGCGGTTTGCCATGTTTGTGGAGTCTGTCCGAAGGATTGAACGGTCAATCTAAGAAAAGAGAGAGACTATGTCCAAGAAAAGTCCTGCTCAGTTCTAGAGACAGAGGTTTGATAGCCATAAGAAGTCGAGGTTTTCTGCACCTTCTATGAGGCAAGGTTCTAGTACACCATCGCAGTGGTCACTAAGTAAAGGAAGAGGGTGTGGTTATTCACCATCCAGAGCTTACATCATAGTTTCAGTAGCAGTGACATGGCCATATAGGCCATAGTTAGATGATACGTCATGCTATCTTTGTGGACACATAGGGCATTTGAAGTCGAATTGCCCAAGGAGAGATCTCGAAGTGACGCAGCAACCGAGACAGAGTCAACAAGGTCTAGATAGACATCAGTTTAGTGGTGCCAAAGGGCAAGGATGCGGCCAAGCGTCGCAAGCAGGATCATCTGCTCCAGGAAGCAAAGGAGGTGGACAACAAGCAATGGCTCGATTCTATGATATGAGTCAGCCGAAGGCGATAGTCAACCCACAAGTGGTGGCAGGTCAGATGGAGTTATTTCATTCTGATCTGTCTTCTTCTTACTTTGTGTAACATCCCTGACCTGGGTTAAGCCTTAACCCTATATGTTTTGTTTAGTAAAGTTAATTATATGGTTTCTATTATTTCTTGAAAAGTAATTACGGCTCAAGAGGAACTTATGCTTTAATTTTAGTCCTTTTTCGAATAATGTTGAAACAATGTTTTGCTTGTTTTGGACTAAAGTGCAAATTACCCAAGTTGAGGGGTTAACTTGCAAATGTTACTTGTTAAATGTTCCTCTAGTATTGGAGCATCATAAGAATGAGAATTATGCAGAGGTATGGCTTCCATAAGCCTGAATAACAAGAAAGAGATTATTGAGCAATGTTTGTGCATTAAAACCTAGTTTTGGTGTAATGTGCAATTTACCCAAAACCTAGGGTTAAATATGCAAAATATCACTCTTAGAGGGTCCCTAATTATTCTTGGAATCATAAAGAGGCAAGAAAATCATAGGGGCACCTCATTTGAATCACTTTGGAGGAGAGAGAATCTTGATATTAAAATAATCAAGATTTAAGCATAAATGGAACTTTACTTCAATTTAATGCAAAAAATAAATATATTAATTGAAGAGACCTTCAACCAAAAGGTGAGGGATGATTTGGCAAAAGGTTGAACGAGCTTGTGCCTTGAAAAGGCACGAAAATATCTCAAGCAAGTGGATAACCCACTTACATTAAATAAAGAAAAAGTAATATCCACTAATTTTTGGATATTATTATTATAAGGGTTAAGGTGCTTAATTTCTTTTCCTTTAAATTCATGGATAATGAAGAGTTTTGCAAATGGAAAGAGGATAGCTTCGTGGGAAATGAGTTGAGGGGGAGATGTGGCATCAATTTGAGAAATTAAAGGAATTAATTACTACTTTCTCTCTCATTGAATTTCCTTATAAAAACACCACTTCCAACTCAATTCAAAGGCTTTTTCGATCCTTATTTCTCTCCTTGCTTTCAAAAAGACCAAGGAAGATTAGGAGAAACATCAAGACGACCCCCAACCTGTAGGTAAGCTCCATGACCTCTTTTCACCTTGATTTCATGGTGGAAATCAAAAATAAATGATGGATTTCTTCTTTTCTTCCATCAATCTTCAATTCTAACCATTCCTTTTCACTCAAAGCTTGAGGACGAGCCTTGGAATAGTGAAAGGAGTTACATCCACCATTGTTGACGTGAGCTTGAATATTTGAATCTCAATTGGAGGCGGGTTATATAACTTGAACCCATTTACATTATTATTCAACCATTAATTTTGCAATTATGTTGATTCCTTCTTCTTCTTGATTTATTGCTTGTTGAAATTGGTAATTCCATAAAATCAGAAGTACTAGGAACTACATGGACGAAGGTAAATGATGATGACATCATATTGTACACGTTTCCCAAAAATTGGTCATTCAATCGGTTTCAACAAGACGTTCATTCAGTTTCAACAAAACCGTTTGAAATCAAACGGTTTCATCAAACCGTTAGAAGCCAAACTGTTTCAAATCGTTTGTAAGGGTTGACCATAGTTGAACATTTGGAGTTTTTATGTTAGTGTTTATGGTTTATGACCAATTAAATTTAATTGATTGATTCCAAAGGGTTCATCAGATGAAGGTTAATCAATTACCAAACCCTAATCGGGTTAAGTGCTGAAATTTCAATTGGTTGATTTAAAATTTTGGGTTGATTAACCCAAACGGTCTCAAGACCATTTGGATATCACCAAAATGGTATCAAGACCGTTTGGAGGTCAACCAAGACCGTTTGGAGGTCTAGGGTTGAGTATGATTGAGTAATTGAAGATCCAGAGATATCAAATTAAAATGCAATCAATAGCTCCAATGATGATTAATCCAATTATCTAAACCCTAATTGAATTTCATATATTTCAATGATGGATGGGGAAAATGGTATCAAGACCGTTTGGAGGTCATCCAAGCGACCTCAAGACCGTTTGAGGTTAGGTCATATCATGGTTTCATGATGATTCAACAATTTCAATGGAATTAGTTTCACTATGTCAACCATTGATGGTTCCTCGACTTCAAAACCCTAATTGATGGTTTCTTGATTATAAATTCTAGTTCAAATGGGTTCAAAACCCTAATTGATGGTCCAAATGAAGGGTGATTCAATGGTTCAATTGATGAATGAATCAATGATTCAATTGATAGGCGGTTCATTGATTGAAACCCTGAATTGATTAAGTGATGGGAGACCTTTTTGGTCCAATCAGTTTTGAGAGGGTTTGGACCAAATGGTCTTAAGACCGTTTGAGTCCAAACGGTCTCAAGACCGTTTGGGTCCAAATGGTCTCAAGACCTTTTGGGACCAAATGATCCCAAACCGTTTGGAGACTCAATCGATCTCAAGAACATTTGGCGAAACAGTTTCAAGTACAAAATTGTTCAAACGGTTTCAATGTATATTTGTTCAAACGGTTTCAAGGACTAGATGCCTAAACTGTTTCAAAACCATTTTATGGGCAAGCGATCTCAAGCCTAGATGCCCAAACGGTTTCAAAACCATTTGGAGGGCAATTGACTACAAAATCGTTTGGAGGTTTAGAAGGTCAAAACCGATTGAAGGTTCAATATGTATATAATTGACTAGAGACTTAAGGTGATGAAAGATCAATTGAATCCATGATTTATAATGATGATTATCAAAGATAAGCACAATGATGGAATCTTTAAAGAACCTAGGTGATTAGTACATTTAAAGTTGTTAATCTTTGATGCTTATGAAAGTAGTAACTTAATACACTATGATAACCATAGATGTATGTACTAGAATAATGGGTTGATCCAAGTTGATGAGTATGGAGTAATCAACATCCTAGAGAGGATGAGAGAGAAGAATTCATACATGTATAATAGTCATGTAGTAGTTAGACCTCAATACTTTCAACATGAATATAATATGTAATTAGGGTATGATCCTTTATAAAGAGATTTTGAAACCCTAAATGAGAAAGTTGACGAACCTCAACCCTAATTTAAGGCAATGCTAGATGTAACCCTAAGCCAGGATAATGGTGTAACCCTAATCTAGGGTAATAATGTGAGAGATCTCAATTTAGGGTAATATAATGTGAAACCATAATCAAGGGTGATATCATGTTAAACCCTAATCAAGGGTGATATCATGTGAAACCCTAATCAAGAGTGAAGTAATGTGAAACCCTAATCAAGGTTGAAGTCATGTGAAACCCAAATTAAGGATGATGTTAAGAGAAACCTTAATACATGGATATGATGTGAACTCTAATTCCAGGGTGATGCTATATAATGCTATATGAAACCCTAATATGAAATCCTAACCCTGATATAGGGTAAAGGAATGTGAAGCCCTAATTTTGGGTTATAGAGCATGGAACCCTAATCTTAGGCAAAATGATGATAAATCCTAACCCTAACTTTGGGTTGAGTTGAGAAACCCTAATTTCAGATAATACTATGGGAAAACCCATGTATTGGGAGATGTTATGTGAACCCTAATTTATAAAGATGGAAAACCCTATTCCTAATAATGGAATAGTGACTTATATATTGATAAATTAAACACCTAAAGAGGTTGATAATGGATATATTTATATCAATAGTTCCTTAACTCAAGATAAGTCTGTATCATTGGCAATGGTTGCATATTCTAAATAAGTGACTTATGCCCAATACATTACATGATCAATATGATGAATTAGTGTATAAAGTATTAGGATGGGAAATACCCTAATACAATATAAGTTGATGAACTCAAGTAAGATAAAGGTGGTAAGGGAAGTGATACATCAAGACATGATAGATATCATTCCCAACACCTCAAGATTTATACACCTTGAAGTATTCTAAATCCAATATACTTGGATGAGTAACATATGAAGTGTGTCATGTTAATTGTTATGCTACATTGAGATGTAATGCACTTTGATAAGTATAGGCTAATATTCCCTATGAAAAGACTAAGCCAAATCAATAAAGCATGATGTAATCATATTCTGACAAAGTTGAGAGAGGAACTTATATCTTGTGATGATAATTAATTTAATGATAAGTGATGAGAATAAATAAGTATGATTAAATACTTATGTTATCAATGTTGTCTCCTAGCTGTATGGAGTAATGACTTAGGGCTTGATCATTAATGATATGATCCTGAGAACCTAAATGGTTATTTATGGAAAACCCTAATGAAGGGTGATGATATGTAAGAGAAATCCTAACCCTAAATAAGGGAATGGTGATGCTACTCTTACTTTGCATAAGTGCTGATATGTATTTGATATAAATGTTACTATGTAATGATCATATAGGTGGTCATGAGATGATGATCATAGCCATGTATGAGCTATGATGTGTTAATTATTTAAATGCCTTATGGGCTTTATGAGACATTATATGTATTATTACCTAGCATCATAAGTCCTCACATATGTGATTGAGTTCACTCTTAGGCACAAGCCCAACCTCTCGCATATGAGATGGCTCTTCCTTTTGAAGACCAAATTCAAGATTTCTTAATTGTGAGGTCAAGTTATGTCAAACTAGTTGAAAAGTCCATCACACAACTTCTCTAGCCATATCAAGAAAATCCTTCTCCAGCCATTTCATTCCTCTACACCCCATCTCCCCTAATATCACAGGAGAGTATCTCTTTGTTTTTCGATACTAACCACTTTTGTCATCTCTTTGTGGTTGGTGTGTGAGGGAGAGTATATGAGATTAGAGGAGGAGTATGAAGAGAAGAGTTGAGGTGCAGAGTTCAGATCTTAGAGGAGGAAAGTGGAAGAAGAATATTTTCTAGATCTAGAGTTTCATATACTTAGCATGTTCTCTAGATATCATTTTCCAATTCAAGGACAATGAGCATACTCGCCATTCACATTTTGAGTTGACAAGCATTGATCTATTTTCTTAGATCAGCTGGATGTCATTGATGTTCTACATCAAGAAAATATGTTTGTTTGTTGGCCATGTCTTGGTGATTCTACTCTTCCAACACTTTAGTCTTCTAGCATTAGAGAATCTTGGGTTATTTGTGCATTTGGTTGTGTCAGTCAGACACATGTCTTTTTCAGAAGACCAATCATTCAATTACATTAGCAATGTTTCCTCCTCATTTATTCGTGCCATTCAAGCACGTTGATGTTTGTCCTTACCCTATCAAGTAGTTGATGTTTGTCTATGTCCTTCAAGAATGTTGATGTCCGTCCATACCCTGTCAAGCACTTTGATGTTTTTCCATGCCTCGTCAAGCACATTGACTCTCTGCTACAACCTAGTCTTTCTATGGCACATATCTTGGAAACTAATTCAAGATTAATAGAAACTGAGTTGGTGACTTAGATGATCTTTGCAATGTTCCTTCAACATACTCTAGGATACAAGCTCCAACCTAGTCAAAGCTCCAGATGTCTCAAATATTTGGCATTTTATCAATCTAACCCAAAGATCCAATGTTTATCAAACTCAAGGGAAGCTTCAAATTCAAAGTTGCCAAAGTATGGAGGAGATAACATGTCATTCTACATTAGAGCATATCATGTTTTAGTTAAAATTATTTTTTATGTATTGTTTCTGTCTATCACCTAAGAAGGGCATGAAAATGTAACATCCCCGACCTGGGTTTAGGGATAACCATGTTTCTTTGGCTTAAATAAGTTTCTTAGAACTTTAATACAATTCTATAGTGTTTTGTTATCAGGTGACAAACTTATGTTTCAAGTTTGGTCCTATTTGAATGATGATTGAGCAATGTTCTCTTATTTTGGACCAAAATGCAATTTACCAAAGATGAGGGATTACATTGCAATATGTCACATGTTGAACATACCTCATGTGTTTTAGAACCATAAGAAAAAGAGTTATGCTAAGGGGCAGCTTGTGGAAAGCCTAAAGTTTCAAGTTTGAGCTTGTTTGAATAATGCTAGTGCCTTGTGTACCAATTATGGTACAAATTGTAATTTACCCAAAATGTAGAGTTGATATGCAAATTACCACATCTTGAGTGTCCCTAATCCCTAATAGTATCATCTAGAGGAGATATAAAGAAGGAGGCACCATGTTGGAATCATTTTTGAGTGATGGTACTCTTGGTGATGAAAAGACCAATAAAGGGTTGAATGTGAAACCCTAATTGGAGTTGTATAGGGTTGTAGAGTTCTTATGAGAGTGCCTATAGACCAAGGAGCCATAAGAGGGAGTCTCATATCAGTTTGTGAACTCTTTCCCTTGTCCATGATGGGCTAAGAACCTCAAGGAGGTGAAGTGTATCTGTTTACAACTTCCTTGGAAAAGTCGTATCAGGTTGTGAATAAAGTAGTGATTGAGTTGAAATATCTTATCCACCAAGATAAGTGATGGCTGAAATTTCATCTATAGATTATCCTCAAGTGTTTTGAATGTCAATATAAATATTAGTGCATGCATGTACACATGTCAACCATGCATGGACACGTGGCACCTGGTAGCTTAAAATGATGACACCTCATATACACTCTTTTTAATGAACCTCAACTATATATAAACCACTCCTTTCACCTATTAGTGAAAATTTTCAAACCTTACCACCCTATTTCTCTTAGATATCGTGTATATTGTCTTGGTATCATGCATAGGTGAAGGGGTATCATGTAGAGAGCCTTGGTATCGACCATAGAAAGGTGGTATCGACCATAGCAAAGTGATATCGGCCATAACAAGGTGATATCGATCATAGCAAAGTGATATCGAACACAAGTGAGGGGATATCAGACACAAGTAAGGGGATATCATGCATGAGTGGTGAGGTATAGTGCATGGTGCTAAGGAACAAGAAGGAGCTCAAGCCTTAACCCTAAGGTGAAGCCATGATCATCTTCAACCTTAGATTAAAGCATGGATCTAGGGTTGTGATCTTCCTTTCTTTTCTTCTTCACCAAATACTTATCCATAGTGATTCTTTGCATATAGAGGAGTTGTGAAGCACATCTTCAACTTTGGGAACATGAAGGTTTGGAGATTGGATCTTTGAAGTTATTCTTGAGGCGGGTTATATAACTTGAACCCAATTATGTTATTATTCACCTTCAATTCTATTATACTTGTTGATCTACTATCAATTTCGAATTCTATTGAATGATTGATGATCCTATGAGTTCTAAAAGTTTTTTAGGACTATTTTCCATGAACTAGAACAGTGAGAATAAGAGTCTAGAGGTTGATCATGATGACATCATCATGATCCAACCCGATATCGGGTTGAAGTACCTCTAACCCGACATGACAAACCCTAGATGATGAGTAACTTGATATGGTGATATGAACACACCACTAGCACGATATAGTGATGAGTCTATACCTTATGAACGATATAAGGATGAAGCATATACCTTATGGACGATATGAGTGACACATACACACACCTTATGCACAACATGGAGTAAAGTATATACCCCTAATACAATATGGTGTTGAGTACATGCTCTAACCTGATATGGTGATGTGAATATATCACTAGCACGATATAATGGTGAAGCATATATCTTATTCACAATATGATGATGAAGTACACACCTTGTGCATGATATGGTGTCAAGTATACACCTTGAGCACGATATGGGGTCAAGCACACCCCCTATGTATGACATGGAGTCAAGTATATACCCCTAACCCGATATGGTGTTGAAACTTAGCATGGTAATGTGAAACCCGATATACCTTGGAACCCCACACCCCTATCAGTTTGTACACTTGAGTTAGTTGAGACTAATCAGTTGTCTAGCATATCACTTAACACATGGTGAAGGATATGTCTATACTATGAAGGTTTGAAGAGATATGAGCATAAGGGTCAAATCCAATATGCAAACCCCAAATGTTGAGCAACTCGATATGGATGCATGATATGGGGATAAGGATACACCTCAAGAAAAATATGTATGCACGATATGGTGATGAGGTTACACTCCAAGCATGATATGGAAACACAATATGGTGTCAAGTACACACCTCTATGCCCGATATGGTGGAAGCACCTCAATTCAATATACTTGATTGAGTAACACATGAAGTGTGTTATGTCAAATGATACATTAAAATGTATATAGTTCAATGCATTTTGATAAGTAGTTCAATGTGCCTTGAAGAAAGGGTTGAGCCAATTTAATTAAGTATGATGCAATCAACATCCTAGTGAGAATGAGAGAGAAACTTATACTTGTGTGATAATCATGTAATGAGCATACATTGATACTCCTAATATGTGTGGAGTATGAATTAGGGTTTGGTTCTTGATGATATATACTTGAAACCCTAATCAATTAGAATGGGAAACCCTAAACCTAATAATGGGAAGGATGTATTTCTCTTGTATCATATAGTGATGATATGAATATGAAAACTAATCGGATAGAATGAGAAACCCTAACCCTAATAATGAGAAGGATGTATTTCTCTTGTATCACATAGTGATGATATGAATCCAAAACCCTATTTGGTTAGAATGAGAAACCCTAACCCTAATAATGGGAAGGATGTATTTCTCTTGTATCACATAGTGACGATATGAATCTGAAACCCTAACCCTAATAAGGGGAAGGTTGTATTTCTCTTGTATTGCATGGTGATGTTATGTACTTACTATTGTTTTTATCATGAAGTGCTAACCATGCAGGAATCATAAGATGATGAGCATAGCCAGGTATGAGCTATGATGTTTCATATAATATAGATTTAAATGGGCCTTGTGAGCCAAGTTAAATACTTGTACAACAAGTATAATGCTTATAGGGTCTGATGACCTAAAAAGATAGTTGTTGCCTAATGAGAACTGACAAGATGTTTAAATGGGCCTTGTGAGCGATATGAAATACTTATATAGCAAGTATAATGTATACTTCAGTCTGAGGACCTAGAGGTAATAGTTACCTAATGTGAGGTGACAATGTTCATTGATGAACTAAGGGTTTGAATACCCATATCTAGTAATCATGATGATGATAATGATAAGGGAGAAGAATCCCTAATAATGTGATAAGGGACTGAGATCTCGAGTGTTATACATTCAATGTGTTTCAAAGATCATGAAAGTACTTGATAAACATATTACACCTTTCTTTGTAGCATCTATTATAATTCATGTTTGTAACTTGGTAGATGCTAATAGATATTGTAATGCACCTAATAATTAAGTGGAATCTCATCATGTAGTTTCCCTGACCATAGATCCATTCAGTGTCAGAATTTGCTGAATGGTGAAACGAGTTTAACTCAGAGAGCATATTTTTGAATATGCGGGGGTGAAGGACGACATACATCCATACGTCCTAATGGAGAATTGATGTAGCACCTTCCTTATTTATTTTTTATCGGGGTTGATATGTGAATCTCCTGACCAAATGAGGAATTGATGTGTAAATTCTTCTTCATTAATTGCAAATGGGATTGATATGAGAATTTCCCAACCAAATGAGGAATTGATGTATAATCTTCCTTATTATTATAATCTGGGGATGTATAATTGAAATCTCCCTGAAGAGAGTGTATGCTGCGACTATAGCTCTATAGAGAAGATACTAGTATACCCTGGTAAGCTAATTGCAGTTGAGCCAAGATGTTATGCCAATAATCTCATACTGACCGAGACATGTACCGATGCTTTAAGTAGCCATGGTCGGTTGGAGAATGTGCGGTATACCTCATCTCCTGAAGGCATAAGTGTGATTGTGAATATGTAATCATCCGTGTAGTGTATTTGTTTTAGGATCAAATACAGAAAACATTGGTTGATGTACACTTCTTTTATACATCTTAAATGGATAGATGTTATACATGTTCTTCATATTCCTTATAAAGTAAATAGATGATTTATTGCTCTATCATAGATAAATGCATTATTTTAAAATATGAGATTGTGTTGTTTTGATTATAACACTGATTAATCTTGCTTATTAATATAAAAGAACCTCTACTTAATTTTATACTATTTACCTGTGATAATAATATTATTGGCATAGAGTTATATCTCTCGCTGGGACAATTGTCTCATCCCATGGGATCCACATGTTTTAGGTGGACATGCATGAGGAGGTAGAGACTGTTCTGCATCGGAAGGACAACAACAGTAGGGACAACAATAATAGCTCAGGTTGAGTGTACTGTCTATCGTATCTTGTAGATAGAAGTCCTATGTGTCATCTTTGTACTCTCAGGTCCTTGGAGTTAGAACGTGATGGTTTTATGAATGATCTGAGATTTTGGCTTAACTACCTCAAGGTTTTATGTTGCTTATGTATAGGTTTTGGCAATGCAACTATTATATGTTATCCTCGAGAAAAGATGGTACAATGTGAACCATGATGTATATAAAGTTTGGTTTCTTTATTTAAGAGTTTCCTAGAAATGGATCTCTTTGCAAAATGGTTTTTAATTTTTAGTAATTTTGTTAATCCGCTGCTTATGATTATTCCGCAATTATTACTGGTGGCGATTTGACTTGATTCAATGTCGAGTCATCACAAAGTTTTGGTATCAGAGCTTAAGGTTCATTGAGTCTATAGAGACATAGGACTAAGGTGTTGAGTCTGTTCTAATGTCCTATAGTATATCTTATAGTGACTTCTGCTTATGTAGAATAAAGGGTAAAGCTTAAAGATATCTGGAGAATATGAGGAACACATTGATGAGAGCAATGTTGTTGCACCAGGATAAGGTGCAAGGGATCGGGCGAGAGAAGAACGACTGCCTAAGAATCCCCAGGCTGATCCAGCCATGATAGAGAACCCTACTTTTAATGCTCTCGTTGGACATGTTATGACAAAATTGATGCATATAGAGGATCATATACTAGTAATACAACCTAGATGACCAGTCCCCAATGATGAATTTTTGGGTTCTAGAAGGATTTCTGATCAACATAGTTATGTTGGAGTAGTATGAAATGTCGAAAAGATTAAGATACAAGAAGGGATCAGAGTCTGCTACAAGTGTGGGAAAGTAGGACATTTGATAAGAGACTATCCAGTAAAGGATAATGAGGTAGAAATTAAGAAAAGATATGTCCAAACTCGAGAACAGATGCCTAGTATCTCTAAAAAGGGGATCTTTTTGGTGCCACCAATGCAACAAACACCTAGTACACCAGGTCAGTGGCTACCAAGAAAGGGCAAAGGACCTAATGTTCCACCAATTAGAACTCTTAGTTTAGCTTCTACATCGACAATAGAGCCGACAAGACCAAGGAGTGCATATAAGACATGTTTTAGATGTGGATAGGTTGGGCATATTAGATCCATTTGTCCGAAAAGGAAGGAGGAAATGACCCAACCATCGAGGCAGAGTCAACAAGGCTCTCAAAGGCAACAGTTTAGTAGTGACACATGAGGACGTGGACATGCATCCCAAGTAGGTCCATCTACACCAAATGATAGAGCATGACGTTGGAAACAGGCAATGACTAGATTCTATGCAATAAATCATCCAGAGGCAGTAATTGATCCACGAGTCAAGATAGATCAGATGAAATTGTTTCATTCTGATATTTCTTCCCCTGATTTTATCTTCTAGTTATAAGAAAAGTAGTTGTTGTTGAGATTCCTTTGATTAATCCTATGAGGACATGAGGAAGACATAAAAAGGATAATAACTTATATTCTATCTAGTAATCTTTAAAATGTTTTATAAATGCTTGCGTCTGTATAAAAGTGGATGAGGTGTAAAAGAGATGTCAGGAGAAATCTAGAGATACTAAGTCCTATGATATGGATGATATGAAAAGTAAAGTATATGATATAAAATAATATGCATACTACCTAATCTCAATACTTGTATACCCTGGCATGGTATTCATCTAATGAAGGCAAGGTAAGTATGAGACTCTTAGATTTCTATCTTTCTGATTACTCTGATCAAGTAGTCACTTGGAAACAATCTAAAGAGCATAATGAAACTAAAAATATGGCATGGATATTTCTATCACATCCTAACTACAATGAAATAGAAACTGAGTTATCTCAAACCAATATGTGAGTATGATGAAGTAAAAAGTTCAATCCTCATGAAAGGGAATAAGGGAGATGATCCCTATTCAATAAAGAATTTGTGAAGAATAAAGATCTTTCACATGATGTGAATATAAATAAAATTAGAAAATGTTCATGAACATACTAGACATTAACAAAGAAAGGAATGATGAAATGTAATCATCTTTATAATTCCTATGTTGATGGCAAGGAGCCTAAGATGAAACAAGATTGAATGACACATGAACAGTTGAAAGTTCATGCAATAATCAAAGAAGGTGATAATCTCTTTTCTTTGATAAACAACCCTGGATAATGATGGGGCGATAAAAAGGAATATGTTTCTTTGTGTTCTTTCCTTTCAGGGACATGACAATTAAGTAAGTCCTATGACACTTGATGTTCATGGATTAGAAGTAATATTTAGATGGGTACTTTGAAAAGTATTACCTACTCTTGGATTTTGGTTCCAAGACAATGTTATATGTGATAAGTAATGTCCCAAGATGAAAGAAAGGTCCAATTATATGTTTGGCTTTGGTAATAACAATAGAGAGATGGAAATGATGAGGATGTGATGTGCTTTTGGCACATGTAATAGATACCAAGGTAAAGAATCCTAGTATCCAAGAACTTTCAATGGTATGAGAAAATGAGAACATGACTCCTGATAAGATGATTAATGTTTGGTTACCTAGAAGGGCCAACTTTGAGATTATTCTAGTTACATACTATACTATGGATATCATATGTTAGGAGTTTATGCTCTGCATAAACATAACATCAATAAGGATGTATTAATTGAAGGAAGAATTGTAGAATCGTCTTGGAAAAAGCTTATCAAGCTAAATATAATTCCTTAGAATATCCCTATCTAGATCCGTTGAGGCAGCTTATACATATAACATCTAGAGTCACCTATGAGATAGTTCTTCTTGATAAGTAGCCTCTCCTTATGACAAGAAAATAAACATCTAACATGATGGTTGGTACAAGTCATAAGTAAGTTTAATGTTGTGTCAACATATTAGAATGGAACAACAGAAGTATGATAAGACTTGTAGTCCCAAATGGGTGACAGAATGTAACTCTAGTCTTTCCTTGGAGGAGAAATGCTAAACTAAGTGAGGGGTATGGAAGACTCTCAAGGTTAATAATCTTATTACATAAAATATGTAAGTTGAGAAGGTGACAAATTAATGAGGTTTGACACTCAAATTATTCAAAGTATAAATAGTACTTTTCTGACTTAGAAAGTGTTACCTAACATAGAATTGACACTGCAGTCATTAATGAAAAGGACAGTTGAGTATGTGTCTTATAAAAAAGATTCTATGATGACCCTAAATGGAAGGAGTTTGTGCTGGTCAAAGTTCTATGGCATCTCCATGACATCAAGATGTTATGTGTAGGCTTGATGATATGATGTATGAATAATAATTGTCTCCCTTCATCTAGGATTTTGGGGACAAAATCCTTGTTAGGGGTTTATAACTTGTAACATCCCTAACTTGGGTTTAGGGATAACCGTATTTGTTTTTCTTAAATAAGTTGCTTAGAACTTTAATATAATTCTCTAAAGTGTTTTGTTATTAGGGGGCAAACTTATGTTTCAAGTTTGGTCCTATTTGAATGATGTTTGAGCAATGTTCTCTTATTTTGGACCAAAATGCAATTTACACATGATGAGGGGTTATATTGAAATATATCACATGTTGAACATACCTCATGTGTTTTAGAATCATAATAAAAAGAATGATTCTAAGGGGCAGCTTGTGAAAAGCCTAAAGTTCCAAGTTTGAGCTTGTTTGAATAATGTTAGTGCCTTGTGTACCAATTTTGGTACAAATTGTAACTTACCCAAAATATAGGGTTGATATGAAAATTACCACCTATAAAGTATCCCTACTACCTCCTAGTATCATCTAGAGGAGTGAAAAAGAAGGAGGCACCATTTTTGAATCATTTTTGAGTGATGGTACTCTTGGTGATGAAAAGACCAAGAAAGGGTTGAATGTGAAACCCTAATTTGAGTTGTATCGGGTTGTAGAGTTCTTATGAGAGTGCCTATCATCCAAGGAGCCCTAAGAGGGAGTCTCATATCAGTTTGTGAACTCTTGGCCTTGTCCATGATGGGAAAAGAACCTAAAGGAGGTGAAGTGCATCGGTTTACAACTTCCTTGGAAAAGTTGTATCTGGTTGTGAATAAAGTAGTGATTGAGTTGAAATATCTTATCCACCAAGATTAGTGATGGCTGAAATTTCATCTCTAGATTATCCTCAAGTGTTTTTCATGTCAAGATAAATATGTGTGCATGCATGTACACGTGTCAACCATGCATTAACACATGGCACCTAGTCACTTAAAATGATGACACCTCATATACACTCTTTTTCATGAACCTCAACTATATATATACCACTCCTTTCACCTATTAGTAAAATTTATCAAAACTTACCACCCTATTTCTATTATATATCATGCATAGTGTCTTATTATTGTGCATAGGTGAAGGGGTATTGTACATAGAGCCTTGGTATCGGCCATAACAAGGTGATATCGTCCATAGCAAGGTGATATCAGCCACAAGTGAGGGGATATCAACCACAAGTAAGGGGATATCATGCATGAGTGGTGAGGTATCATGCATGGTGCTAAGGAACACGAAGGATCTCAAGACTTAACCCTAAGGTGAAGCCATGATCATCTTCAACCTTGGATTAAAGCATGGATCTAGGGTTGTGATCTTCCTTTCTTTTCTTCTTCACCAAATACTTATCCATAGTGATTCTTTGCATATAGAGGAGTTGTGAAGCTCATCTTTAACCTTGGGAATGTGAATCATTAGAGCTTGGATCTTTGAAGTTGTTCTTGAGGCGGGTTATATAACTTGAACCCAATTATGTTATTATTCACCTTCAATTCTGTTATACTTGTTGATCTACTTTCAATTTCGAATTCTCTTGAATAATTGATGAACCTATGAGTTCTAAAAGTTGTTTAGGACTATTGTCCATGAACTAGAATAGTAAGAACAAAATATATAGGTTGATGATGATGACATCATCATGATCCAACCTGATATTGGTTGAAGTACCTCTAAACTGATATGACAAACCCTAGATGATGAGTAACTTAATATGGTGATACAAACACACCACTAGCACGATATAGTGATGAGTCTATACCTTATGAATGATATAATGATGAAGCGTATACCTTATGGATGATATGAGTGACACATACACACACCTTATGCATGACATGGAGTCAAGTATATACCCCTATCACAATATGGTGTCGAGTATATGCTCTAACCCGATATGGTGATGTGAATATATCACTAGCATGCTATAATGGTGAAGCATATATCTTGTGAACAATATGATGATGAAGTACACACCGTGTGCATGATATGGTTTCAAGCATACACCTTGAACACGATATGGGGTCAAGCACACCCCCTATGTATGGCATGGAGTCAAGTATATACCCCTAACCCGATATGGTGTTGAAACTTAACATGGTAATGTGAAACCCGATATACCTTGGAACCCCACATCCCTATTGGTTTGTACACTTGAGTTAGTTGAGACTAATCAATTGTCCAACCTATCACATAACACATGGTGAAGGATAGGCTGATACTATGAAGGTTTGAAGAGATATGAGCATAAGGGTCAAACCCGATATGAAAACCCTAAATGTTCAGCTACCTGATATGGATGAACGATATAGGGATAAGGATACACCTCAAGCATGATATGGTGATGATGTTACACTCCAAGCATGATATGGAAGCACGATATGGTGTTAAGTACACACCTCTATGCCCGATATGATGGAAGTACCTCAATTCAATATACATGATTGAGTAACACATGAAGTGTGTTATGCCAAATGAAACATTAAAATGTATAGAATTCAATGCATTTTGATAAGTAGGTCAATATGCTTTGAAGAAAGGGTTGAGACAATTTAATTAAGTATGATGCAATCCACATCCTAGTGAGGATGAGAGAGAAACTTATATTTGTGTGATAATCATGTAATTAGCATACAATGATACTCCTAATATGTGTGGAGTATGAATTAGAGTTTGGTTCTTGATGATATATACTTGAAACTCTAATTGGTTAGAATGGGAAACCCTAACCCTAATAATGGGAAGGATGTATTTCCCTTGTATCATATAGTGGTGATATGAATCTGAAAACCTAATCGGTTAGAATGAGAAACCCTAACCCTAATAATGGGAAGGATGTATTTCTCTTGTATCACATAGTGATGATATGAATCTAAAACCCTATTCGGTTAGAATGATAAACCCTAACCCTAATAATGGGAATGATGTATTTCTCGTGTATCACATAATAATGATATGAATTTGAAACCCTATTCGGTTAGAATGGGAAACCCTAACCCTAATAAGGGGAAGGTTGTATTTCTCTTGTATTGCATGGTAATGTTATGTACTTGTTGTTGTTTTTATCATGAAGTGCTAACCATGCAGTAATTATGAGATGATGAGCATAGACAAGTATGAGCTATGATGTTTCATATAATACAAATTTAAATGGGCCTTGTGATCCATGTTAAATACTTGTACAAAAAGTATAATGCTTATAGGGTCTGATGACCTAAAAAGATAGTTGTTGCCTAGTGACTGACAAGATGTTTAAAAGGGCCTTGTGAGTTATATGAAATACTTTTGCAGCAAGTATAATGTATACCTTGGTCTGAGGACCTAGAGGTAACAATTACCTGATGAGAGGTGACAATGTTCAGTGATGAACTAAGGGTTTGAATACCCATATCTAGTAATCATGACGATGATAATGCTAAGGGAGAAGAATCCCTAGTAATGTGATAAGGGACTGAGATCCCGAGTGTTATACATTCAATGTGTTTCAAAGATCATGAAAGTACTTGATAAACGTATTACATCTTTCTTTGTAGCATATGTTATAATTCATGTTTGTATCTTGGTTGATGCTAAAAGATATTGTAATGCACCTAATTAATCAAGTGGAATCTCATCATGTAGTTGCCCTGACCATAGATCCATTCAGTGTCAGAATTTTCTAAATGGTGAAATGAGTTTAACTCGGAGAGCATGTTTTTGAATATGCAGGGGTGAGGGACGACATACATCCATACATCCTAATGGAGAATTGATGTAGAACCTTCCTCATTTATTTTTTATCAGGATTGATATGTGAATCTCCCGATCAAATGAGGAATTGATGTGTAAATTCTTCTTCAATAATTGATAACAGGATTGATTTGAGAATCTCCCGACCAAATGAGGAATTGATGTATAATCTTCCTTATTATTATAATACGGGGATGGATAATTGAAATCTCCCAAAATAGAATGCATGCTGTGGCTGTAGCTCTATAGCAAAGATACCAATATACCCTAGTAAGCTAATTGCAATTGACACAAGATGTCCTTCCAGTAATCTCAACTGACCGAGATGGGTGAGGTCTTGGCAGCTGGCTCTTCCATTGACCTTGTATGGTACCGATGCTTTACGTAGCCGTGGTCGGTTGGAGCATGAGCGGTATGCCTCATCTCCTCAGGGCATAAGTGTGATTGTGAATATGTAATCAGTCATGTAGCATATTTGTTTAAGGATCGAATACGGAAAACATTGTTTGATGTACACTTCTTTTATACATCTTAAATGGATAGATGGTATACATGTTCTTCATATTCCTTATAAAGTGAATAGATGATTTATTGCTCTATCATAGATAGCTGCATTACTTTAAAAGATGTGATTTCTCTATTATGCTTATAATAGTGATTAATCTTGCTTATTAATATAAAAGAACCTCTGCTCAGTTTTATACTATTTACCTATGATAATAATATTGTTGGCAGAGAGTGATATCTCTCGCTGGGACAATTGTCTCACCCTGTGGGATCCATAATTTTTAGGTGGATGTGCACAAGGAGGTAGAGACCGTTCTATAGAGGAAGGACAACAACAACATGGACAACAGTAATAGTTTAGGTTGAGTGTATTGTCTGTCGTGTCTTGTAGATATAAGTCCTATGTGTCATCTTTGTACTCTCAGGTCCTTAGAGTTTGAACGTAATGTTTTTATGAACAATATGAGATTTTGTCTTGATTGCCTCGAGGTTTTATGTTGATTATGTACAGGTTTTGACAAAGCAGCTGTTATATGTTATCCTTGAGAAGAGATGGCGCAATGTATGTACTATGTGAACCATGATGTATATAAAGTTTGGTTTCTTTCTTTAAGCGTTTCCTCAAAATGGATTCCTTTGCAAAATGGTTTTTAATTTTCAGTGATTTTTTTAATCCACTACTTATGATTATTCCACAATTATTACTAGTAGCGATTTGTCTTGATTCGATGTCGAGTCATCACAGTAACTCCCATGCTCTATTTTTAGAGAAGTGTTAGACGTAATAGTCATATAATATATGCTTAGAATCTATAGGCCCAAATAAACTCAAGTCAAGTCTAGAAGTATCTTGAGTCATGTACCCCCTCTCCTATACCTGTATCCATTACATTATCATAGTTTCCACCATATTATCATAGCACCAACACACAATCAATATTTATACAGACACATGATAGTTTCATAAATAAAGAGGGTTAACACATTAATACCATATACAAAAACTCAAAATCTTGAGTACTCATTGTTGGGAAATATGACATTAGATAGGAAGAGGAAAAAAAAAGTAAATTATGTCCATATTCCCCATAACAGCTAGATTGCATTAACAACTATGTAATGGGAAGGATGGTTTAACAAGGTCATACATGGTCCTAGAGAAAATCCAACAACTATTCCTCATTGTAGTAGTGCAACTCTCTCCTAGTTGCACTGGGATAGTGTCTGCAACAACTTTTGGTCTCCACCACAGACAACAGGCTGACGTTAGCCTCCTAGTGGGAAACGTATCAATGACTCTATGGTAGTCCTTACAGAACACCTAGAACTCCTAGCGTTCTACTAGAATAGATAGGAATAAGTTACCCCTCCTGTTGGTTTACTAGTCACCAACTTGCTCCCTCACAATTGTTCTCCCTTTATATCCCTCCCTTCATTAGGTAGGACTTGATTGGGCTCTCTATTGGTTACCACAACTAGAGAGGACAACAATTGTTAGAGGCAATTTAGTTGTTATGTTTGAGAAGCTCCCAGTACCCCTCTATCTATAAGTCATGTCAGGGTTAGGGTTCCTAGTCTATGTGGTAGTGGAAGGGATCATAATTTCATGAAAATTTGCAACCTACCAATAACAAAACAGTCAGTTTGCAAGTGAATCAATGGGTTGGCATGCAATCCAATCGATTCACCTAGTAAACTGGTCGTTTCATCATGTTTCCCAATTGTAATTGTATTGGAAAATTATAATCCAATTAATGCACAACATGACATCAGTACTAATTCTTGATGCAACTAAATTTCACCACAAATTAGGTGTCTTGCCCTCATGAGCCAGTTGTCTCACAACCTCCAACCAATCAATTCACTAGGTGAACCCGTCTGTTCATGCCTTTATTCATGCAGGACTCAACCAATGTAATTTCCAATCTATCTGACACTCCAACCGGGCGGTTCAACCCTTGAACCAGTCAATTGAGAGTTGATTCAGTTGATTTGTTGCTTAAATTAAATACCTAAACACTTTAGCAATCAACTTAGTTATTATTCATGATAAAACTCTTCTTCTAAATGTATCATATGTGTGTGACACCATAGGTCCCTATTTATGTTGGCAGTGAATGTCCATAACCTATTTATGACATTAAAAGCAAAGAGTAGTGCCTAGTCACACATCATTGTTACCCAAATAATTAGGAAAGTTGGAGAACAACTCCAACCTAACATCTTTGTTAGGTGTTACAATGATTTTATAATTCCTTTGTCTCTGATATTTGAAATGAACTTGAGGCATGGAATCATCATCCTCGCAATGTTCAATCCATGTTCCTTGGTCTAGAGCATACTGTCTGAGATATATGTGACCTCAATATCATATATTGATCCACATGTGCATGTGTATGCCTTTCTCAGTCATAATTATCAATTGTCCGGGATATCAAACTCAAGTAGGAGGAACAACTCCCATCTACATAAATCACACTCATCCCCATGCATCACAACATATCTGACCATCACCTTTATGGTAACTCTTACTCACGATCACATTGGATGGTGTCAAAACACACCAAATGACATGTGATGAGTGTGATAACTTCAGGACTATGAACCACAATCACCACCTTCACTATGAGAGATGATTATGACCACCAATAATGGTTTCCATGTTTCACTCTCAAAGTGGGTTTGTCTGATACACTGTTCTCCAACAAGTATCTATGTGCTCTTTTTGATATCACATATCATGACTGATGGGATTTTTTCATCAACTAACACACACTCTAGTCTTTAGGGTTACTGCTATTTATCTACCTTTCACATTAATATCTGACTAGGGACATAACAAGAATGTATATACTCTTAACATCTGTATGATCTCATTGCTCAAGTCATGTACTTGAAGACATGCATCATTGAGTAATATCATTCTTTAGACATTCATTATGTTTCCTCATTATCTCATAACCGAGTGAACAAAATAAATAAGAAGCTTGCATTTATTATTAATCAAATCATGATATACATAATATGCCATCACAATCATCATATGATTGTCTCTTTGGGCATACATACCAACAAACTCCCACTTGCACTTAGAGACAATCACCCACAAATCTTACTCGTAGTGATTTAAACATGCCCATCATGTCTCTGCTATGTAAGGGCTAATATAGTGGTTTAGCAACACATTTGCCTTTAGTATGTATATTTCATGTTTTTTAATCTCTTCACTATACACATTTCATATGATATGGAATTGTCATAATATGCTATTTGATATTCCTTACCTAACAATAGCTCCATTGTTGTCATAGTATCTCTAGTGTGTCATTAATGGTTGGAACATCTTTAAGTTCTTCCATATGAACTTCTAGATCCAT
Organism: Alisma plantago-aquatica; assembly: GCA_963693085.1. Lineage (NCBI taxonomy): Eukaryota > Viridiplantae > Streptophyta > Magnoliopsida > Alismatales > Alismataceae > Alisma > Alisma plantago-aquatica. Next base: position 1,331,369,574 of record OY856409.1, read on the forward strand.
ATAGTACCCACTCATGTGTTCTCAACACAAGGATACTCGACTTCTATTGTAAAATTGAATTTATGGTATATAGTTTGGAACCCTTCCAACTTACAAATCTTATTTCAAAATTAAACACATTTTATATTGCGACCACTTTCTGTCATTTTGGAAGCTTGCATCGGTGTAACCACTTACACCTAAATCTTCTTAGTTGCCATCATCTAGCAACTTATCCTTAGTCTTCTCAAATACTAATGGATACCCTTTTATTAACATTCCAATGACATTCATTTCAATCTAACTTATACCATCTTATCATGTCCAATACATACAAGACTATGGGATGAGTACATTGTATAGCATGCATGATAGATACAATTACTGGTTCATATGAAATATTACTCATGTCTTTCCATTCTTCATAAGAATCAAAACTTGGGGTTCTTGAGAGATTAATCCCATCTTTATGGATAGATTCTCTCTAACTGAATCTGTAAGGCCCCTGAACTTGCTTAATTAATGAGATTAATTACCATAATTGAATTCTTAGAACCCTAATATAACCTTTTTATATGTTTTGAAATCATAATACAAGCTTAATTTTCAAATTTGGTCCAATTTGGACACTATTTGAGCAAGTTATGCAACTTTCTGTACATTTTGGACTTTTCTACAATTTACCCAACTGAGGGGTTTTCTTTTCAATTTTTCACATACATTATGTTTCTTAGATATTATATTATCATTCTTGAGTATTTTGAGCCATGGGGCTCCTAGTTGATCCATGGTTTGAAGGTGTTTTCATCAAGGGTATTTTAGAGTTTACCCCTTCACGGATGAGCTACCTTTGGTAGCAATCAACTAATGAATTATGTGATTGGCTGGGAAATTTGACAAAGGAAAGCTAAGCAGGTTTATAAGGACGGTGAGGGATCTTATTGTGTGTGTGATTTTATATTCTTAATAGTTTAAGGCCATAGACACATGGGGAAGCTACTTTTACACCTCATGCTTGCTTCCATCCTTATCCATGGGCTATATTTACCTCTTGCTTGCCCAAGTACGAATCTATGCTTGATTTCTCTTTTCTCTAACCTGAGAAACGACTCCACTCTATTTTTCTGTGGAACTAAGTGCTCTAAGGTAGATGAAAACCTCTTTTTGGAGAAGAAGGTCTCCCAGAGCTCCATCTAGCCCTACCTAGGGTTTCCAAGGTCATCTTCTAGGGATTTTGACCAAGGAAAGTTGTTTCCTTCCTTCCATCTCCATTTCTTTTGCTCTTCTCCTTCCTTATACCTTCTTCCAGGTTGGAATCCTGCTGTTTCATGGTGAAAGTGGCTCTAGAACTCAAAAATCTATCCTTCTTGTTTCTTTTTCTAGGATTTTGCTTCTTTGTGGAGAGAAGTACCTATTTGGCCAAGTTCAGATCTGAATCCAAGGTTTTCTTGCCCTATTTTCTCAATATTATTTCTCTTTGGGATCTTACCTACTCTATATAGATGAGTTATATAACATTTTTCACTTATATTGCTTGTTAGAAGCTTGTTAGTTCATGTTTATGCTTTAATGTGATGAACTAAGCATAGAGAAACCATGCTTGTTTAGAATTACAAATTTTTGTGGTGTTCCCTATTTTGTTCCAGTTCTATATGAACTTGTAAACATGTGTACGACCTTTTTAAGGTGTAACATGATCTGGGATAGGTTGATAGAATCAACTTACGGTGCTAAGTACAAAATAATTGATGGTTCAAATTAGGGTTTTCAAGCTATTTCCTTCCCTATCACACAACCGATGGTCATACCATTCAATAACCAATGTTGTTGCTATCTTGGAAACTTATGTTCGTGATCAAGGGTGTCAAATTTATGGTGACAACCTATGGTCACCCCCTTAGGTCAGGTTTTGGCTCAATTAGACATTTAATTATCATTTACTAAGTATTCTAATGATGTTATCAATCGATGATGACATTAGCTTAATATTTGATGGTGTTAACTAAATGTATTACTGATCTAACAACCAATGGTGACATAATGATCACAATTAATTGAGGATCAGACCATCATCATATATGATGAGTTAAGAATGTAATTATATATTTGACTAAACCTTAAACTAATGGTTCCTTGGTTCAATTGATCTAATGGTTGGACCTATACTTCAATTGATAACCTTGAACAATGAACCTGATCCAATGAATAATATTGGGTGCTTTAACATCCAATGGATTAGAATAAATCACATAGTATTATATGTGGGTCCTAGTGATGATAATTTGATGGTTCAATACCATTAATTTGTAGTCTTACCTTTGCCATTATATAGTTATATTTGATAAATCACTATGATAAGTGAATGTGTAACTCCTATGTGATCTAGCTTGTTATACCTAACCTTAATGTAATTATATGATGTTGATTGGTTATAATCAGACCTCTTGAATGATTAATGTGATAACGAATTACACTCTTCTTGTGTTGAAACCACAATGTAGTACTATTTGAATATCATAGTGCCTTGTCATGTTAATATCTATAGACATATATGTGCTAATGATCTTTTGAGCCTTGTTTAAGGCATGGAATGATGATGATAACCTTACTATGAATAATGTGATGGTCTTAACGACCTTTGGGCATGTTTGAATCCATTATTGAGGTGAAATCCTCTTCAGGTTCCAATAAGGGTTAAAACCCTGGAACTTGTGATAAGATATTGGTATCTTGTAATAGTATGATGATAAGTGTGGTCCATTAATTTGCAATGAATGATAGAATGTGGTAATGTGATTAAGATTTATATCTCAAATGTTTTATATCTTTTGAAGTTGTTATACATATACTCATGTTAGAAAAGAGTTAGGGTTTGAATGTCCACTTGTATGATAAAGCCTTAATGCATTCAATTGGCAGTAATTAATCAAGTGTAACCTTAATCATGTAGAGCCATGTACCGTAGAGCCATCTTCAGTGTTAGAAGTTATTGGATGGTGAAATGAGTATTCCTAAGGGAAAATCAGAGAACATACTGTTAAGTATGTGGGGGTGGCAAGTTGAGGTTAACAGTATGTGGGGTGGCAAGTTGAGGATATATCCTTGTCATCCACAATTGTAGGTTATGGAGGATGGCTATGGTCATGCCCCTGAGATTTGATGTGATTGAGGACAACTGCGGTTGTACCTCAGATTAGAGGGTTTTGTATACCCTATTTTTTGTGTCATAACTTGTACCAAGTATGGAATAGTTTTTATCAGTTGACTATATGTCACTGTTGGCAGTTTGACTGGTATGTCACTGTAGTTTACTCGTACTGGCCGAGGGGAAGAGATCTTAGGATACCGACACTCCTAGATCTTATACGGAATTGAATAGCACTTTGCAGTGGTCAGTTGGACTTTGAGTGGTATGACTCAAACTCCCCAGGGCATAATAATAAAAGATATAATACTAGCCATGTAGTATAATTTCTAGGGTTTAATACGTATCACATTGGTTGATTAACCCTTGTCTTGTCTTTACACTACATAGTTCTTACATGATGCAGACTTATGAAAATTGTGTAATTCTACTTGATGTTACAACTTATTTGCTTAGCTTCTTAGTATGCTTAAACTATTCAATATGTTCATATTGCTTATTCAATACCCTAACTGCTCAATGTATTTACTGTTAATTAATATGCTATAATCAATATATGTTGGAGAGGGTTATATCTCTCACTGGGATGGGGTCTCACCCGTGGGTCACCACATTTTTTTAGGTGGTCGTGTGCAACGAGGTCAAGGTTTCACTGTGGAAGAGAACCAACCTAGTGATTAATAGATTCAGAAGGTTGGTTAGTTGTAGATGTTAGTAGTAGAGTCCTAATGTCGTCCCTATACTCTCAGGTCCGGGTATGAGATGTGTTTTCTAGATGATATACTCATATCGACATGAGATTTTAGTAGTATGCCAATGTTTGTAAATATATGGCATGTACATGTGAAGTATATTTTGTATGCATGATATGATTGAGGTCTTTGGACCCATATGTAAATACTTGTTATAGTATATGAGAATGGTATGATGGACCTTTTGTAAATGTTCTAGAGTTTGTTTACATTGTTGGAATTGGTTTTAATTATTCTGCATTTTTGATTATGTGATTAATTAGTAGTTGATCATGTTTTGTGTTTTGAGTAATCTCATTTAGCATGACGAGGTGTCACAGAATCGTTCATGCTAAACTTTTCAACTTCTAGCTATTGTATGTGCTCACTTAGGTTATGAAACTTTCCAGAACTATCTCTATAGATCTTGATTCCTATCACATTGGATGTTTCACCTAATCCTTCATTGCTGAATGTAATTTTCATGCCAGATCTCAATACTCACAATATTGGGATGTTATTCCCCATGAGTATGTGGAATATTCATATTATCCCACTAAATCTTTTGTAATTACATATTTCATCTTTTATCTCTAGATTGAACACTGTAGCATATATACTTTATTTGCATTAATGAAGTTATAAGACCTTTAGAATGTGGTCACGTACACATCCTTTCAAGTATTCCTATTAAGGAATGTAGTTTTATTCTTCATATTGCAAATATCATAGTCTATGTGAACTACAATAACAAGCATGCCAATTGGAAAAGGATTTCATGATGTTCAACACTTTGAAATTATTTGAAAACCTTTGCAACCAACCTGTCCCGCTAGGTTATCCATGTTGGTCTATATTATGAAAGCCCAACTGTGCCTTGTGGGTTTTACCCCTTTAGGTGGTATCACCAAGGTCATACCTTGTTGGTTTTCATGGATTCCATTCTAGATGCAATGGCCTCAAGCCATTTCTCAAATTTTGATTCTCAATAGCTTCTAGTTGATTTGTTGGCACATCATCCAGTGACCAAACTACTTAAGTTGTTGGATTCTCAATCATTCAATCTCATATGTATTCTACTAGAACTATGAGTTTTTGTGTTACTTAAAGAACTTGAGATTCCACAACAATTTGTTATTCCTCTTGTTCCCATTGTACCCAATTATCAACCTCAAACATTTTGAGTTCTACTTTTACTCTGATTGTTTCTTTTGGAACTTAGTTATCCTATAAACAAACATCTTGTTGTTGGATTAGGATTAAAGGTAATATTCATCAATTATGGTTCATGGATAAACCTTTCAAAAAACTACTTTCTTTATATAAGTTTCAATCCTCAAGACATATTGGGACATTCTCGTATCATATCTCATATGATGTCCTTTGAATCATTTTAGACGGTAAATTGTTTTAGTGGAAAGCATGCATCTATGAGGAGATTAGAATATTAGATTAAATGATAATAACATCATGAACCATCAAGTTGTTGTTCCTTCTTTCTAATACATCATCATGTTTTAGGTGGAGTCGACTTTTGATACACTATCATGATCCTTCCAGAAGGTCCTCAAACTATTGATGTAAAGTATTTCAACATTTGAATATATCAAAGTTTCTTAATACTTTTATCAAAGTTATACTTCATTTATAATTTTCTTGAACACTTCAACAGATTCATGTTTGTATTTCACTAAATACAAACCCCATATTAACTAAGATCACCAGGTAATATTATGAAGTACAAATAACTATCTCTAGCATTTATTCTATAAGATCTTCATATATCAACATGTATACTCTCTAATAGAATGCTTCCTCTCTCCACTGCACCTAGTGAGAAGTGGTTTGACATGTTGCTCATAAATAAGAGTTACTTTCTCTTGTTGGTTCAATAACTAAAAGAGTCTAGATATACATTAATATGGATTTGAGATATGCATTTCTTATATATGTTCTCTAGATGACAATGCTACAAATTGTTTGCGTTATCAATTATAATCCTTTTGGTATTTACATTATTAAGAATTTATCTTTATATCCTAAAGATCATAAGATATTTAGTATTTCCACACAACATCACATCTTTGAAATAGAACATTAACTATTTTATTCGTAATCATTGTTGTCATTACATGATGTAGAAAATAAAATGTTTCTATTATTGGCATAATGAAATAGAAGTTCATATAGCTCTATTACATGACCAATGGGCAAAAATAAAATCTAAATTTAGCATGTAGTTTCAACAACTCTTACTCTTGAAATCCATCATTGCCCTTTTGTAATGGTCTACTTCTTGTAATATCCTACATATCATACATATGTCAGATCTACATCTGGTATCACATTCTAGTGATGAAGAAGTAATTTAGAATTATCTTGTAATGTACATACCTAAAGTGGAGATCTCTATCTCCTTGTCCTTCTTCTTTAGTTTCTCCAGGTAGAGAGGGAAATTCCTTTTTCAATGTCCATCCTGGTGACAATGGTGACACTTGCCTCCCTTCTTTACTCCTCCTTTTGCCTTGAGATCTGAAGACTTGGGATTTTGACAAGCTTTAGAACTCTTCTTAGCTTGCCTTTTACCTTAGACTCTCCCTTTGTCTTGTTGATTATCATCACATACTTTGGCTTGTCTTTCTTCATTTGTGCCTCAGTTGTTCTCAACATGCCTAGTAACTTTGTCAATGGCTTGTCAAAGTCATTCATGTTGTAATTCATGACAAACTGAATGTACAATTCTGGTAGAGACTACAATATCACATCAATGACCAATTCTTGACTCAAGGAGAATCCCAATCTAGATAGGTTCTCCAAATACCCAATGAGCTTGAGCACATGAGGACCTATTGGATCTCTTTCTACCATGTTACATTTGAACAACACTTTAGAGACATCATATCTCTCACGTCTTATCAAATTTCGAAATATGTTCTTAAGATTTGTAACCATGTCAATAACATCCATGTTCTTATGTTGTCTTTGCAACTCATATTTCATAGAGCACAACATTAGACACTTGAAATCAATGACATCTTCAGTGTGCTTCTTGTAAGCATCCCTGTCAGCCTTAGGTGCATTGGGAAGAGGTTCATCTTCTCTGGTGTCACCAGAACATAGAGCTTGTGCTCCCATGTGAGAATAATTCTCAGTATCCTAAACTAGTCGTGGAAGTTATTCCCAATTAAATTTTCTTCTCAAGGACTGATCGCAGAGAAAAGATGTTGTTTTGTGTTCTCATTTGATTCTATAAAAGAATTTTCTATTTTGTCAAAACACAATTTTGATTTTATTTGATTTGTATAAAATTTGACAATGTTTATTAGGTCTTTAATTAACTATTGCTCCCACTATTTTATTCAAATTGATACTCCTCACCTATCAATTCAAAAGATTGCAGTGTACAAACTTCTAGTGAGCCAAGATATAAAATAATTCAACCATTACCTAGCCAGTTCCAACGTCCATAGTCAATCATTAATATAGGCAACTTTTACCAATTGCATCATATTTTATTCTTGGATAGATAATACATGCAACACTTTTCCATAATTATCTACATTCCTTTGGTGCTTAATCTCATTATGGACACATAGTTAATCCTGAACCAAAGTACAACACGATAATAATGCACCCCACTTGACATGCCCACATTATTACCATCACACTTCCATGAGATAGACACCACACCACCCTTGGGGTGCCCACACTTAGTTGATCAAGCTTTTCATGTGTGTTTCTTATGGAAAACATCAAAGGCTTAATATATTATTTCATGGAGTTTGTATTTATAAATACATATACTTTATGCATCACCACATATATATAGTACGTATCATATACATGCTATATCTCACAACATAAACATTAAATAATAAACATTAGCGATGGTTATGGCCATACTACTGTAGTTCCTTGGAGCCACAAGGAATTACTACCACCTAGGTCAATATCACATGTATAAACCTGTTGCTGGTGTAGATTTGTGCTTGCCTATCGGGGTATATAGGTTCAACCCTTGAATCGTCAGCTGGTCGTCAGAAGTGGTCGTCTGGCCTCCTATCCCACTAATGCTTGGACACCTCCAAAAAGTTGGTTGCATCCATTAGCTGATCGGTTTTCTCTCATGCATTTTGCCCTCCTCGGTCCACTAGTCAGTCAACTCATCACATGAAATGGTCAGTTTTCCTGACGTTGATCATCATCTTTTTCATTACAAGAAAAGAAACTATCCTATTGCTATTATAGAAACCTCGAGTTACATTTAGGGGAGCAAAGGTAAGAAAGAATAATACTTTTACATTGGGAAGAAGAAGGTAGGGCTTGGTATGCAAACTGAGATAAAATAGGAATAAAATAAACTATCTGATTATATACAAATTTTTGGGTTATTGTCCATAACCATGCTATACAACGACCATCAAAACCAATTTTACGATGATGTGTGTAAATTGCATATATATATATATATATATATATATATATATATATATATATATATATATATATATATATATATTAGTTTGGGAGCGTACGTGCTCTTTAATCGGATATGCACATTAATCATTTTAAGTATTCACATTGTATACAATAAATAAAAGTGATAAACTAAAATCCAATCACATCGATTAAATCCCAAAACATAGTGAATTGACATGGCTCTTATACCACTAGTGGGAAATATGGTATTAGATAGGCAGTGGAAACAAAACAATTCTAACAATATTCCTCATAACAGCAAGATCACAACAACAACTATGTAATGGGAAGGATGGTTTAATGAGGTCATGCCTGATCCTAGAGCAAGTCCAATGACTATTCCTTATTATAGTAGTGCATCTCTCTCCTAGTTGCACTGGGGCAACGTCTACATGATCTCTTAGTCTCCACCACATATAGTAGGCTAATGTTGGCCTCCTAGAATCCACAAAGGTATCCACACCTCTATGGTAGTCCACACAGACCTCCTAAAACTCCTATCATTCTACTAGAATAGACCCAAGGAGTTACCCTTCTGTTGGTGTACTAGTCACTAACTTTCTCTCCTATAATTGTTCTCCATTTCTATCCCTCCCTTTATTGGATATGTTACAACCCCACCTCCCGAAAACCCCCAATTAAGGGAGACCGAGAGGTCGAAGCCATACCCATAACTTCTGGATCAAAGGTTCGACACTTAACAAAGAATAATTATCAAATTTTAACAGACTAATCGGGAAAACTGTAAGAAAAAAAACTTTTGCATACCTTTTTGAAAACTTGGATCTCTAAACTTCTATCCACTTATGGATTCTATTCTAACTAATCCTCCTTGTATTTTACTTCATGTATTTTACAATATGACGATTTACTGTTTGTCCTTTTGGCTTGTACCTAAAACGCCGACAAACAAAACGTCAGTCAGCCGAAGCTGGTATGTGGAGGAAACAATAAACGTGCAAATATGATAACAATGTAATCATTCAATTAATCATTTAACAACCAAGATTACATTCTAAATATAACTCCGCGATCCATGAGTACCCTATCCTCTATGCTATCCCTGCAGTGGACCTGGATACTACCTTCCTTATGGTAGATCCCCATTAAACCCCTCATGGTCCCACCTATAGGTGAGACAGTTTCTAAGGTTGAGTCGCATGGCACTACTCATAAGTAGCCCACTCCTTAACTCATGGCAGGCTAATGGGTCTCATGGAAATACACTTGGTAGCCCAATTTCTAACCCACGATAACCTAGACCTTACTCTATGTTACCCCTTTTTAGCCTTTACGAGCCACAGAGGTGGACCCAGATCTAGCCAGTTATACTTGTATATTCAGAGTGATAGTCATAGTCACTCTATAATTGCATGAAATAAAAGCATCCAACAGTTATTTCAAGCCATGAGGGAAATGTCGATAAAATCTTTGGAAAACTAGTCGGGATAATCATAAATGTAACCACATACCTGACTTGATGATTTCACAAGCATTAAGCAATTCCAACCAAGAAAGATATCCAAGCAAGCAATTCAACATAATTCCTAAAAAGAATATGTACTCTATTTATTACACACTCTATCAAGAATCTACTTTATTGACTTGGATTCACTTTCTAGGGTTTCTAATCTGAATTAAGGTTTCATTAATCTTCATTAGGGTTTCTTAGATCAATTTCTCAAACTTTATCCCTTTTAGGTCAACAAACCCTAAAATACTCTTTTCTACTCATATAAACCCTAATTGCTCAAATTATCCATTTTAATAGTCTTTTATACCCAAATTGACTTAGGATCATCATATCCCTATTTATTCATGGATTTGAACAATTAAAGCAATTAAAAGACATATTCACCTAAATTAGTGTTTTCAAGCTCATTAATGCATATTCATGCACAAAACCCTAAATTAAGACAATTACATAGAAAGATCATCTTTTTAGATCCTATCTTCACTTTTATCAATAACATGTTAATATTGGCTTGAATTATCCAATGAACAACATTAAATCCATCCGTCATCAAATCTAAGGGTTTTCATTAATTACATTCTTAAAGATGATAACTTTATGTACTTTCCAAATTTCAATTATATTTATGCACATAATCTCTAAATTAAACTAATTACATGCAAAGTTCATCCTTTTTTATATTAATGTACCTTTTTAAAATTAACAAGTTAATATCAACTTTAATCGCCCATTAAACTCTACCAATTACATTAATCATTTCAAAGTAGAGTTTCTTAATCTTTAATTCATTAAAGTTGATAACTTACACTACTTTTTGAATAGAATGCAAAATTAGGCTTCAAACATAATTTTTTTGTGTTCCTCTCGTTCTGAGGATCAATTTTCATATATTACTTGTCTTGATCGGAGTTACAAATAATGAGATATGATTTTTGATAAAATCTACTTACTTTAGCCAATCCGATGGTGCCACGTCAGCCAGCATGAGTGTCGCTTGCCTGCGTGACCCGGTGACTTGAAATATAATAGATTTACTATTATACCCTTGCGCGATAGACCAGTTCTTCATATGGTGGAGGGGCAGTTCCGTCCAATCCAGGTTTGGTCATCTTCAACCCCGCAACGCGACCTGCTGCCGCTGCAGTAATGACCCGATGGGGCCCTGCTGTCCTCCCTGGACCTTGACAGCCACCAGGGCAGCTTCCCTTGGCTCCGTCATGGCCCCGCATAGGCGAGGGTGCTACTGAACCGTGGCTGTGAAGGTTGGTTCGAGCTATCTATCTCTGTAGCCAACGGTTGTCCCATGGTCCTTCTGATGGTGTCGCACACACGCTAGGGCACATGGTGGTGGCTGCATTCCTCCGTCGTGCCATCGCCTCCTTGCCCAAGCCTACCCTCTTCCACGGCCCAGTCCAGACTGCCTAAGGTAGCCCGACGGTGTTCTACCCCCAACCTCAGCACCATCACAGGTGACGCTGCCGCCGATGCTGCTTATTTGAGTTGCTCATCCGCCAGGTCTCCACCGGGTCTCTGTCAGGTCTCTGACATCACGATCTAGCTCCAACCTCTTACATAGCACCGCCGCAGATCCCTCTCCCTCTCTTTGCTCTCTGTTATCCCAGGCACTATGAGATGTCAAGTGTTGCACCCACCGCTACCCAGTTTTCCGTTGACAGACGGGTGGTTACGGATTGTGGCACCTCCCAGAGCCTGGTCAGAAGTCGTCATCTTCCGATCTCTAGTACTGTTGGCAGAGTCACTCCCTTGCCAACAAAGACCGCTGGATTTGGTGCCCAACTCACGTTGAACTCGGGGAACCAACCTCCCTGGTTTGTAGGCGATCATGCTCTATGGAGGGTTGCAATGAGGGTCCCCATGGTCTCTCTCTATTTATATATATGCTTCCTAGGGGAAACCCTAATTGCTCCCATACTTTAACTACTAATCCCGCCACCTTCTTTCCATAAGATATGATTGTATCCTTAATACAAGTCGCATAAGGAAAACCTCTTTTGGTACTCCCGATTTCTTTTATCCTTTCACTAAATATATTGGTATACATGACTTGAACCCAACTATTTCCTTGTGAGAAAAAGTATCATTGCAGCAATTAATGAAAATAACTTGGTAACGATTCATTTTAGGATTATTTAAAAAAAAATCCATATCTCTTTACTTGTTAATACTTTTACTTCTAAATTTTAAAAGGGAAGTTCATGACTTGTGTGCCAAGTTTGAGATTTTCCCTCATAAGCATATTTTATGTATCTTTTCTCTCTCTTATTATCTTTGCAACTTGGTCTCCTCAAAACTCAAGAAATCCTAAGATTTCAAAATTTCTTTTTAAGGATATTTATTATCCATTATTTCTCATTATCTTATTTATTTCTTTATTCAATTGATTTCCTTTGTCCTCTTTTCATATTTCTCTTATTAGAAATCACATGTAAATATATTTTACTCAATTGTGGCCATTAATGCCATTTTCTAGATATTTCCAAGTATTTCTTATAAAGACTTTGCATAATATCCATTAATGAGTTAATATAATAATGGGAACCACAAAATTCCTAGTGTAAGGGAGATTTGCAAAGAAGTCCCTTCTTTGAAGCAAAGTGTACAACCTTTACAATTAAGCCCAAATTCACAAAATCATTATATTTCAATTATGAAAATTTATGCAAAATTGGGGTTATAACATCCTTCCCCTCTTATAAGAATTTTGTCATCAAAATTCTATCAAGCAAACTAACAATTCAGATAAGACTTTTCCATGTCCATCATTGGCCCCTATGTGGCTTTACCATACTCATGGCGCTACCAAAGAACCTTTATCATCACATATTCTTTTCTCTGAGTTCTTTCATCCTAGCGTCTATAAACTGCACAGGTGACTCAGGTCATTTCAGCCTCCCTTGGGGCTCACTAGGTTCATTGCTCAACACATGGTCTGGGTACCTCACATAGTGCTCTAAATTGGACACATGGAACTCATCACACATTACTTTATCCTTAGGGGTAAGGTCAAACTTAACCTTCTCCACCAATCCATCTCAAATGAACCCATGCATCGGGGACTTAGCTCTCTCTTAGATGTAACTTAGAGGGGTCGGATTTCCAAGTCACATATTCTCCCACTGTGAACTGCGTGTCAGTCTACTTTGCTTCCGCTCACGACTCTCGTCGTCTCTAGGCTCCTTTCAGCCATTGCACGATCAAAGCGACTTCACCTACTCAAATTGTGGCCCTTTTCTAACCATCACGTGGTCATTTCACCAACATCACCTTACTGAAGTGGTGACTGACACAACCTCCCTTAGAGAGCTTCTTTCAATCCCGATACTGGCTATGGTGGTCATCATCACATCTTTCATAGGACAAGAACTGTCTCTAGATATCACCCTGAACAAGCACACATGCTCTCATCAGACCCTTTTGTCTGGATCATACTATCCATTAGTTAGAGGTGACAAACTGTACTAACCTAGAGTTCTTCATGTTTATACTTCCATCTCACAGAAGTGAACCTTTAGGTTATACTCAAGAACTTTTAAACCCACCTTATGGTGTAGTTGAACCATTTATCTCATATGTAGTTCAACCCGATCTGTCCCTTGACAATACTCTTTCTTTCTCATGTCATCTAGGTAAGGTGATCTACCATAACCCACATTGTATCTTTTCCTTTTCTTGGTCTAGGGGAGACTCATCAAAACATCGTGATGAACTCCCATTCCCTCTTGGGAACTCTTTATCCTTTATATCAATGCACTGGGTTACCGGTGCTCATCCTTCACCTTCTGTCATGCATGGTCACATGCCACATGCAACTTCATCTTAGGCATCTAAAGTCCTACTATCACTTATTATCTTGATGGTACGGTGTATGGTGATCTTAAAATCATGATTTCCTGTATATCATGATTCCTCAAAATCAATACCTTGGAAACCCTAAACCACTCTCATCAGGGTTTTATTACCTTTTTTCCCAAAGAAGTGCTTTTGAGGTTCTACAACCATCCCTTCATTATATCAAGGACTAGACTGGCTAACCAAACAACCATTAACTTTTTCAACATATCTCATTACATTTGAGTGTTAGCCAAACATATCTCCTTTCTCGATCTTGGGGTTAGCCTAACAACCTCTTCTAGCTTCTAGCCAAACTAGTCAGATATATCTCAACCAGAGCATCCATTACCACTTCACATCCTTAGGTATTAGGTAACATTGAAGACATACACTCCCATGTATTTCACTTATCATTTCGAACTCTAAGTCTATCTTCATTAAGAAAAGTCTGATCTCATTCCTTTAGTTTTTGAATTCAACCTTGTATAACTCATAGCTCATGCTAAAAACATCCTTATAACGTGACTACCTCATTCCTCTTAGTGTTTGAAAACCATCCATGTATCATTCACTTTACCATGATATGTTATCTTCTCTGTCCCCATATCTCATGGCAACGTTCCAACCCACACCATCTTTATCCTTGGTGTATGGCATGCGTACTGTCCTATCTCTCACTCCCATAACAAGAGGATATAAGCATTTGGTTGCAGTCCAAATACAAAGTTCTTCCTATTCCAAGAGTAGAGATGGTACATCCCACCTTGCCAGTACACCTTTAAATCTAAGTTGAAACCTGTCATTTATCCCTCTATATTACAATCATCTTGCTATCAAAGTAACTTCTATGGAAAACTGGTTTCGAACCTACTTGGGTCACCACACAATCCTTGGTCATTTCCTCTAGGTCTATAGGGTGCCAGAACATTTAGGGTCATCCCTCTTCCCTTATGCATCCAGAGAGTGCCCTACTCATCTGCCCTTTGGGTCCCATGAGTTCATGAAGGTGATCAATCTCCTAACCCAGGGCCTCCAGACAATGATAGCTGTTACCTCCTGACCCTATGGTCATGTGCAACAAGGGAATTAAGCAACCCCTACCTCCATAGGTCTTATCCCTACCTAACCCTAGGATAGACTTAGGATTCCATTATAGTACATGTCCAACTTAGAACCTTACCCAAGCCTTCATCATCTCTCTTTCTGCATTCATGGGCTGACTTTTATCTGTTCATAGGGATCATGGCAACCTGCCTACCCTGGTCAAGCCCCATACCGGTTACCTCCATGGTAACACATCCACATGCACTTAGAGATGGTTATCTATGGATCTATAGGTTCATCCTCATACCATGTACTTTTCACTTAGCTTCTGAAGATCCTATGAGACCTTTTTAGGTTAACTCAAAAACTGGTGTACTCCCTTAAAAAGGGTCCCTCTCCCATGATGGGAGGAAACTATCTCTAGACAACACGGTCACAACCGCCCTTAGGTCTAGGGTTTACATCTATATGCTTAACCCTAGTAAGCTATTAAGGCACAAGCAGACCACTAAACCATGCTGGGTCATACTTGTTCTCATCCTCCATATTGGGTCAAGATCATACCTTCCCTTGTCATCAACTTAGTTATGAGGGGTTCATCAAACATACCTTTAATCTTAAGGGGTTTCCCTTTTCCTTTATACATGAGGAGTACCATGCTCGTAACTATAGAAACTTAATTCTCATCATGAGAATTAGGTACACCACTTCCCCTCTTAGGCCTAGGAACCCTAGGTTCACTTCTTGATGACCAACTACATGCTCAACCTATTAACCACGAACCAAACATATACAGGGTATGACATGCACTTCCTGTCATCCTTCTACTTGAGAAACACATCAGGGTCGAGTCCTCCCCAAGGACAACCAACAAGGTACAAGGCCTCATAACCTTTTACCAAACCTCTTTCGTCCACAGGCACATAGGTACCAGAAGCATCATCCTCTCTATAGGGTTTGGTTCCTATAAAGGCAACCAAGATATCAACAGCCTTAACAGATCATGCATGAGGTAACCTCTATCATCCACTTAGGTCGCATCAGCCTCGACTCCCCACTGTTCCTCATATCTCGGGGTCTAGGTTCAGGGTCTAGGTTTATGACCTTCCTGCTTGGTGTCCTGCTCTCTCTCTAACCCTAAAACCAAACTCACCATTAGAGGTCCTCTCTTCATGAAGGATCAACCTCAAAAGCATGCCCCTACCTGGATGAAGCATATGTTCAACTTATGTTTGCTCAAGGTTATTCATAGCTCTTATGCTTGTCACATAATCTATCCATCAAACTCATCCTGGACAGGGTTTCAACCTATTGCTCGCACCACTGATGCCTACTGGGTGCCTATTATGCCATGCTCATATCAGCTCATGGGGTTTCCATGGGTTCTTCTCTATCCTTATCAAGGAAGGACCTATCCTTTGTCCTCACCTACACGACCCCTTTCCAGGGTTGGGTTGCCAAAGGTACTCGGTCATCCAACCTCTCATGGCTCATATGGCATCCCAGGCATGTCCATCCAAACACCTGGTCTATCTCATCATGCCATCTCTCTCTAACCTTCACTTAGGGTTAGGGTTAACATCATCCTCAGAGGATGCTAGGTCTCTACTTGCAATGGAGATTTCTATCTCCAAGACTAACTCTCTTTATCTATCCTCTTGATAAGAAGGTCTAGCCCGAGGTCTCTTCTGAGGGCATGACAACTTATGTCATATGACCTAAGCATGTATCTATCCTTTAGTTTACACTTAATCTATTAAGCTTATGTCCATGACATCTTATTTACATGGTTTTCATTAATTTGACGGAGGATTCCTTAGACCTTATTAACCTTACCCATACCTCAAGAGGGTGAGGAGAAGAGATAAAACCCTAATCCTTAAGGTCCTTAATAGAATTTGTGATGAGAATGGATGAATAAGATGAGAAAGTCCTAAAGGTATCTTATTTCGATTCATACCCTAAGACTTTGGCCAGGCAGTCACACAGATCTGGGAGTCCTCGCATTCCGACTAGCGGTGCGGAGGAAAATATTGCCAACCCCCAGTCATGATCCTTTTCTAGACACCTCAGTCTTTCAGATAATCCTCTAATAACTCCCTTGGGTTCTATGGAGTTTGTAAAATTTAATAATTATTAATGGTTAAGTGAGGAACCTACGCTCTGATACCAAACGTTACAACCCCACCTCCCGAAAACCCCCAATTAAGGGAGACCGAGAGGTCAAAGCCATACCCATAACTTTTGGATCAAAGGTTCAACACTTAACTAAGAATAATTATCAAATTTTAACAGACTAATCGGGAAAATTGTAAGAAAAAAAACTTTTGCATACCTTTTTGAAAACTTGGATCTCTAAACTTCTATCCACTTATGGATTCTATTCTAACTAATCCTCCTTGTATTTTACTTCATGTATTTCACAATATGACGATTTACTGTTTGTCCTTTTGGCTTGTACCTAAAACACCGACAAACAAAATGTCAGTCAGCCGAAGCTGGTATGTGGGGGAAACAATAAACGTGCAACTATGATAACAACATAATCATTCAATTAACCATTTAACAACCAAGATTACATTCGAAATATAACTCCGTGATCCATGAGTACCCTATCCTCTGTGCTATCCCTACAGTGGACCTAGATACTACCTTCCTTATGGTAGATCCCCATTAAACCCCTCATGGTCCCACCTATAGGTGAACCCGTTTCTAGGGTTGAGTGACATGGCACTACTCATAAGTAGCCCACTCCTTAACTCATGGCAGGCTAATGGGTCTCATGGCACTACACTTGGTAGCCCAATTTCTAACCCATGATAACCTAGACCTTACTCTAGGTTACCCTTTTTAGCCTTTACAAGCCACAGAGGTGGACCCGGATCTAGCCAGTTATACTTGCATATTCATAGTGATAGTCATAGTCACTCTATAATTGCATGAAATAAAAGCATCCAACAATTATTTCAAGCCATGAGGGAGACGTCGATAAAATCCTTGGAAAACTAGTCGGGATAATCATAAACGTAACCACATACCTGACTTGATGATTTCACAAGCATTAAGAAATTCCAACCAAGAAAGAAATCCAAGCAAGCAATTCAACATAATTCCTGAAAAGAATATGTACTCTATTTATTACACACTCTATCAAGAATCTAATTTATTGACTTGGATTCACTTTCTAGGGTTTCTAATCCAAATTAAGATTTCATTAATCTTCATTAGGGTTTCTTAGATCAATTTCTCAAACTTTATCCCTTTTAGGTCAACAAACCCTAAAATACTCTTTTCTACTCATATAAACCCTAATTGCTCAAATTATCCATTTTAATAGTCTTTTATACCCAAATTGACTTAGGATCATCATATCCCTATTTATTCATGGATTTGAACAATTAAAGCAATTAAAAGACATATTCACCTAAATTAGTGTTTTCAAGCTCATTAATGCATATTCATGCACAAAACCCTAAATTAAGCCAATTACATAGAAGGATCATCTTTTTAGATCCTATCTTCACTTTTATCAATAACATGTTAATATTGGCTCGAATTATCCAATGAACAAAATTAAATCCATCCATCATCAAATCTAAGGGTTTTTCATTAATTACATCCTTAAAGATGATAACTTTATGTACTTTTCAAATTTCAATTATATTTAAGCACATAATCTCTAAATTAAACTAATTACATGCAAAGTTCATCCTTTTCGATATTAATGTACCTTTTTACAATTAACAGGTTAATATCAACTTTAATCGCCCATTAAACTCTACCAATTACATTAATCATTTCAAAGTAGAGTTTCTTAATCTTTAATTCATTAAAGTTGATAACTTACACTACTTTTTGAATAGAATGCAAAATTAGGCTTCAAACATAATTTTTTTGTGTTCCTCTCGTTCTGAGGATCAATTTTCATATATTACTTGTCTTGATCGGAGTTACGAATAATGAGAAATGATTTTTGATAAAATCTACTTACTTTGGCCAATCCGATGGTGCCACGTCAGCCAACATGAGCGTCGCTTGCCTGCGTGACCTGGTGACTTGAAACATAATAAATTTACTATTATACCCTTGTGTGGCAGACCAGTTCTTCATATGGTGGAGGGGCATTTCTGTCCAATCCGGGTTTGGTCATCTTCAACCCCACAACGCGACCTGTTGTCACTGCAGCAATGACCCGATGGGGCCCTGCTGTCCTCCCTGGACCTTGACAGCTACCAGGGCAGCTTCCCTTGGCTCCATCATGGCCCCGCGCAGGTGAGGGTGCCACTGAACCATGGCTGTGAAGGTTGGTTCGAGCTATCTAGCTCTGCAGCCCACGGTTGTCCCATGGTCCTTCTGATGGTGTCGCGCACGTGCTAGGGCACAGGGTGGTGGCTGCATTCCTCCTTCGTGCCATCGCCTCCTTGCCCAAGCCTACCCTCTTCCACGGCCCAGTCCAGACTGCCTAAGGGAGGTCGACGGTGTTCTACCCCCAACCTCAGCACCATCACAGGTGACGCTGCCGCCGATGCTGCTTATTTGAGTTGCTCATCCGCCAGGTCTCCACCGGGTCTCTGTCAGGTCTCTGACATCACGATCTAGCTCCAACCTCTTACAGAGAACCACCGCAGATCCCTCTCCCTCTCTTTGCTCTCTGTTATCCCAGGCACTATGAGATGTCAAGTGTTGCACCCGCCGCTACCCAGTTTTCCGTTGACAGACGGGTGGTTGCGGATTGTGGCACCTCCCAGAGCCTGGTCAGAAGTCGTCATCTTCCGATCTCTAGTACTGTTGGCAGAGTCGCTCCCTTGCCAACAAAGACCGCTGGATTTGGTGCCCAACTCACGTTGAACTCGGGGAACCAACCTCCCTGGTTTGTAGGCGATCATGCTCTATGGAGGGTTGCAATGAGGGTCCCCATAGTCTCTCTCTATTTATATATATGCTTCCTAGGGGAAACCCTAATTGCTCCCATACTTTAACTACTAATCCCGCCACCTTCTTTCCATAAGATATGATTGTATCCTTAATACAAGTCGCACAAGGAAAACCTCTTTTGGTACTCCCGATTTCTTTTATCCTTTCACTAAATATATTGGTATACATGACTTGGACCCAACTATTTCCTTGTGAGAAAAAGTATCATTGCAGCAATTAATGAAAATAACTTGGTAACGATTCATTTTAGGATTATTTTAAAAAAAATCCTTATCTCTTTACTTGTTAATCCTTTTACTTCTAAATTTTAAAAGGGAAGTTCATGACTTGTGTGCCAAGTTTGAGATTTTCCCTCATAAGCATATTTTATGTATCTTTTCTCTCTCTTATTATCTTTGCAACTTGGTCTCCTCAAAACTCAAGAAATCCTAAGATTTCAAAATTTCTTTTTAAGGATACTTATTATCCATTATTTCTCATTATCTTATTTATTTCTTTATTCAATTGATTTCCTTTGTCCTCTTTTCATATTTCTCTTATTAGAAATCACATGTAAATGAATTTTACTCAATTGTGGCCATTAATGCCATTTTCTAGATATTTCCAAGTATTTCTTATAAAGACTTTGCTTAATATCCATTAATGAGTTAATATAATAATAGGAACCACAAAATTCCTACTTTAAGGGAGATTTGCAAAGAAATCCCTTCTTTGAAGCAAAGCGTACAACATTTACAATTAAGTCCAAATTCACAAAATCATTATATTTCAATTATGAAAATTTATGCAAAATTGGGGTTATAACAGGATTGTACTTGGTTGAGCTCTCTATTGGTTACCACAGCCAAAGAGGACAACAATTGTCTGAGGCAATTGTGTGGTTATGTTTGAGAAGTCCCCAATACCCCTCTATTTATATGGGGGTTAGGGTCAGGGTTCCCAGTCTGTTTGGGAGTGGAAGGGACTAAAATTTCACAAATATTTGTAACCGGAAAATGGCAAAATGATTAGTTCACAAGAGAAACGATCAAGTTCACCCAGTGAATGGATCATTTCATCATGCTTCCCAATCACAATTGTATTGGAAATTCTAATCCAATTAATACACAACATAACCTCATCACTAGTCCTTGATGCAATCAAATTGGACCATGAATAGGGTGTCTCACCCTTGCAAGTTGGTCATTTCACGACCTCGAACCGATTGGTTCACTAGGTGAACCGGTAATTTTGCACCTTTATTCATGCAAAACTCAGCCAATGTAGTTTCCAAACAGCCTGACACGCCAACTGGACAGTTCAACCCTTGAACCGCTCAGTTAGGAATTCATCCTGTTGATTGCTTAAATTTAATACCTAAACACTTTAGCAATCAATATAATTATCATTCATGATAAAATTCCTCTTCTAGATGTATCCTATGTGTGTGAACCCATAGGTTCATTTTTATGTTGGCAATGAATGTCCATAACATGTTTATGACATCACAAGCAAAGAGTGATGCCTAGTCACACATCATTGCTACCCAAATAATTAGGAAAGTTGGAGAACAACTTCAACCTACGATATGTGTCAGGTGTTATAGTGATAGTCTAATTCCTTTGTTTCTGATATCTGGAATGAAATTGAGGCATGGAACCATCATCCTCTCAATGTTCAATCCATGTTCCTTGATCCAAAGCAGACTGTCTGAGATATATTTGACCTCAATATCATATATGGTCCACATGTACACACGCATGACTTTCTTAGTCTCACCTATCAAATGGTCTGGATATCAAAATCCAGTAGGAGGGACAAATCCCATCTACATCATTCACAATCATTGCCACATGTCACAACATATCTGATCATCACCCTTATGGAAACCCTTATTCATGATCACTTTGGATGACGTCAAAACATATCGAACACCATGTGATGAGTGTGATAACTTCAGGTCTAAGAACCACAATAACCACCTTCACTATGAGAGATGATTACGACCTCCAATCATGGTTTCCATGTTTCACTCTCAAGGTGGGTATGTCCGATACACTATTCTCCAACAAATATCTATGTGCTTGGTTTGATATCACATATATCATGACTGATGAGATTCAACTAACACACACTCTAGTCTTTAGTGTTACTACTGTCTATCTACCTTCCACATTAACATTTGACTAGGGACATAACAAGAATGTATATACTCTTAACATCCATATGATCTCATTGTTCGAGTGACATACTTGAAGACATACATCATTGAGTAATATCATTCTTTAGACCTCCATTATGTTTCCTCATTATCTCATGATTGAGTGAAACAAAATAAAGTGGAAGCCTGCCTTTATTATTTATCAAATCATATACATAATATGCCATTAAAATCATCATATGGTTGTCTCACTGGGCAAACATACCAACAATCACATCATCACACAATGTTAGGATTGGGAAAAGGGAGGTGGAAGGGGTCTGCATTATGGTTACATCTGGTCTACCTTACTTGGATGTTGTAGAAGGCGAAGGAGGGTTTCTTCCTTCTTCTTTCACCAAATGTTATGTATAAGATCAATAAATATCTTGCTTTTCTAGGGTATGAGATGGAGTGGCTAGGCTTTCCAAGTAGTATTTGTATGCCACACCTTAACTATGCAACCATTATATTACATGCTTTCACTCTAAAATAGTGTTCATATTAACCATGAAATGGGCCATTTGATTATTAGGTTTAGGTTGGACATCCCTATGATAGCAGTCAATATACAAACAACATGAAGTGAGAACCAAATCTAAACATCATATACCAAATATTCACCAAAGGGAACAATAACCATGACAATAATAATAAAAGGTTCCAAGAGTTGATAAAACCACAAAATAAAACATAAAATATTATCAGTAGGAATGTTAGGGCTTTAGTGCCTCCTGTGGCATTCATCATTATTTTGTTAAACATGGTTTGACTAGGAAAGGGAAACTTTCCTTATCATGATTTTTTTGGATTATTTTTAACAAAATAACTTGAAGTTAGTCACTGAGACCTGTTAGTATCAGATTATCAATATTAACCCTAGAGATAAAGCAACAAGTCTCTGCCATGGGCGGCCTCCACCACCATGGATGGCAACCTAGAGTACAATCTGCATCACCCTCTCTATAGGGTTATCTTTGTCACCCTCTCTATGAAGGACCACCATAATCTCCACCACCCTCTCTTTTTGAAGGGTTGTCATCATCTTCAATGTTGATTCCAAACATTATTAATTTTCTCATTGTCTTCATCATCCTATAACGTCCTCCTTGTATTTGTCTTTTCCATATTCTCTAGGCTCATCTTCCCTGAGTTCATCTTCCCAAAACATGAAGTCCAGATGCGACATTCCATTTATCACCCTTGCATTGACGTCACCAAATAAGGTCCATCAACACATACAAATGAAAGTTCTCTCCAACATTAACAACTGTACAATGATCTTATCCATGGCAAAAATCATCTACACAATCTAATATTTGTCCTCTAATTTTCCATGCATACGTACAAAGATCTTCTAATGTTTCATCCATTGTTCTTCCTCTAACTCTGAAATTCATCTATGGATATTGGGAGGAAGTCTTATGACATTTCTATGTTGGTCTTGACCAGATCTACAAGTCAAAACTACCATGATTCAAGTTAGATAGCATGTAACTCATATACATGGTATGTAACTTTGTTAGCGGTGGAGTTCTCAATGAACACATTGTGTAAGTCAGTTTTATGGCATGTCTCCGAACATCTTCTTCATCTAACACACTATTTTAGTACCCAACATGATGTGTCCCTTGAAATCTATTCATCATCTTTGACAATCAACACATTGTCTCATTATCTAGCACGATGTGTCGCCATTAGGGTTTTTAATTCAATCAATTGTGGCCACACACATTGTGTCATCTAGTCAACATGGTGTATCACTACTAGGGTTTCTTTTCTCACATTAGTTCTCCAGGAATCTTCAAACACATCTTATCTCTTAGTATAAATGTTGTATCAAAGGTCCAAAGAACCCCTAACAAGTCTTTACATGGTGTGTCATTGATCCCACATGTCGTGTCTAGTCTAGAAAAAGATATATCTTAAATTAGATTTTTAATCATATCTATTATTGACCTAGTCTTACCCTGGGGCTCCCTCCCTGCACCCCTATATTTGGTGATCTAAGGGTTGGACAAAGAACCTTTTTTGGTTCCATAAAAATTGATTTAATTTCTTCTCCTTGTCTTGTAATTAGATCACATAATACATCAAATCTGGTTGTCAATTTGTCCACTACAACTTAGTCACCAAATCAACCTCTCTGAAGCACCATCATGAAGTTATATACTTCCATGTGTAGTGTCACTCTTAGGCACAAGACCAACCTTTCCCATATACAAGGATTCTTCCCTTGCAAGCACAAAGTCAAGCATTATTAGGAGTGAGGTTGAGTTATCTCAAGATTATTTGAGCAGTCAAACACACAAGTTCACTATCCATATCATGAAAATCCTTCTTCAAGGATTTGTTCTCCACTGATATACCCTACTTCTCTTTTCAAAGGGGAGTTTCTCTTTGTTTTTGTCCACCTCAATCACTTTTTTGGTCTCTTCATTGTTGGTGTGTAGGGGAGAGATAGAGAAGATGAAATGAGGAGGATGAGGAGATGAGATGTGGAGTTCAGAGATCAGAAGAGGAAAGAGGAAGAAGGGTGTTGTCTACATATGGAGTTTTGTACACTTAACATGCTGCCTAGATCTCACTATATAGTTCAAGGCCAATCTCCATCCTCTCTATTTAGATTCCTAGTTGCCAAGCATTGATCTATAATTCGAAATTTATCTTCTAGTATCAAATGGATGTCACCAATGCTCAACATTGGGCATATATAATTTTTCGTTGGCCATGTCTCGATCATTTTACTCTGGAAACACTTCAATGTTCTAGTATTAGATCCTCTTGGATTATTTGCACATATGCTTATGTTTTGGTCTGACTCACCTATATTTTTTAGAGTATCATTCAATAGGCTATTTTAGTAATGTTTCCTTCTTATGCATCTATTCCCTATCAAGCAAATTTATTGTTCACCACATCTTAGTTTTCCTATGGTACATATCATGTCAAGTCTTCTGTTAAAAACTACTTAAATTATAGTAGAAACTAAGTTGGTGATTAAGATGATCTTTTCCTGTTCCTACGACATACTCTAATATACAAGCTCCAAACTATTCAAATCTCCAAATGTCTCATATGTTTGGTGTATGCCAACCTCTCTCAAAGATCTGGTGTTTATCAATCTCTGGGGAAGCTTCATAGGCAAAAATTCCAAAATCCAATTCATGGTAAGTCAAGGGATATCATGTTTTAGTCATAACATTTTTGTATGTATTGTTTTTGTCTCTGATCCATACTGGGTAAGTTATTCTCCCATGCTCCAACTTGTGTGGGTGTTACAAATATAGTCATCTCATATGTGGGCTAGAGTCTATAGGCCCATATAGAGTCTAGTCAACTCTGGAAGTCTATAGAGTCATGTCCATATTATTATATATAAATAAGTGGAGTCTATCTATCACATATTATCAATATACTATCATAAGTCATTTCCCTTCTGCAAGAGTGATAAATGTGTATTTATCCTTTCTAATTTAATCTTTTAGATATCTTTTTGGGATTGTTTTGTTATTTACTTTCTTAGTTTTTTAATTAATTGTATTAATTTAATTTTTTTTATTTATTTGAATTTTTAATTATATTGGTTGATTTTTTGTAGGAAAATGGTCTAACCATCCAATGATCAATTTTCCTTGGAAGATGTTTTGCACAATTCCTGCAATGCCTGAAATTAATGTATACCCAACACTAAAAGTTTCATAACTTCTGCATACAAACTCCAAATTTGATGTACAAGTATTTTTTGGAAAGGAAATTTAATTTACTAAAAGAAAATCCTATTTTTTGGATCTATTTAGCGCTTTTGACAAGAGTGAAATCTGATTGAAATCTCTATTATGGGAATCTGTAGCAAAAAGAATGTGAATCGTCAACATAATTCAAAACAATCAACCATTTCTCCTATTGACCAGATCAAGAATATTTTCATCCATCGGACAAGAGTCTTCTAGAGAGTCTTGTATATAGAGTTTCCACCCCTCATTCCCCTATAAAAGGAGAGGTGACCCCACTAAGAAAAGCATCCAAGATTTTATAGTTGTATCTAGTAGTTAAACTTTGTCGTTTCTTTTCATAGTGTAATCTTTCAATTATGTAATAAAAGTTTGTTCTTTTATCTCTGGTTTCTATATCTCATTTCTTCTTCTTGTTCTTTTCTTTGGAGCAGGGAACTAAGAGAGCAAGCTATTTCATTGTCACCAACTAAGATATCCTTGGAGATTCTGTCACTTCTGGTCTATGGCTTTCTACCTTCCTTATTTTCTCCATCCCTTAGTATGACTAGCGAGTAGTTTTCTTACCGAGGCGAGTGGAGAAACTTCTTATCCATGTGATGATTAGTTGAAATTTTATAGGATTTTTTAGATAAATGGATTTTGATTTGAATCTCGACAATTTTAACGAAGTGATCTCTCATTTTCACTGCTTGTTAATCTTGGCGGATGCGACCGTGGAACTCAAGATTTAGAACAACCAAATCGATTTCATGGGAATTCAGATGAGACCTCGGAAAAGTCCCCATTATGATGATTGAACTAGGATTTGTGAACGTTAGGACCAATGGGTTCACCGAGAGTTCATCTTTTGTGAATCATTTATAAATGATTCACATACCTTCCTTTATCTTTCTTATCGTGTAATTTCTTTGGTCTCGTTTCGCATCGGCTAGGGTGGTGAAATCCATTAGCTTTGGTATTTCTTTCTTTTGATTAGTTGATCTTTAATTCAAAATCTTTATTTTATTTTATTTTAGTTTTAACAAACTCTTAGAATGGATTTTACATTCTTGTTCTCACATTCAGATTTGAAACTCAACTATCTTCATCGCCGTCTCTATGGATCGACCCTTCTATACTAGCCTTTATCAAAAAGTATAAAAAAGATAAACTCTAGGATAATTTTCCTAGTGATTGGTGTGTTAAACGAAGCACATGAATTTGGTGCCTTTGTCGGAGATGATAAGGTTGTTTTTTAGATCCAGTTGCTAGTATATCTTGTATAATTTTGTTCATATTTCTCTAACTCAAATAACTTTAGTCTTGTTCTCGATCTTCTATTTCATAATTTCTTTTTTTTGTAATTTTTCTACCTACTGAGTAACATTCCGGTAGTGTATCTCCTCCTTCTGACGAGTTTCTATTCCGGCAGTACCACTTTCTAATTTATTCTTTTTGTAATTTTTAATCTTATTCCATAATTTATTTTTATTTCATAACTTTTTTAGCCGGTTCAATTTTTTTAACCTTGTTATATAATTTCTTTCTTAGATTTTTGTAATTTCTTTTTACCTTCTAAGCAAAACTCTGGAAGTGTATCTCATCTTTCTACTGAGTTTCCATTCCAGCAATACTGCTTTCTAGTTAAATTTTTTTTGTAATTTTAATTTATTCCAAAAGGTCAAAGGTACAGCCGGCTACCAAGACCTCCCATATCTCGGTCAGCGCGAGATCAAATGCATGACATCTTGTGTCTCTGCTATAAATATAGCTTTCCAGGGTATACTGGCAACTTCGCTATTAGAGTTACATTGGCGTGATGTACTCTCTTCATGATCGTGATATCTCATGTTTATCTCCATCGATCTGGTATTAACATTATTGGGAGATGTGTAGTGCATCTATCCCAATCATCGGGAGATTCATGATACATCTATCCCGGTACAAGTAATGAAGGATTGAGAGGTTTAATGTTTACCTTCTATCAATTCCTCCATTAGGGCGTAAGGATATTCGCGCCCATAACCCCCACATACTCAAAAGTATGCCCTCCGAATTTTGCCGCGGAGCACCTGTTTCACCATCACCAATTTGCTGACAATGATGGATCTATGGTCAGGGCTCTACATGATATGATTTCACTTGATTAATTAAGTACATTATCATTTTCTTTTAGCATCAGTCAAGTTCTCAAACATAACTTATTCATACAAATGCTATTAAGAAACAAGTACTATTTCCATCAATCACTTGTCAGTCTTTATAAGACATTGGGATCTCAGTCCCTCATTTCATTTCTTTGGAAGTTCACTTCCCTCAGCAACATCATTATCATACTTATCAACTTTGGGTATTCATACCCTCAATTCATCACTATCACTGTTACCATATGTTAGGTAACTATTACCTTCGGGTCCTCAGACCGAGGTATGCATAATACTTGTTACACGAGTATCTCACATGGCTCTCCAAGCCTATTAAATGTTTTGCCACCTTTCACTAGGCAACAACTTACGCATGGAACTCATAAGGTTCATGTACATTTTGTTACTTTTACAAACCAACAACAACATTAGGCACATAATGCCATACAAAATTTTAATTATATGAAAGGCATAGCTCATATTTGGCTATGTTCATCATCTCATGATGTCTACATGGTTAATAGACATGATAACAGTCATGTAAGTCATTTGTCACATCATATGAAACATTAGTAACACCACCATCCTTTATCAGGATTAGGGTTATCTATCAATTAGGGCTTTTCATTCCCTTTACCCAAAATTAGGGTTAGGGTTTCCCATCTCTCATTACTTAGGGTTTCATGCTCATATTATTAGTTCAACCCTAATGTATTGCTCCACACTTCTAGGAGCATTCAAGGGTATCATAAGTATATGCTTATGATCACCATTCTCATCATATATCACTAATGATCATCAATTCAAGGCATGAGTTCATTTCTCATCCTTGTCATGGTATGATTACATCATACTCATTGATTGGCTTAACCCCATTCTCAAGGTACATTAATTAACACTCATCAAAGTGCAACAACTCATTACATTTCATAGTAATAGTTGCATAACACACTTCATATGTTTCTTACCTAATTATATTGGATTTGGAGTATATCAAGGTATATAAACCCTGAAGTGCTGAATGTGATAACTATCATATCTTGATGTATCACTTTCTCATAATTTCAAACTCTCTTGAGTTAACCAACTTATCTTGTATTAAGGTATTTCCCCTCTTAATACATTACATCACTAAACTCTCACCTTTAGCATATAATGCATAGGCCACACATTAGAATTGTCCAATTATCTTTAATGATATGGACTTTTCTAATGCTAAAGACATTGCTTACAATAAGGTTGCATATAATCAACCACATGAAATGTTTCACCTTTATAAGGTCATTCCTTCTATCTCATCATTAGGGTTTCCTTATACCCTTACTTCAAATTAGAATATGATTCATTGTCATACTGCCCAGGATTAGGGCTTTATGCATTATGACTTCACATTAGAGTCTCATATACCTTCACCCTACATGGGGCCTCTCATCACAACATAGCATTAGAACATCATGTGGTGTTAGTACTTAGTCAGGGTTTCTCATGATATCACCCTCAACTAGGGTTTCTCATGGATTCACCCTCAATTAGGGTTTCACATGGAATCACCCTCAACTAGGGTTTTACATGGAATCACCCTCAAATAGGGTTTTCATTGTCATTACATGACATCACCCTAAGTTTGATTCTCATATCACATCACCACATCAATGTTCCATATACCTCATTCTAACTTAGGGTTTCTCATAACATAACCCTAGAATAGGATTTCACATGGAATCACCTTTAATTAAGATTTCCACTATAGTCACCCACAATTTGGGTCTACAATTCATCTCCATTAGGATTTCATTCAATTATCCATAATTAGAGATTCACTATTCATCCCAATTAGGGTTTTACATCTCATTTCCCTAAATTGGAGTTTCACACATCACTACCCTGGATTAGGGTTACATCCTCACCCTGGGTTAGGGTTACATTTAGAATTTCCCTCAACTAGGGTTAGGACTCAATAGATATGTCAATTAGGGTTTATGTTCATGATTAGGGTTTCATGATCTCTCTACTTAAGGATCATACCATTAAACACCTCATGAATCATATTCATGTATGAATTCATGTTAACATCCTCTCAACTTGATTAGGTCATATCAACCCTTCAATCAAGTACATACAACTATGATTAACATAGTGTACCAAGTCATTGATCCTATAAGCAATTAGGGTTCATCCCTTAGTTGGCATTAATAAGTTAGGTACTATTAGAGTTTCAACCTTTTTACCTTCATTGATTATCATTACTAATCATCATTGGATCAATGGATCATTCATCATATTTAATTCTTAAGAGATTCAATCACATTGGACCTTCATCTCATAAGGTATTCAATTGAATTGATCAATTGAATCTTCAATTACAATAGGTGTCCAAGTGGATTAACCAATTGAATCCTCAATCAACCTTGACTACTTGAGCCCCAAATGATCTTGGTCTTTCAAAGTTCAAACGGTTAGAAACCGTTTGGTAAAGTTGCACACTCAAGACCGTTTGCTAAAGTAGTAGGTGAAGACTGTTTGCCCAAGTTTGACTTTTGAAACCACATGGGCACAAACGGTTTTGGATCGTTTGGTCCCAAAAGGTCTTGAGACCATTTGTCCCCAAATGGTCTTGAGACCGTTTGGACTCAAACATTCTTGAGACCATTTGGTCCAAACCTCCTCAAAACCGCATGGACCAAATATGGTCTCAACCAATTGAATTGGATTAGGATTTCCAATGTTGATTCCTTCAATCATTGAATTCATGGAACCAATCATCAATTGGACCTATCCTCATTCTTCAATTGAGTTTAATAGGTCAACCTTCAATTGATTTGAGCCTAAATTTATTATCAATTAGGGCTTGAGTCAATTGAAATAAGGTTTGGAATCGATAATCTTTCAACACTAATCAATGCAAGATTAGTTACTTTGAAACCATTGAACCATCATCCAAATTGAACATGACCTGACCCCAAATGGTCTTGAGGTCATTTGGATGACCACCAAATGGTCTTGAGACCGTTTTCCCTTGTTAACATCAAAATCCAAGTCAACCAATTAGGGTTTGGATCATTGGATTGATCACCAAATCAATAATTGATTATACTCCAACATAGTATCTTTGGATCTTCAATTGCTTAACCATACTCAACCCTAGACCTACAAACGGTCTTGGGTGACCTCCAAACGGTCTTGAGACCATTTGGATGAGCTCCAAACGGTCTTGAGACCGTTTGGATGAGCTCCAAACGGTCTGGAGACCGTTTGGCTCATCCAACCCTTGGATTCTAGTGAAAAATCATTAGGGTTTGAGCTATTGATTTGATCATCAAATCAGCACTTAATTGCAAAGTGATTTGGTACCTTTAGACCTTCAATTGGTCAACCATGCTTAACCCTAGACCTACAAACGGTCTTGCGACTGTTTGGGTGATCTCCAAATGGTCTTGAAACCATTTGGGCCAATCAACCCAAAGTATCAACTCATTCAGTTGCAAAATCAGCACTTAGCCGATTAGGGTTTATACCATATGTTCGAATCTTCAAATACTTAACCATACTCAACCCTGGACCTCCAAATGGTCTTGGTTGACCTACAAACGGTCTTGAGACCGTTTGGGTGATTCCCAAACGGTTTTGAAACCATTTTGGCTAATTAACCCAAAAATTCAAATTAATCAAGTTTAAAATTAGCACTTAATCCAATTAGGGTTTGCCCAATTGATTAGCCTTCAACTCATGATTCATTTGGAATTAATCCATAAAATTTGGTGGGTTATCAACCAACATAATTAGGAATAGGATTATCAAATTGTCAACCCTTGGTCAACTCTTTCAAAAGGTTTTGAAACCGTTTTCTCTCAAACGGTCTCAAACCATTTTCTCTCAAACGGTTTGGTGAAACTGAATGGGCAAACATGCTGAAACCGTTTGGAACATGATTGCTTTGGGAAAAGTGTCCAAGATGATGTAATAATCATCTACCTTCGTCCCTGAAACTCCTAATGTATCTGATTTCATGGATTTACCCATTTACAACAAGCAATTAACAATGTAGAATATCAATCTTGCAATTTCGTTGCACGCTGGGTTCATCAAAAAAAATCTTGCAATTTTGTTGATTTCTTCATCTTTTTAATTAACCCTTCTACATTGTTATTCAACTATCAATCTTGCAACGAAATTGCAAGATTGATAGTTGAATAACAATGTAGAAGGGTTCAAGTTATAAAACCCTCCTTCAAATCTGATCCCAAGCTCCAAGCTTCACGGCTCCAATGGTGATTGAATCTCTAGAAACCTCCCAAGGTCATTTCTCAAGATTTTGGAGTGAAAGGATCGGCTAGGGTTGAAGATGGAGTGAAGAAATGAAGGAATCATATATTGTTTTATGATTTTCACCATGAAATCATGAAGAACGAAGGTCAAAGGCTTACCAACAGGTTGGGAACGTGCTCCCTGCTGTTCATAGCTCTCTTGATCGGTTTTTCAAGCAAAAAGAAGAAGTGGGGTCGAAAAAGCCTTCCATTTGGCTTGTAAAAGGTTCTTTTATAAAAAATTCGATGGGAGAGAATGTACTTTACAAAAATCCAATTAACCCCAAAAATGTGGCCGCCTCTTCCCCCTCATCTTCCTTAGGGACGAGGATATCTTGTTTGCCTCTTATTCCTCTCAATTATCCATGATTTAAAGAAAAGAAAATCAAGCACCTTAAATCATTTTATATTACTATCCATATGTGAGTGGATATTTCTTTTTCTTATAAAATTGTGTGTGAGTTATCCACTCCCTTGGATATTTTCGTGGTCCTTGCAAGGATCAAGGACGTCACATACACATCTGAATCCAACCATTTTAATTTTGGTTGAAGGCCCTTTAATTAATACATTTATTTTTGCCCTAATTCAAATTAGGGTTTCAATTAGGCATTAATCTTAATTATTTTAATATCAAGATTCTCTCTCCTATAACTTAATTCAAATGAGGAGCCCCTCTCATTTTGTTTTCTCTACAAGATACCAAGAAACATTAGGGACCTTGTTGAAGTGGTAATTTGCATATTGAACCCTAGGTTTTGGGTAAATTGCACATTACACCAAAACTAGGTTCTAATGTACAAGGATTGCTTTACACGCTTGTGAAAACCATACCACTACATCATATTCATTCTTATGATGTCTCAACATCAGAGGAACATCTTTTCATGCATAATTTGTAATTTAACCCCTCAACTTGGGTAATTTGCACTTTAGTCCAAAACAAGCAAACATTGCTTCAACATTGTTCAAAAAGGACTAGAACTGCAACATAGGTTCCTCTTGAGGCCTAATTACTTTTCACAAGATGAGATTAAGCATTTAATCACCTTTCTTAATCAAAACACCTAGGGTTAGAGTATAACCCAGGTCAGGGATGTTACACTAATGGCAAGGAACCCGAAATGAAAAAGGTAAAATGATACATAAGCAGTTGTAACCTACATCATGAAAATATAATTCATTACCTTTTTGCTAGTGACCGTTGAACAATGTTGCTATGATGTGGGAAGTGTGTTTCACTTTGTGTCTTTCCTTTCTATGCCACATATTTCAAGTGGATCATTTTCACTTGGTATGTGTGGATCCATTCTAAACATGAGGATCGATATCTTACTATAGAATAAGGTTGTTTGGACTATGGTTCCACGATCATAAAGTTTGTGATGATTTTACTTTTGAGCCTTCCAATAATTAGGAAAACTCCTTTTATATGTCTTGATATTTTTTATGTTAGTAAAAGAAGATGAGATAAGGATGTGAGTTCCTTATAGCGCATGAGGTGGATACCAAGGTAATTAATCCTAGTATCCAAGATGTATCAATAATATGAGAAATATGTGAAGGTTGGAGATGTTTATTAAATGAACATTCCAAGTATTCCTCTCATGTATAGAGAGAGAGTGAGTTGATAATGATCCTATAAATGTTGCTTGTAAGGAAAAACAAAAGTGATTCTATAATGTTGTGTATGGTTTAGTGATAGCTGGGAAGACCACTATCTAGGATATATGGTTTGTTGGTTAATAAATATGTGATACCATGTTCCTTTAAGATAAACTTGTAACATCCTTGACTTGGGTTATGTACTAACCCTAGGTGTTTTACTTAATTAAGTTGATTAGATGCTTTCTCTTATAATTTGAAAAGTAATTAAGGCTTTTGAGGAACTTATATTTCAATTTCAGTCCTTTTTGAATAATGTTGAAACATTGTTTTGTTAATTTTGGACTAAAGTGCAAATTACCCAAGTAGAGGGGTTAACTTGCAAATTTCACATGTTAATATGTTCCTATGATGTTGATACATCAAAATAACGAATATGATGTAGTGGTATAGTTTCCACAAGCTTGGGCACCAAGATAAAGCTTGTAGAGCAATCTTTGTGCATAAAAACCTAGTTTTGGTGTAATGTGCAATTTACCCAAAACCTAGGGTTCAATATGAAAAATATCACCTCTTGAGGGTCACTCATGTTTCTTGGCATCAATTAGAGAAAATAAAATGAGAAGGGCGCCTCATTTGAATGATCATGGAAGAGAGAGAATCTTGATATTGAAATAATCAAGATTTAAGCACAAATGGCTCTTTAATATAATTTAATGCAAAAAGAAATATATTAATTAAGAATCCCTTCAACCCAAAAGTTTAAGGATGTGTTTGTAATAATATGGACGAGCTTGTGCCATTCTTGGGAACCAAAAATATCTTGGTTGAGTGGAATCTATTCACATTAATATTATACAAAGCAATATCCACTAAAAAGATGGATATTAACACATAACTCTTTAAGGTGTTTAGTTCCTTTTCCATTAAACCTTGGATAATGGAGAAGTTTTGCAAGGTATTTTAAGGTGGATATGTGTCCAAAGAATGTAGGAAGCTTTGGTGGAAATTGGTTGGAATTAAAGAAGATAATTCTCTTTTTCTTTGAAATCCATAAATATATATAAGTATCTTTTTTCCAAAACACCAAAAAGGATCATTTCCTTAGTTCTTTTCCTTATCACCTTGCTTTGGCCGACCAAGGGAGAGATCTAGACCAGAGGAAGGACGCCCAAACTATCTTGGTAAGTTTTGATCATCATCTACCTCGAATTCATGGTGGAAACCATAAACCAATGGTTAGTAATTGGTTTTCTTCACACGATTTCCTTTTCTAGCCATCTTGTTCATCCAAAGATTGAAGAACGAACCTTGGACAACTGCTGGAGCTCAATACAACATTAAAGCCGTGGATCTTGGAGCTCTGGATCAGTTCTAGAGGCAGGTTTTATAACTCTAACACTTAAGCATTAGTATTGCACTCTTTTCCATAAGAATTGTTGGTTATTCTTCTTCCTTCGATACTCTTGTGAGTTCTTGCTATAACTTCTGTGAAGAACAACACCTGTTCTGGGTTGAATAGAGGTAGAAGAAGGTGACGCCATCCTAGATAAATATCCAAAAGTTACTTTAGCAAACGGTTGCTTTTGTTGCTCAAACGGTTTCCCAAACTGTTTGGGAGCAAACAGTTTCAAACTGTTTGAATGCAAACAGTTTCACCTAAACCGCATAGAAGCAAACGGTCCAAGACCGTTTGGTGGCGTTGACCATTTGGAGACCTATTGAGAATAATGTAAATCAATCCTTCATCAATAATTATTAATTAACTTCAATTGGTTCACTAGTTGAAGGCCCAACAATCACCAAAACCCTAATCAGGTTAGGTGCTGATTTGATAATTAAATGAGTTTGAAACTTGGGTTGAGTGACCCAAACAGTTTCAAAACTGTTTGGGGATCACCCAAATGGTCTTAAGACCGTTTGGTGACCACTCAAGACTGTTTGGAGGTCTAGGGTTAGGTATGACCGTTTGGTGACCACTCAAGACCATTTGGAGGTCTAGGGTTAGGTATGGTTGACCAATTGAAGATCCAAAGGTAACAAGTTGATGTATAATCAAATGCTGATTTTGTGATCAATCAAATGGACCAAACCCTAATTGGTTGACTTGGTTTTTGATGTTGACTTGGGAAAACGGTCTCAAGACCGTTTGGAGGTCATCCAAATGATCCCATGACCGTTTGGGGTCAGGCCATGTTCAAATTGGATGATGGTTCAATGATTTCAAATCAATTAGACTCACATTGATTAATGTTGAGGGGTCATTAATTCCAAACCCTAATTCAATTGATTCAAGCCCTAATTGATGACCAATTGAGGGTCAAATCAGTTGAAGATTGACCTAATTAATGCAATTGAATGATGGTGATAAGTCCAATTGATGATTGGATACATGTACACAATGGTTGAAGGAACCAACATTGGAAACCCTAATTCAATTGAAGCGGTTGAGACCCTTTTTGGTCCTTGCAATTTTGAGGGGGTTTGGACCAAACGGTCTCAAGACCGTTTGAGTCCAAACGGTCTCAAGACCGTTTGGGACCAAACGATCCCAAACCGTTTAGGTTCATGTGGTTTCCAAATCGGTTGAGTTCATGCGGTTTCAAAGAGGAGTTCATGCGGTTTCAAAAGTCAACTTTGGGAAAACGGTCTTCACCACCTATTTCACCAAACGGTTTCAGAGGTTGTGCAAGACCGCATGGAGGTCTAAACGGTCTTAGACCATTTGGATGTTTGTGGTCAAGATCGTTTCGGGTCCTTGTAGCCAGGATCGTTTGGTGAATAATTATCCAAAACCGCATGGATACTTAAAGTGGTTAAAGGTTAAGTTGGTTAATTGTTTAATACAAGATGTAATCAAAGATGATTATGGTGCTTGTATCTTAATGGGATAGTGTGATTAATATCCAATAAGTAGTTAAGACTTAATGATCATAATGGCAATGACATAAACCATGATGTCAATTCTCTTTTATGTTGAGTTGACTTAGCCTAATCAAGGATGAAGTAAACATCATCCTATAAAGGATGAGAGAGAAAGGATTACCTACATAAATGTCAATTATGTTAATAGACTTTTATTATGAATAGATGTCTAATTAGGGTATGATCCATGATGGTGAGATAATGAAACCCTAATTATGAAGGTTAATGAATCATAACCCTAACTAAGGGTATTATTGGAAGTAATCTTAATACATGATGATGGTATGATCTCAATTCATAGTGATGACATGATAAACCTTAATTCAAGGTAATTTGATGATCACTCCTACTTGGGGTGAATAGTAAACCCTAACCTAGGGTGATGTGACGTGTATAGTAAACCCTAACCTAGGGTGATGTGATGTGAATAGTAAACCCTAATTCAAGGTATGTTGAACATGAACCATAATCAAGGGTGATGTGATGTGAATCGTAAACCCTGATTCCGAATAAGTATATGAAAGTGTGAAACCCTAATTCTGGGTTATGCTTTATAGAATGAAGCTCTATGATTGGATAATGAAATTATGAGTCACTAATACTAATTGAGTTTAGGGGATGATTAACCCTAATTGAAATGAAAAGGGGAATCCTAACCCTAATAAGGGCATAGTGGTGCAACCCTTGAATAGTGATGTTATCATTGTTTTGCATTGTGCTGATATGAAATAAATGTATATGTTATCAATTGTACTAATCATGCATGTTTTTATGAGATATTGAACATAGCCAGGTGAGAGCTATGATGTTGATTTAATGAAAGTAATTTATAAGCTTTGTAAGCAATGATATGCTATGTTGTCTAGCAAAAAGGTAACAAAAGAGATTGACAGGCTGTATGAGCCAAATGAAATACCTGCATTGCTACTATTATGTTTACACTGTCAAATAACCTAATGGCATTATGTTACATGTTAAGGTGGTAACAAGTGATTTGATGATCTAAGGGTTTGTATACCCATATTCTTGAATCATGACGATGAATTGATAAGGGATTGAGATCCCAATGTTAATAAAGCTGTGAAATGAACTTGATAAAATAGTACTCTTCCTTTATAGCATATGTTATAATGGTTTATGCTTGAAAACAAGAATTATGCTAAAATAATGTTGTAATGTACTTAAATAATCTAGTGAAATGATATCATGTAGAGCCCTGACCATAGATCCATCATCATCAGAAGTTAGATGATGGTGAAACAGGTTTTCCTAAGGGAACTCCTGGAGAGCATACTTTTGAGTATGTGGGGGTTACGGACGCGAATATCCTTACGTCCTAATGGAGGAATTGATGTGAGATAAACATTAAATCCCTCAATCCTTCATTATATGTATATGCCGGGATGACGTATCACTAATCTCCCGATGATGATGTTAATGCCACATCGATGTGAGATAAATAAGAAATCCCTCGATGGCGAAGAGAGTACAACATGCCACTGTAACTCTAATAGTGAAGTTGCCAGAATACCCTAGAAAGCTATTTTAGCAGAGAC
Organism: Alisma plantago-aquatica; assembly: GCA_963693085.1. NCBI lineage: Eukaryota > Viridiplantae > Streptophyta > Magnoliopsida > Alismatales > Alismataceae > Alisma > Alisma plantago-aquatica. The sequence continues at coordinate 1,331,407,642 of OY856409.1, forward strand.
ACAAGATGTCCTGCATGTTGTTCCTCACACTGACTGAGGATGATGAGGTTATAGAAATCTGGCTCTTCTGATGACCTATGTATGGTACCGATTTCGATTTCGCAGTGGTCGGTTGGAGTATGAGCGGTATACCTCATCTCCTCAGGGCATAAGTATGTTTGTAAAATGTAATCATCCGTGTAGCATATTTGCTTAGGGTTGAACTACGAGAATCAATGTTTGATGATACATTGTTTAATTTGTCCTAGTTGGATAATTAATATACATGTTCTTCATATTCCTTATTAAATGAATGACTTGCTGCTTAATCAAGTTATAATTGAAATGATTGCATAGAGAATACTGCTCTACATATCTTATTCAATGGATTATCTGCTGTTGAATATTTATAATTTTACTACTCAGTGCTATTCTATTGTCAGCAATAACAACACTTCTGGTGGAGAGTTATATCTCTCACTGGGTCAATTTTCAATTGTCTCACCCCCATGGGATTCAACTTTTTAGGTAGACGCCGAAGAAGAAGAAACCCATCAGTGGGTGAGCAGCAACAACAGTCACAACATCAGCAACAACAAGGAAAGCAGTGATCCACAGGTGGAGACAATGTCTGTTAGGTTCTGTACATAGAGAGTCCTATGTCTCGTCTCTGTACTCTCAGGTCCTAGGAGTTAGTAGATGGTTTGATATAGATTTGAGATTTTTGGCTTGATGCCTCGAGATTTTTGTATACTGTTCATGTACAGTTTAACAGGGTAGTTAATGTTATGACTCTCGAGTTGAGTTGATACAGAGATGTACTGATGGATCAACTTGTAAATAACTTACTTTGTTTCTTTATGAAAGAGTTTTACAGTTTGTGGATCTCAATGCAAAAAGTTTTAAATTTTAGTGATTTTGGATAATTCCGCTGTTAGTAATTCGCTTCCGCATCGTTAATAATTTTTTGATCACACGGTGTGCCACAAAACCTATGATAAATATCAATGCATAAGAGTTAGACTGGATGACATAATCCACATGACCATGATGAGTTTAGAGTTATGTTCTTTAGACTAACCAATGTACCAATAGAATTTATGAATAGGAGTAAGAGAGTGTTCAAGTAATGTCTTACAAGTTGTAGCAATCTTTGAATGATGACATGTCAAAGTATTTCAAATATGGTCAAAAATATGATCAATATTTATTCAAAAACCTTAGGGTTGCCAAAGCAGTAGCTGTTATGAGAACAAGTTGAATAAGAGTGAGATGGGGTTGATTACATTTCTTAATGGGATCAAGATATGTTTTCTTATGTAGGCATTTTTGTGCTGACCAAAGATGAGATATGTATGAATGATGTGACATTACCATGATATGAAAGTAAGCATGTGAAGTCAATAGGATGAGGTGCAAAGGAAGTACCCATCTTTGTTTACCTTAGATTTTGGGGGCGAAATCCCTATTAGGGATTTATAGTTGTAAGTCCCCTAAACTTGCTTAATGAGTTGAACAATTTTAATTACCATAATTTAATGCTTAGAACCCTAATATAACCTTGTGATATGCTTTGAAATCATAAGACAAGCTATCATAAGACAAGCTCAAGTTTCAAATTTGGTCCAATTTGGACACTATTTGAGCAAGTTATGCAATTTTATGCACATTTGGACTTTTGTGTAATTTACCCAATTGAAAAGGTAGTGGATTCCGTGCTTGAAATTTTGCAAAAAGAATCACACAAATCAGGCAATCGAGGTGAGAGTTATGGTGTTTTCAAGACTCTAGGGCCTAAATTGCAATTTTTCCATTTTTGCTTTAATACTCCTTTTTTCCGCTTTCTTCCTTATCCCCTCTTTCACCCGACAGAACAGAGAAAGGCGGCACCCAAACCAGGCTGAACGGCCATAGTAGAGGGAGAGCCAGAGGGCAATTTTGGAGCTCCTCAGCTTCAACCCAACAAGCTCTGCCTCTGTCCACCCTTCATCTTCCATGCTTCTTCATCCATCCTTCCTCTGCCTTGCCCTAGCGGGGCCCACCTGTAGGGTGGCACCCCAAAAGTAGTGCCATACAACAGCTGCACGAGCAGTGTCCAGGAGCCTTGGGCATAGAAAATACAAGGTTAAAGCAGAATCGAGCTCGGACGTGGATCCAGAGAAAAATGTCACAACCCTAGCCTCGATTCAGCACCCAGCCAAGGTCTTTCTTCCACCTGTACGTGAGCCAAGTACCTGTTGCTTGCAGCAGGTCTGAACCAGGACCATTTTGGGTGAGGAGCAACACCAAATCAATGTCTTTGAGTTCGTCTAAGGATCCTAAGCACGAATCTGTAGCCGTTAACCCTCGATTCAGCCCCTAGAAAAGGTTTCTTCTTCAACCTATTTGTGCGTGATAGCTGTTGTGTGCAACATGTTCAATTTGGTCTTATTCCAAGGTTGAAGACAACCCCTAGATGCAATTCCAGTCGAATCTGGATGTTTCAAACCCCCGATTGGCTCATTTAATGAAGAAAGGTGCTAGATGGATGAATTCATAGCTTATTCTTAGATTTTCTACCCTACCTGCTCAAGAGTTCTTTGGTGTGGGGTTTCATCTTCTTATTATAGGCAAGTTTTATAACTTGCTCCACGTTTATTGCTTACCATAAGCTTTCTAGATCATGTTCTTGCTTGAAAATGATGATCCATGCACTAAAAAGCTATGCTTGACTTGGATTTCGATTTTTATAATGTTCCCTATTCTGATTTCAGTTATATTTGAACCTGTGATCATGTGTATGTTATTCCTAAGGTATAATATGACTTGGATCAGGTTGTTTTGACAACCTATGGTGCTAAGCACCTATCAAACAATGGTCAATTTTAGGGTTTAAAGCTAATTTCTTCTATAAACCATTACCCGATGATGGTACCATTGCAACAACCCTATGGTGTTGTATTCATAACAAATGATGGTCATGTTCAAGGGTGTCAAATGATGGCTACAACCTATGTTCACCCCCTTAAGTCAGGTTTTGGATCAATTAGAAGTTTAATGATCAACCATTAAGTACCCTACTGATGTTATCAATCAATGTTGACATTAGCTTAATAATTGATGCTGATTAATGAATTAGTGTTGATCTAACAACCTATGGTGACTTAATGGTCACTAATGATGGTGGATCCAGTCTCTACAACCTATGGTGAGTCAAGCATTGTAGTTTTAGCATCAATTAAGCCTTAGGTCAATTGTTTCTTGGGTAACTTGATGCAATGGTCAGACCTATACTATAATTGATGGTTTTAACATGTGAACTTGACCCAATGGTCGAGATCTACTGTTCATTCCTCCATTAAGGTGGAATGATGGATAATGTAATATGTTGGTCCTAATAATGTGATTTATATGGTTTCCTTTATATGATCAACTTAAGGAGCTTAATAGTTGACAATGGATGGCTTGTTTTAACTGAATAGTAGACTGTGGGTTTTACCCTACTCTCAATGGAGCTTTTTTTATCGATTATCAAGGGATGTCTAGGGTTAGATGGTGACTCTTTCTAGAGCACAAATCAAGGACTTTGTAGGTGGTTTATCCAAGGTGTTTACTTATGTAAACAACCAATAGTCTTACCTTTTAAACATCCAATGGTTCTGGGTGACATTGTGGTATGGTGATATGGGTTGAATGATGATGGAACAAATGGAGGGTTACCCTTAATAAGTCAGTCTTACCTATTCACTCATATGAATAGAAGGGATGATAACCATATTGTGTTGATATGTAACCCTAATTAGGTATATCTTGTTATACCTAGCTTTAATATAACTAAATGATGGTAATTGGGTATGAAAAGTCCTTGAATGACTAAAACAATCATGGAGTGCTCTATTATTGTTGAAACCCTAGTATGCTATAACCTGACGGTTACACCTTGATTTATGTGTGGGTTCATACTTGAGAATAGTATGGAATGTGATGGTGATGCTTCACCTTATGCATCCATGATCCAATGGGGATATCATGAGTTAGGGTTTGGGTATGAGTGATGATTAGTAACATTGATATAATTTATCATGTTGAACCTAACTCTAATGCAATTAGATAAAGATGAGTATTCATGATTTACATTCTTATATGATGTAATGATGGTGGAATAACCTCCTTAACATGATCATAACCTTAATGTGTTAATTGGTGGTTATCATCGCCACATGGTTGATACTTTCTTATGTTGAACATGTGCATTGTGAATATGATGAGTGTTAATCATATCTAGATTCCTTGCATGTTGATGTAATAAAGGAATGTTCTTAATGTTAATATAACCCTTCTATGATTGTTTATGAATATCTCCTAGCTCATTAATGCAAGATTGTGCTGATCTGGTGTATTATATGTAAGTGATGTTGTTGAGCCTTGTTATAAGGCATGGAAAGATAATGATGATCTTACCTGAAATAGTATGATGGTCTTAATGACCTTTGGGCATGGTTGAGCCCTAAATGAGGTGTATTCCTCTTCTGTTGATAAGGGTTGATACCCTGTGATATTGTGAAAAGGATTTATATCTTATTATAATATGATGACTAGTGTAGTCTCATGAATGAAAAGTGAATAGTACCATGTGATGATGAGATGAGAAATTATGTTTCATACATTTTATATCTTTTCAAGTTTTGATATTTATATGCTTGCTAGAAGTGAATTAGGGTTTGTATGTCCACTTGTTTGATGCATCCTTAATTCACCCAATTGGCATAACTAATCAAGTGCATCTTTAATCATGTAGTGCCTTGTGTCGTAGAGCCATCTTCAGTGTCAGAACTTTCTGTATGGAGAAATGAGTATTCCTAAGGGAAACTCAAAGCGCATACTATTGAGTATGTGGGGGGGGGAGTAGGTTGAGGATATATCCTTGTCATCCATAATGCATATTGTGGAGGTTGGCTATGGTCATGCCTCATACATCTGATGTGATTGAGAACGGCTGCGGTCATGTCTCGGTGATTATAACATGATGTGATTAGAGGACAATTGTGGTTTTACCTTAGTGATTGGGTTTGAATACCCTTTTTCTAGTTCTATGACCTGTACCAAGGTCGTACTAGTGGTTTTCAGCTTGACTATATGTCATTGTGGTTGCAGCTTTGACTGATATGTCACTGACTTTTTGCTCGTACAGACCGAGGTGAAGAGATCTTAGGATACCGACACTCCTAGATCTTGTACGAAACCGAATAGCCCTTTGTAGGGGTCGGTTGGACTTTGAATGGTACGATTCAAATTCCCCATGACATAATAAAAGTTGTAATACAGTCATGTAGCATATTTGTTTAGGGTTATACATGACGTTTCACATTGGATGATAACCCTTGTTTGTTAACTTTACATAAAGATGATGCTTAGTGAAATTAAGAGATAGTAGATATACTTAGGTTGTGATATGCTTAAGATTTTAGATGCGTACATACAGTAGCTATGCTTTTGTTGATAACTATACTGCTACGGCTGATTATTATCATGATGCTAGATATCTCATGTTGTTAGTTATATTTAGCATGCTAACCATGCCTTTGTAACTAGAGATGCATATACTGCTAATCATGCTTATCTAGGTAGTTGTGCTTATGTTGTTAGCTCTTCTTATGATGTTGATATGTTCAACCAATTAGACATGCTCATGTTGTTAGCTATGCTATGTTACTAGACTTGCTCATGATGCTAGAACTGCATATGCTATTGAAATTGCTTATATTTTCAACAAGATAAAGGATGATAGTCTGGCTAATGATGATAGTTATTATCTGCTCCTTTATGTATTTTGTTAATCATTAGTACTATTGATCTTACTTGTTATATCTGATTAAACTACTTAACTATTTAATTACTTAAAAATGTTGTAATCAATACATGTTGTTGGAGGTTATATCTCTTGTTGGGACATGGGTCTCACCCTTGTGGTTCGCCACATATTTTAGGTAATCGAAAGTGACAAAAATAAACATGTGGCAGCAAAGAGGAGCTATAGTAATGAATATTTGATAAAGTTTATTAGATGTCTAGTTTTTTCTAGAGCCGTCCCTGTACTCTCAGGTCTGGGCAGGAAAAGTTTGTATATGGTGTTTCAAATGAATCGAGATTTTGTTAGCATGTTAATGCTAGTTTGTGTGATACATACGAATATTGTTCTTCTGTGTATATATGTTGTGGGTAAGGCAATAGAACATTTGTATCAAATTCTTGGCCTAGTATGGATAAAAGAAAGATGTTGGGGTCTTATGAAAATGTTTTTGAGAAGGTGCTGGCATTGAAATCAGTTTTAATTTACCCATATTTTTGGGTATGTGATTATTTATTGATTGATTGTGTTTTATGTTTTGAGTAATCTCATTTAGTGTAACGAGTCCTGACATAGATGGCTTGGCTCACATCTATGTACCAAGGGAAATAAATGGGATTAGAATGAATAGGTTCCCATGGTTCTATATGTGATAAGGACTAATTATGGGATATCCTAGTTGCATAAAGATAATTATTAGAAGGTGCAAAGTTTAGATCCAAGTGTGGATGCCTAGTCTTCCCACCGTACTGGTCACTAGTATTAATGGGGATTGGGTTGGGAAGATGATAAATGGAGACTTCATCATTGACTTTTAGCATCTCTTCTTGGTTCCAAGGGCTCTAGTAGATCATAAATTGGTGATTCTAGAGGGGAGGGGGATGAAAAATAGGGTTAGATAGAGGTGTGGTATGAGGGAAGGGGAGAGGTGGTGGGAGAGGCAGCTCTCTAGTAATGATATTAGGTGTTATAAAAGTGGGGACAAGAGAGATAGGTATTTTTATCATCGTGGGAATGGGTAGTATGGCTTCGATCAGTTTTACATCTTGGTTGTCCTCTAGAGAAATTTGAGATTCGATCACCGGTGGGGTCTCAGATTCGAGGAAGCGCTGCTACATATGATTGAATTGGTCTATGCATGCAATCAAGGGATTAGACTTCTTCTTCTCTGGTGTACTTCGTGCTACCTCCACCGACCTAGAAGATGATAAATTATGTTCCCACTCATAGGGTGAGAAGTCATTCCGCAACATCATTCAGTGCCCTGGCAGTGGTGAGTAATGGCCTACCAAAGATAAGTGGGTAAAGTCAGTCATCCTTTATATCTAGTACTACAAAGTCGCATGGTATGTAAGATTTCCCGACTTTAACTAGCACATCATCAATAATGCCAAGTGGCGTGATTGACGAATCTTCCTGTTAAATGCTCATTTTTGGTAGGTCATGTATTAGCGAGAAGGAGTTTCTTACTCATACTTAGTGAAATGTTGGAGATTCTTGCTCTGAGATTGGCTAATTTAGACAGGCTAGTAGAATCTCCGATAGTGCATATGATTGCGAAGGATCCTGAGTCTTTGCATTTGGGAGAGCTTTTACTTTGGATGATGTTTATGGTTCTAACCAACTTCACCATTTCAAATTCTTCAGTAATGTATTTGCAGCTCAATAGATCCTTGAAGAATTTTATCTACTCATGCATTTCTGTCATGGAGTCTAGAAGTTGGATATTGATGTATAATTTCCTCATAGTTCCTTTAAACTTTTTGAACCTAGAGTCCAACTGGTTCTTTTTTAGCCATCTAGAATGGGGTATCTATCACTTATAAACATGAATGTCTTCCTACGGAGTGGATGATGCTAGTGGCTATGGGATCATATCATCATTATTGATCCTTATATGTATATAATATTCAATTCCATTAACATTCAGCAATACACTTGTATAATACATTCTAATACAATTCAAATATGATTCTATACATGTCAATTCAATTCCAAGTATATCGACCATTGGGCTGATTTTTAAGCATGTTACTACAATTGACATGAAATAGCATATTTATCTGTCTAGGATTCTCCATGGATCCTCAATCAATATATTAAGAACTAATCAAGTTCCCATGAAAGAGAAATAATCAAAATCAGTAGAATTATATCCCCCAAATCAATATCCAATCACCTACATATACAAGCAAGGTTTCTGATTACTTTATCTGGATAGAATTAGGCTTTCAAGATGAATACAGATCTTAGGAGGGAGAAAAAAACTCTCTTAGGTGCCAAGCACCTTAGAAAATGCAGGTCAACCTCTGAATTTTTTGAAACCCAATCAAACTTTAGCAAATGAATCCATTTCTTCCTCCTTTCAACTTTGAAACCCTAGAAATGGAGATTAGGAGAGAAAGAGTGAGAAAAGGGGATGATTTGATGTGATTTCGAATCAAATCAGAGGAAGGATGGAATCTTGATATGTGAGAGAAGATTCACCATTAAAGGTTATGCAAAGAAGCTAAACTTACTTGATTTCATCATATCTCGGATAGAGAAACCCTAGGTCAACATCTCCACTACTTTCTCTTCTCAAAACCCTAGCTCTCCTCTCTCTCTCTCTAATTTCATTTCATTGACAGGAATGACAAGTTATGATATCTCCTTTTGTGTTAGATTATTCATATAGATGAATTGAGGTGCTTAGATCAATTGCGTACAATCCCTTCTTTGTAATTTTATTTTTCTTAGACTGGTTGATCGAATGACTTATAAACTTGACTGATACTACACTGTTCAAAACTCAAACATCATCCAAAAATTATGAAAATTTTAAAAAAGTCTGAAATTGAGTTTATAAGGTACAATACAAAATTTAAATCATTTGAAGTTACTAGTAACTAACTAAAAATCAAATACTACATTGTTATATTGCAGTCTACAGAATGATTGGTCGAGTTTGTTTTGCACAGAACTCGACTGACACCCCTCTCTGTAGAGATCAAACATAATAAAAAAATTACTCCAATTTAATAATATGTCTATAATGGCGTTTACCAACAATAATTAAAATTTGAGATCAATTTGATGTACCAATAAAAAGATAAAATTAAAATACCAGTCTTCTATAATTCAACCTGAATACATGATCGAATGAGATTCTCTTGGGGAAACTTGACCAACAAATAGGTCATAATTAGAGTGCTCAAATTTCAAATATCCAAATCATATCCAAATTTCTACTAAATTAGAGTTACATATAAAATACTAAAAATCATTTAGAGAGCTCATATACTTAACAAATTATGTATTCATATGTCATCAAAACCTAATTGTGGCCGATTAGGATTTTCCATTCTTAAACCCTAATTATGTGAAGAAAAAAAGTATGATCAAAGTTTCTCATTATATTCAAAACATAAAAATTAAACTACCATCATTAATCAAGCTTTAAACAATGATCCACCTATTTAAGCATGCAATCAATCAAGTAAACCCTAATTAGATGGTTAATATGAAAATGGGTCATTACACCTAGTGTGTGGTTTCTTTTAAAATGTTGAACCCTAGACATCCTATGAAAATATCTAATCCTATAGAATGAGGCAATTGAAAATTTGATCCATGATTTATAGGTGGGGAGATGTCCCAAGACCCTAAGATGATGTACATGATGTACGATATCCATGATGAGCCTCATACTCGAGTTAGTGGTTGTATGTAAAGGAATCTAGTGGTTTCCCTTGTTTCATGAGATTTTGGGTAAAAAAAGTTTGTTATGGGTATATGGTCATGTTTAGCATGTCTTTTTGGACAGAGATAGGTCTTAGCTTGAGCTTGTGGAGATCCTTTGAGATACAAGTGAGATAATTATGAAAGCTCGATGTTGATAATAGTGTTGCTTCTCGAGATAATGCATGATGTATGAAAATCATCACACTTGTGTTTAAAACTTGATATATGTGCAATGAGTCACTCTCATAATCTAGACCTTGTATGTAATCATACAATACATGAAAGATGTAATTTAGAATCATGAACTTGATATAATGATGCCTCGAGATCTTAGCTTGAATAATCAAAGTAACATGCCTAATCTCATACACAAATGAAAAATGATTAACTCGATATGATGATGCTTTTGGGGTTATAAATCAAATAAACACGATGAATAAATTTCTTAATTTTAGATCCAAAATGAGATATTACAAACATAATTGGGGATAGTTGGTAGAATTTTGAAGGAAAAACTGAAACATGCATGAAATATAGTATAATGATGAAATATACATGTTCAATGGTGATCCATTTTAGAAATCATGATTGTGAACCTATTCGTTTGAGAATCTATATCATATATTTTGATAATACACTTTGGTCTTGTATGAAGATACAAACAAAAACCCTAATGTAGGGATACATAGGGATGGGCAATCCTAATGTGATGATGATGTCATAATGTTGTTGAACACCAAGTAATATTCATATAATTTGGATGAGTACATCCTTGATGATGATGATTTGTGTATGCAACCCATGTGTGTGGGATGAGTTGAAACTTATGGAATGGTTAATTTCCCACAATGAATATGAACACTTGACCTTTGACTATGATCTTGGACTAGTTTCGAGGATGAAATGTTACAACCCCAAATTTTGGGTTCTTTTGGTGAGAAATGTAATTTCTCCAATTAAAGATATTTGATATGATTTGTTTTGAATAAAAGTATTTCTTTTACAATAGCCTTATTGGTTGTTTTGTGGGCTTTATTGGCTATTGGGCCCAATAACAAGGAAAAGATAAAAGAAACTCCATTATTAAATAAGTAATTAAGAAATGGAGAAAAGAGAGATGTAGAAACCTCTAGAAGGCAAAAATTTTTATCCAAAGGTGGATTTTGTGCCTCTTGGGTTTGTTGGGTTCCAAGGAGTCCAAGTTGCAAAGATAATGCAACAAGAAAGGGAAAAGATTAATTAAAGATTGCTTTATTAAGAAGGAAATATGAGATAATGACGAAATTACAAGAAATATGTGGAAACATGGATAATGGATCCATATTAGATGTTATTTCGAGTCCACATGGGTTCTAATTCTAAAAGCAAAATAAAGAAAATAAAAATATTATGAAAGATAAAATATACTTAAAATATGCCTTATTAAGAGATAACTTTCATATAAATAAAAGCATCTCATACTTTAGATTTTGAGTCCCAAATTTGGTACATACGTGGATTAAGTCATTATGGACTTTCCCTCAAAATTTGGGGTCAATTGAATAAACGGTTTGGGAGATATGAATTTTACAATTTTCCTAAAGTGTAAAGGATAACATTAAATGTAACAATTAATGTTCTAATACGAGGCTTGCTAGTTGTTGGATCCAGATCCAATGATAGCTGCTTTTCATTTTAGATTAGGAAAAGGGAATACTATAATGTGAAATCAATTCGTTAGATCACTTTCTCTGATCATCCACGAGTCCTAAAAAGGCAATAGTTGATTTCAGGATATTAATTCAGACCTTTACATCCCCTGTTTGCGTAGTTGTCATGCGGGATTGGGATTTCCCCAAATCCCAGTCTGTTCATGAACGGAAGTCTTGTGGGAAGTGATTTCTTGACAGTGACTATATATAGGATGCTTCTTGAGGGATCTTTACTCCCTTGCAATCCCACAAATACCTTATCCCGAGTGCACAGTGGTTCTGGAGAGACTGGTGGGCGTAGAGGGGCCCTAGTCCCCTGGTGTCGTGAACCACCCGACTTGGGACAGCTCCTGGAATAGCCGCCCTTGTGTGGAAGTGAGACGTGGCTAAGGGAGGGTAGGTTTGGTTGAGAGGAGCCATGGCCTCGTGTACCTGTACGAAAGCCAGAGGAGATGAAGGGGGTCGCCACGGTGGGCAGGTGGCCGCCGCCCAGCCGTACTCTATTTTATAGAGTAAATAGGGGGTGAAACCCCCCATCTGCAAAGACGACGGAATGCTGAGCGGGTCAGCCGGGTCATACGGAAGCCGTATCTAGAGAAGGTCTATGAAGCAAAGGAGCTTTTGGCGTATAGGCGGGTCGTCGTGCTGACGTGGCGCCCAGCCATTGGTCCAAAAGGTAAATATTTCGAAAATTCATAGTAATTAATAGAAAACTCTAATGAGAAAAGTTTATATATGAAAGTTACTTAAAAAATATGAGGAACACAATAAAATTGGTTTGAGAACCTAAATCTGTTCTGTTTGCAAAAGTGTGATAATATAATGAAAAGTGCTTATGTATTAGATTAAGAAACCCTAATTGAGCATATTGGTTAAGTTCATGTTGCTTGGTTGATGAAATTGAGTAATTGCAACCTATTGAATAGTTAATGATGAACTTGAACTTGATCTAGATGTATCTTGCATGATTTAGGGTATTTTACCTCAAATAAGAATGATTAAGCACTTAGAAACCCTATTTGAGTATAAAGGATAAATCTTTAAGGCTTAATAGGTTAATTTGTGAAGTAATAACCTGTTGCTGAACTTCAATCTGTTTTACATGTAAAGTTGATTAATTTAGGGTTCCATGTATATAAATGAGATTTAATGGGCCTTGAAACCCTAATGTTAGTAATTGTGACTCTTAATAGCTTTAATTGTTCAAATTCATGAATAAGCTGATATATGATGGTTCTAAGTTATTTCGATTATAAGAGTTCCTAATTGTGGATAAATACCCTTAATATGGTAATTAGTGTTTTCTAATGGATAAAGGGGGAATTAATGATAAATAGAGTTCACATGTGAATTAGATCATAATGAACTATGAGTTGTTAATCCAGAAGGAACCAAAGATGATAATTAGGCTTAATGATCTTGCCATGAATTAAAAGGATAAAAATGGTAGTTTTAATGTAAAAGAGCATAATGGACTTAATTGATGGTTAAGTATGCCTTTAATCTTAAATTAAGGTTATATGTTGTTAAAAGGTAACCTTAATATCTTTTGTGAAAAATATATGAGATAATTAGGGTTTGTGAGTAATTGTATAAAATTTGAGTTAAAAGAGTAAAAATGAAGAGGAACCCTAATTGCAATGGAAACCCTAAAAGTAGACTAGAAACCCTAGGAAGCGAGCTAGGTTTAATAGATCTTGATGGAATGATCAATGATAAGAAATTGTATGCATATTTCAGGATCTCTTTGTGTGCTTGCTTGCCTATTGGATTTCTTGCATTGATTGGATGAGTGTTGTCTGAAATCATCCTGATAGGTTTGTGGTTAATTATTGTTAATCGCATTAGTTTCCCGAAGAGTTTCCTGGATGATCCATCGCATTGAATGCAACTTATCAAATTGGATGTTCATACTTGCAAATCATAAAGTCACTATGATTATCACAATAATAATAGAAGTGTGTATTCTCGCACCTACATGCCACCCTGATGGATGATGCCAAAGGTCTAGCCCGAGAGGGAAGACAAATGGGCACCATGAGTGGTGACCCCAAACACCAAGCTCGAGATTGATAAGGTGGTCTTTATTGAATCACTAATGGGCACCATGAGAGGTGACCCTAGGCACCAAGCTCGGGAATGAGAAGGTGGCCTTAAGTCATGGGCAAAAGAGAAACCCTAAGGAGGGTATGCCAGGGTTAGGGCAAAAGTGGTGGAGAATGACACATTGAAAGTGTAAATTGGTTTGTTAATTAACTTGATTGTGATATTTAGATTGTTAGCCATATCTGCAAAATTTTGCTTGTCCCCACATATCGGCATATTCCTATATGCTGACCGACGTTTTATTTGTCGGAATTTTAGGTACAAGATTGAAAAGGACAAATAGTAAAGTGGCATATTGTGCAATTAAGAAATAAAGTGCAAGGAGGGTTAGTTAGATATGGATAGAAGTAGGTATCCAAGTCTTTGAAAAAGGTATGCAAAGTTTTATTTTATTCCAGCTTTTAGTATAGTTTGGTAGAATTTTATAATTGTTACTAATTATTTGTCGAACCTTTGATCTTGTTAATTGGGATAACGACTCTGACCTTCGGGTCTCCCTTAATTGGGGGTTCCCGTGAGGCAGGTTCATTACATTTGGTATCATAGCATCGGTTCCTCACTTAATCTTTAATAATTATTAAAATTTACAAACTATGTAGAACCCAAGGGAGTTATTAGATGATTTTCTAAAAGACAGAGGTGTCTAGAAAAGGATCACATCTGGGGGCTGGCAAGATTTTCCCCCGCACTGCTAGTCGGAATATGAGAACTCCCAAATCTGTGTGACTGCCTCGCCAATGTCTTAGGATCTGACTCGAAATAAGATACCTTTAGGAGTCTCTCATCTTGTTCATCCCTTCTCAACTCAAATGTTGTTAAGGATTATAAGGATTAGGGTTTTCTCTCTTTTCCTCACCCTCTTGAGGTACGGGTAAAGTTGATAAGGTTTAAGGAATCCTCCACCAAATTAATGAAAAGCATGTAAATAAGATGTCATGGACATAAGCTTAATAGCTTAAGCGTAAACTAAAGAATAGTTGCATGCGTAGGTCATATGACATATGTTGTCATGCCCTCAGGAGAGACCTGAGACTAGACCTTCTAGTCAGGAGGAAGAGTAGAGAGAGGTAGTCTGGGAGGTAGAGACCTCCATTATAAGTAGAGACCTGGAACATCTTTGAGGATGACGCTAACCCTAACCCTAAGTGGTGGTTAGAGAGAGAGATGACATGATGAGTTAGATGTCATGATAGACCAGGTGTGTGGACATGCTTTTGGATGCCCATGACGTTATGAGTCATGTGAGGTTGAATGACCTAGTACCTTTGGTGATCCAACCCTGGAAAGGGTCATGCATGTTAGAAGAAAGGATAGCTCCTTCAATGATGAGTTAGCAAAGAACCTATAGAAACCCTATGAACTTATGCGAGTAGTGCATACTAGAACCTATAGAAATCCTATGGGCTTATGTGATTAGGGCATAGTATGCACCCAAAGTACGTAAGTAGTGCGGGCAGTAGGTTGAAACCCTACCCAGGAGAGTATGAGGGATATATTATGAGATAAAAATAAAGAGATATGGATAATCTTGAGTGAACATAAGTTTGAACATAGGCTTCACCCATGTAGGGTTATGCTTGTGAGCTTGATCCTTCATGGAGAGAGGACCTTTAGTAGTAAGGATGTTTGTAGGGTTAGCTCTAGAGAGAGAGAGAGCGGGACCCGAGCAAGAAGGTTGGAAGCTGAGACTCCGAGATGTGAGGAATAGTGGGGAGTTGAGGATGATGTGACTTAAGTGGATGGTTGTGGTTGCCTCATGCATGATCCCTGGAGGATGATGATATCTTGGTTGCCTTTGGAGGAACCAAACCCTAGAGAGAGGATGAGACTGTTGGTACCTCTGTGCCTATGGTATAGGTGTTTACCATCTAAGTTAGGAAGAAGAGTTCCTTAGATCTGAAGAGGTTTAGTAACAGGTTGTGAGGCCTTATACCTAGTTGGTTATCCTTGAGAAGGACTCCACTCTGAAGTGTTGCTCGAGTAGAAGGATGATAGGAAGTGCATGTCATACCTTGTACATGTTTGGTTCGTGGTTAAGAGGTTGAGCGTGTAGTTGGACACCCAAAAGTGAACGTAGGGTTCCTAGGCCTAAGAAGGGAAGTGGTGTACTTGATGCTCATGATGAGATTTGAGTTTTTATAGATTCGAGCATGGTATTGCTCATGATTAAAGGAAAGGGAAACCCCCTTAAGTCTAAGGTATGTTTTTGGTCCAATGTTGAGGAATGAGAACAAGTATGACCTAGCATGGTTAGTAGGTGGTCTGCTTGTGCTTTAGTATCTTGCTAGGGCTGAGCATGCTCAGGTGGATGTAAACCCCAAACATAAGGACGTTTGTGACCTTAGTTGCTATCAAGAGATAGTTTCCTCCCATCCTAGGAAAGGGACCCTTTTGTAGGGTGTGTACCAATTTTGTTGGTTTTGTGGTAACCTAAGAGGTCTCATAGGATCTTGTGAAGCTAAGTGAAAAGTACATAGTATGAGAATGAACCTGTAGACGCATAGATAACCATCTCTAAGTGCATGTGGATGTGTTACCATGGAGGTAACCGGTATGAGGCCTGACCAAGGTAGGAAGGTCGCCATGACCCCTATGAAAGGATGAAAGCCAGCCCAGGAATGCAGAGAGAGATGATGAAGGCTTGGGTAAGGTTCTAAGTTGGACATGTACTATGTTAAATTCTAAGTCTATCCTAGGGTCAGGTAGGGATAAGACCGACGGAAGTAGGAGTTGCCTAATTCCCTAGTTGCACATGACCATAGGGATGGGAGATAACATCTATCATTGTCTGAGGGCCATGGGTTAGGAGATTGATCACCTTCGTGAACTCATGGGGCCCAAAGGGCAGATGAGGAGGGCACTCTCTGGATGCATAAGGGAAGAGGGATGACCCCAAAAGTGTCGGCACCCTATAGACCTAGAGGAGATGACCAAGGATTGTGTGGTGACCCAAGTAGGTTCGAGATCAGTTTTCCATGGAAGTAACTTTTATATCAAGATGATCATGATGTAGAGATGTATGTTTCATGTTTCAACTTAGATTTGAAGGTGTACTGGTAAGGTGGGATGTACCATCTCTACTCTTGGATTGGGAAGAACTTGGTATTTGGACTACATCCAAATGCTTATTTCCTCTTGTTATGGGAGTGAGAGATAGGACAATACGCATGCCATACACCAAGGATAAAAGATGATGTGAGTTGGAACATTGCTATGAGGTATGAGGACAAAGATGATAACATACCCTTGTGGAGTGAACAATATGTGGATGGTTTACAATCATCAAGAGGACTATGGTAGTCATCTTATAATGATGTTCTTAGCATAAGTTGTATAAGATTGAGTTTGATAACCAAGAGGATGAACTCTAAGTTTTCGTGATGAAGATAGACTTAGAGCTTGAGATGAGATGATAAGTAGAATACATGGAGGTGTATGTTTTCAACATTACCGTACACATTAGGATGTGAGGTGGTAATGGATGCTCTGGTTGAGATGCAGCTTCCTAGTTTAGCTAAAGGTTGGAAGAGGTGGTTAGGTGAACCCTAAGTTCATGAGATGTGTTTGGCTAACACTCAGATATAACGAGATATGTTGATCGAGTTAGTGGTTGCTTGGTTAGCCAGCCTAGGCCTTGATGCGATAAAAGGATGGTTGTAGAACCTCAGATGCACTTCTTTGGAAAAGAAGGTGATGAAACCCTGACTAGAGTGTTTTAGGGTTTTTGAGGAATCAACCTTGATGGAATCATGACATGCATGAGAACATGATTCTACGTTCACCATACACCATGGTACTACTAAGATTATAAGTGGTACTTTGGATGCCTAAGAAGTGTACGGAGTTGCATGTGGCATATCACCATGCATGCCAGGAGGTGAAGGACGAACACCAATAACCCATAACATTGATATAGAGAAGAAAGAGTCCCTGAGAGGGAATGGGAGTTCATCACTATAGTTGTTGTGGTAAGTCTCCCCTAGACCAAGGAAGGTCAAGATGCAATACGGGTTATGGTAGATCGCATTACCTAGATGACATGAGGAAGAAAGAATGTTGTCACGGGACATATCCGGTTGAACTACATATGAAAAAGAGATGGTTCAATGACACCATGGTGTGATTTCAAAAGTTCTTGAGTATAACCTAAGGATTTACTTCCATGCGGTGGAAGTAGGTACATGAAGAACTCGATGTGAGTATAGCTTATCACCACTAACTAATGGTTAGTATGATCCAGACAAGAGGGTCTAATGAGAGCAAGTGTGCTCATTTAGGGTGATACATAGGGGGATAGTTCTTGCCCTATGAGAGATATGATGATAACCAACATAGCCAGTATCGGGATGTAAAGAAGCTCTGCAAGGGAGGTTGTGTTGGTCACCACTTCATTAAGATGATGTTGGTGAAGGGACCTCGTGAAGGTCAAGAAAGAACCATAGTGTGTGCAGATGAAGTCGCTTTGATCGTGCTATGGATGAGAGAGAGCCTAGGGGCGACATGATTCGTGAGCTGATGCAAAGCAGACTGACATGCAGTTCACTGTGGGAGAGTATGTGATGTGAAAATCCGACCCCTCTATGCAACAACTGAGAAAGTTGAGTCCGCAATATATGGGTCCATTTGAGATGCATTAGTGGAGATGGTTGTGTTTAGCCTTACCCATCAGGATAACATGATGTATAATGTGTTCCATGAGTCTGATCTAGAGCACTATGTGAGGTACCCAAGCCATGTGTTGAGCCATGAACCTATTCAGCTTTATGAGAGGCTAAAATGTCCTGAGTCGCCTATAAGGGTACGATATACCAAGTTGAGAGAGAACTTAGATGGAAGAATATGAGATGATGAAGGTTCTTGGGAAGCACCATGGAAAGGGTGAGGCCACATGGGAGCCATGATGGACATAAGAAAGGCATATCCTGTTTGTTTGTGTGCCGGGTGGAATTTTGAGGGCAAAATCCCTATAAGAGGGGAAGGATGTTACAACCCCACATTTTGGGTTCTTTTGGTGAGAAATGTAATTTCTCCTATTAAAGATATTTGATATGATTTGTTTTGAATAAAAAGATTTCATTTACAATAGCCTTATTGGTTGTCTTGTGGGGTTTATTGGCTATAGGGCCCAATAACAAGGAAAAGACAAAAGAAACTCCATTATTAAATAAGTAATTAAGAAATGGAGAAAAGAGAGATGTAGAAACCTCTAGAAGGAAAAGAATTTTATCCAAAGGTGGATTTCGTGCCTCTTGGGTTCCTTGGATTCCAAGGAGTCGAAGTTGCAAAGATAATGCAACAAGAAAGGGAAAAGATTAATTAAAGACTGCTTTATTAAGAAGGAAATATGAGATAATGATGAAATTACAAGAAATATGTGGAAACATGGATAATGGATCCATATTAGATGTTATTTCGATTCCACATGGGTTCTAATGCTAAAAGGAAGAAAAATAAAGAAAATAAAAAGATTATGAAAGATAAAATATGCTTAAAATATGCCTTATTAAGAGATAACTTGCATATAAATAAAGGAATCTCATACTTTCGAGTTTGAGTCCCAAATTTGGTACATACGTGGATTAAGTCATTATGGACTTTCCCTCAAAATTTGGGATCCATTGAATAAACAGTTTGGGAGATATTAATTTTACAAGTTTCCTAAAGTGTAAAGGATAACATTAAATGTAACAATTGATGTTCTAATACGAGGCTTGCTAGCCGTTGGATCCAGATCCAACAATATCTGCTTTTCATTTCAGATTAGGAAAAGGGAATAGTATAATGTGAAATCAATTCATTAGATCTCATTCCCTGATCATCCACGAGTCCTAAAAAGGCAATAGTTGATTTCGGGATATAAATTTGGACCTTTACATCCCTTATTTGCATAGTTGTCGTGCAGGATTGGGATTTTCCCCAATCCCAGTCTGTTCACGAACAAAAGTCCTATGGGAAGTGATTGCTTGATAGCCAGTATATATATAAGATGCCTCTTGAGGGATCTTGACATCCTTGCAATCCCACAAATACCTTAGCCCGAGTGCACAACGGTTCTGGAGAGACTGGTGGGCGTAGAGGGGCCCTAGTCCCTTGGTGTCGCGAACCACCAGACCTGGGACAGCTCTGAGAATAGCCACACTTGCACAGAAATGAGACATGGCTAAGGGATGGCAGGTTCAGCTCAGAGGAGCCATGGCCTCATGTACCTGTACGGAAGTCGGAGGAAAAGAAGGGGGGGCGCTGCGGTGGGCAGGTGGCCGCAGCCCAGCTGTACTCTATTTTACAGAGTAAATAGGGGGCAGAACCCCCCATCCGTGAAGATGATGAAGCACTGAGCGGGTCAGCCTGGTTGGAAGGAAGCTAGATATGGGGGAAGATCCATGAAGCAAAGGATCTTTTGGTGTATAGGCGAGTCGTCGTGCTGATGTGGCGCCCAACCATTGGTCCAAAAGGTAAATATTTCGAAAATTCATAGTAATTAATAGAAAACTTTGATGAGAAAAGTTTATATATGAAAGTTTCTTAGAAAAATACGAGGAACACGATAAAATTGGTTTGGGAACCTAAATTTCTTCCTATTTACAAAAGTGTGATAATCTAATGAAAAGTGCTTATGTATTAGATTAATAAACCCTAATTGAGCATATTGGTTAAGTTCATGATGCTTGGTTGATGAAATTGAGTAATTGCAACCTATTGAATAGTAAATAATGAACTTGAACTTGATCTAGATGTTTCTTGCATGATTTAGTGTTTTTATTTCAAATAATAATGATTAAGCACTTAGAAACCCTATTTGAGTATAAAGGATGAATCTTTAAGGTTTAATAGGTTAATTTGTGAAGTAATAACATGTTGCCAAACTTCAATCTGTTTTACATGTAAAGTTGATTAATTTAGGGTTGCATGTATATAAATGAGCTTTAATGGGCCTTGAAACCCTAATGTTAGTAATTGTTACTCTTAATGGCTTTAATTGTTCAAATTCATGAATAAGCTGATATATGATGGTTCTAAGCTATTTCGAGTATAAGAGTTCCTAATTGTGGATAAATACCCTTAATATGGTAATTAGGGTTTTCTAATGGATAAAGGTGGAATTAATGATAAATAGAGTTCACATGTGAATTAGATCATAATGAAATATGAGTTGTTAATCCGGAAGGAACCAAAGATGATAATTAGGCCTAATGATCTTGCCATGAATTAAAAGGATAAAAATGGTAGTTTTAATGTAAAAGAGCATAATGGACTTAATTGATGGTTAAGTATGCCTTTAATCTGAAATTAAGGTTATATGTTGTTAAAAGGTAACCTTAATATCTTTCGTGAAAAATAGATGAGATAATTAGGGTTTGTGAGTAATTGTATAAAATTAGGGTTAAAGGAGTAAAAATGAAGAGGAAACCTAATTGCAATGGAAACCCTAAAAGTGGACTAGAAACCCTAGGAAGCGAGCTAGGTTTAATAGATCTTGATGGCATGATCAATGATAGGAAATTTTATGCATATTTCATGATCTCATTATATTCAAAACATAAAAATTAAACTACCATCATTAATCAAGCTTTAAACAATGATCCACCTATTTAAGCATGCAATCAATCAAGTAAACCCTAATTAGATGGTTAATATGAAAATGGGTCATTACACCTAGTGTGTGGTTTCTTTTAAAATGTTGAACCCTAGACATCCTATGAAAATATCTAATCCTATAGAATGAGGCAATTGAAAATTTGATCCATGATTTATAGGTGGGGAGATGTCCCAAGACCCTAAGATGATGTACATGATGTACGATATCCATGATGAGCCTCATACCCGAGTTAGTGGTTGTATGTAAAGGAATCTAGTGGTTTCCCTTGTTTCATGAGATTTTGGGTAAAAAAAGTTTGTTATGGGTATATGGTCATGTTTAGCATGTCTTTTTGGACAGAGATAGGTCTTAGCTTGAGCTTGTGGAGATCCTTTGAGATACAAGTGAGATAATTATGAAAGCTCGATGTTGATAATAGTGTTGCTTCTCGAGATAATGCATGATGTATGAAAATCATCACACTTGTGTTTAAAACTTGATATATGTGCAATGAGTCACTCTCATAATCTAGACCTTGTATGTAATCATACAATACATGAAAGATGTAATTTAGAATCATGAACTTGATATAATGATGCCTCAAGATCTTAGCTTGAATAATCAAAGTAACATGCCTAATCTCATACACAAATGAAAAATGATTAACTCGATATGATGATGCTTTTGGGGTTATAAATCAAATAAACACGATGAATAAATTTCTTAATTTTAGATCCAAAATGAGATATTACAAACATAATTGGGGATAGTTGGTAGAATTTTGGAGGAAAAACTGAAACATGCATGAAATATAGTATAATGATGAAATATACATGTTCAATGGTGATCCATTTTAGAAATCATGATTGTGAACCTATTCGTTTGAGAATCTATATCATATATTTTGATAATACACTTTGGTCTTGTATGAAGATACAAACAAAAACCCTAATGTAGGGATACATAGGGATGGGCAATCCTAATGTGATGATGATGTCATAATGTTGTTGAACACCAAGTAATATTCATATAATTTGGATGAGTACACCCTTGATGATGATGATTTGTGTATGCAACCCATGTGTGTGGGATGAGTTGAAACTTATGGAATGGTTAATTTCCCACAATGAATATGAACACTTGACCTTTGACTATGATCTTGGACTAGTTTCGAGGATGAAATGTTACAACCCCAAATTTTGGGTTCTTTTGGTGAGAAATGTAATTTCTCCAATTAAAGATATTTGATATGATTTGTTTTGAATAAAAGTATTTCTTTTACAATAGCCTTATTGGTTGTTTTGTGGGCTTTATTGGCTATTGGGCCCAATAACAAGGAAAAGACAAAAGAAACTCCATTATTAAATAAGTAATTAAGAAATGGAGAAAAGAGAGATGTAGAAACCTCTAGAAGGCAAAAATTTTTATCCAAAGGTGGATTTTGTGCCTCTTGGGTTTGTTGGGTTCCAAGGAGTCCAAGTTGCAAAGATAATGCAACAAGAAAGGGAAAAGATTAATTAAAGATTGCTTTATTAAGAAGGAAATATGAGATAATGACGAAATTACAAGAAATATGTGGAAACATGGATAATGGATCCATATTAGATGTTATTTCAAGTCCACATGGGTTCTAATTCTAAAAGCAAAATAAAGAAAATAAAAATATTATGAAAGATAAAATATACTTAAAATATGCCTTATTAAGAGATAACTTTCATATAAATAAAAGCATCTCATACTTTAGATTTTGAGTCCCAAATTTGGTACATACGTGGATTAAGTCATTATGGACTTTCCCTCAAAATTTGGGGTCAATTGAATAAACGGTTTGGGAGATATGAATTTTACAATTTTCCTAAAGTGTAAAGGATAACATTAAATGTAACAATTAATGTTCTAATACGAGGCTTGCTAGTTCTTGGATCCAGATCCAATGATAGCTGCTTTTCATTTTATATTAGGAAAAGGGAATACTATAATGTGAAATCAATTCATTAGATCGCTTTCTCTGATCATCCACGAGTCCTAAAAAGGCAATAGTTGATTTCAGGATATTAATTCAGACCTTTACATCCCCTGTTTGCGTAGTTGTCATGCGGGATTGGGATTTCCCCAAATCCCAGTCTGTTCATGAACGGAAGTCTTGTGGGAAGTGATTGCTTGACAGTGACTATATATAGGATGCTTCTTGAGGGATCTTGACTCCCTTGCAATCCCACAAATACCTTAGCCCGAGTGCACAGTGGTTCTGGAGAGACTGGTGGGCGTAGAGGGGCCCTAGTCCCCTGGTGTCGTGAACCACCCGACTTGGGACAGCTCCTGGAATAGCCGCCCTTGTGTGGAAGCGAGACGTGGCTAAGGGAGGGTAGGTTCGGTTGAGAGGAGCCATGGCCTCGTGTACCTGTACGAAAGTCAGAGGAGATGAAGGGGGTCGCCACGGTGGGCAGGTGGCCGCCGCCCAGCCGTACTCTATTTTACAGAGTAAATAGGGGGTGAAACCCCCCGTCTGCAAAGACGACGGAATGCTGAGCGGGTCAGCCGGGTCATACGGAAGCCGTATCTAGAGAAGGTCTATGAAGCAAAGGAGCTTTTGGCATATAGGCGGGTCGTCGTGCTGACGTGGCGCCCAGCCATTGGTCCAAAAGGTAAATATTTCGAAAATTCATAGTAATTAATAGAAAACTCTAATGAGAAAAGTTTATATATGAAAGTTACTTAAAAAATATGAGGAACACAATAAAATTGGTTTGAGAACCTAAATCTGTTCTATTTGCAAAAGTGTGATAATATAATGAAAAGTGCTTATGTATTAGATTAAGAAACCCTAATTGAGCATATTGGTTAAGTTCATGTTGCTTGGTTGATGAAATTGAGTAATTGCAACCTATTGAATAGTTAATGATGAACTTGAACTTGATCTAGATGTATCTTGCATGATTTAGGGTATTTTACCTCAAATAAGAATGATTAAGCACTTAGAAACCCTATTTGAGTATAAAGGATAAATCTTTAAGGCTTAATAGGTTAATTTGTGAAGTAATAACCTGTTGCTGAACTTCAATCTGTTTTACATGTAAAGTTGATTAATTTAGGGTTCCATGTATATAAATGAGATTTAATGGGCCTTGAAACCCTAATGTTAGTAATTGTGACTCTTAATAGCTTTAATTGTTCAAATTCATGAATAAGCTGATATATGATGGTTCTAAGTTATTTCGATTATAAGAGTTCCTAATTGTGGATAAATACCCTTAATATGGTAATTAGCGTTTTCTAATGGATAAAGGGGGAATTAATGATAAATAGAGTTCACATGTGAATTAGATCATAATGAACTATGAGTTGTTAATCCAGAAGGAACCAAAGATGATAATTAGGCTTAATGATCTTGCCATGAATTAAAAGGATAAAAATGGTAGTTTTAATGTAAAAGAGCATAATGGACTTAATTGATGGTTAAGTATGCCTTTAATCTTAAATTAAGGTTATATGTTGTTAAAAGGTAACCTTAATATCTTTTGTGAAAAATATATGAGATAATTAGGGTTTGTGAGTAATTGTATAAAATTTGAGTTAAAAGAGTAAAAATGAAGAGGAACCCTAATTGCAATGGAAACCCTAAAAGTAGACTAGAAACCCTAGGAAGCGAGCTAGGTTTAATAGATCTTGATGGCATGATCAATGATAGGAAATTTTATGCATATTTCATGATCTCTTTGTGTGCTTGCTTGCCTATTGGATTTCTTACATTAATTGGACGAGTGTTGTCTCAAATCAGCCTGACAGGTATGTGGTTAATTATGGTTAATCACATTAGTTTCCCAAAGAGTTTCCTAAATGATTCATCGCATTGAATGCAACTTATCAGATTATATGTTCATACTTGCAAATCATAAAGTCACTATGATTATCAAAATAATAATAGAAGTGTGTATTCTCACACCTACATGCCACCCTAATGGATGATGCCAAAGGTCAAGCCCAGGAGGGAAGACCAATGGGCACCATGAGTGGTGACCCCAGACACCAAGATCAGGATTGAGAAGGTGGTCTTTATTGAATGGCTAATGGACACCATGAGAGGTGACCCCAGGCACCAAGCTTGGGAATGAGAAGGTGGCCTTAAGTCATGGGAAAAAGAGAAACCCTAAGGAGGGTATGCCAGGGTTGGGGCAAAAGCGGTGGAGAATGACACACTGAAAGTGTAAATTGGTTTGTTAATTAACTTTATTGTGTAGATTATTAGCCATATCTGTAGAATTTTGGTTGTCCCCACATGCCGGCATATTCCTATATGTTGACCGACATTTTGTTTGTTGGCGTTTTAGGTACAAGATTGAAAAGGACAAATAGTAAAGTGGCATATTGTGCAATTAAGAAATAAAGTGCAAGGAGGATTAGTTAGATATGGATAGAAGTAGGTATCCAAGTCTTTGAAAAAGGTATGCAAAGTTTTATTTTATTCCAGCTTTCAGTATAGTTTGGTAGAATTTTATAATTATTACTGATTATTTGTCGAACCTTTGATCTTGTTAATTGGGATAATGGCTCTGACCTTCGGGTCTCCTTTAATTGGGGGATACCAGGAGGCGGGGTCGTTACATGAAATTTCTTTTAAGGAGGGAGAGATGTGACATCCTAACTATTCTCCCTCCTATCTCATTCTTTCTCACTCTCGTCAAGTTGCCTATTACTCAATTTGATGTCAATTTCATAATTTGAGGGTTGTAATTTTCCAATTTGGCCACTACAATGCTCAGTTTCACTATATGTAACCTTAATTTGTAATATTGAACCATGTACCACTTCATAATATGTCACCATCTTGAAAATTAAATTGAACCATCTATATATGATCTTCAAAAATGCATATCATGAGGTAGAGGATTCAATTGTGAATCCATTGTTGAATTTTTTTTTCTCAAATTGAAGTTATAAATCCAAAGTTATGTCCTCTCAAAGGGGATTCATTTTGCACTAGATTTAATACAAAGTGGTACTTACTGGGCCCAATCTTTGGCACGAGGCCTAGCAAGGGTGGCACCCCTCCACCCTTGCAATGTCACCTATCCAGACTATGGTTGCTTGATATTTTTGCATGTCAGATCTGATTCCATTGATCTGCTTCCAAGCGATCCGAAAACTCACATGTCTTCCCCTACCTCTGTATAGTAGGTGAGCACAAAGTGTGTTATCACCACATACTCCGCTTTAGCTCTGCCAATCACCACTGGCCTCACTTCTATTTTGTGAACTTAAACACCTCATCACATCCTCTCTTCTTGGCCTCTCTTTTCCCTATCTTTTTTTGCTCTATTGTGCCCTAGAGCTTCATCTATCACTGTCTCTTCTTCCTCTACCCACCATGGATGCAAGCGTCACAACCCCTCCCTTGAACCTCCTCGGTGTAATCTATGGCCAGGGTCAAGTCCGCGCAGCCACAACAAGTTCAGATGGCCTACTCGCGGGACACCCCGACCCCTCCTTCCTCTACTAACGTTCCTATGGTGATTTGTTGTCGCTGAAGGATGACACATGTGGGCTAGCTCATGCATGGGAGGAAAAAAGACCATAGTGGTTGGATTCATGGTGGATCATCGTGAGACAAAATCCTAGGGTCACAGGCAAGTCGGTGGTCTAGGGTGGTGCCATACTACAACTATACAGTGGGGTTAGGTGGAAGAGAGTGTGTGGAAGCCATTGGTAATTTGGTGATAGTGCACAACATTTGGGTGTTGGGGAGGACAAGTCGGGAATGCAAGAAGCCATTTTATCAGCTTTTAACGGCCCAGATCATTAACAAAATTATGAAGGTTACACTCTAAGTAGTTTCTCTATAGTTATGATGTAAAACTTGAAAATTACATAACTTCCTCATCCCTTGACCAAATATAGAAAAAATATATATAATTTTGATACTCTCAAGAATACATATCCAATTGGCTAAGTTTCAGACCATGTTAATCCATTTACTCCACTATTTCTCCTAAAAGGTGTAATCTTTGATCTTTTTAATGAAATAAATGCATGACTATGTGCAATATTGAAGGTTTGATGCACCCCTACTATTTCTATCCATCAAATTAGTAACTTGCATACATGTTGATTATATTGAGAATCTTAATCACCCTTCTTGCTCAATGATGAACTCTAATGCCTTCATGTGACATGTTTTGAATGTAAATGATGAACTTTGCCCTTAATTGCTAATCATGATTCTTGATGTGGACTAATTCTTAATCAGCCTCAAAGATCAATTATCGATATCCCTTCTTAACTATAATATCATCCCTAAGTGCCTTTTTACTATGTTTACTCATATGACTCTAAAGGCATGGTTATGCCTTTTTATGGGAATGCATGTTATACTCTTGCTTCAAGTGTTATGTTTGACATATATTGTGCATGAAACTCATTTATATATTTGAAATCAGTAACATTATGGTGTGTTGTGGCTTTAATAACTATCATCCACCATCTTTCTCTATTATTATGTTTGAAATCATAATTTGTGTAATGTGACCTTGATGCCTTGAATTGTGGTTCTTGCACCTTAATGCTTATTTGGATCCTCCTCTATTGTCTTACTATCTCAAATTAGGGAAGATTCTATCCCTTATGATGAATTGGATGTGTATGTCCTACTTAAGGTACATACTAAATCTTGATGGCATAAGTAAATTATTATGATGAGTTCATGTATGTTTGAGATGTTGGTACCGATGTTGTACTTTGAGGCATTGAACCAAGGGTACATCCACCTATATTTGATTATGCTCTGTATGTCCTTATCTTGATGACCTAAAGAATATTGTATGATTAGTTCTCATGTCTTGATGACACTTAACCTTGATTGCTCTATTATGAGTCTTTTGACCCTAAAATGTGCATATGTGACATGGACCTTGAAATGATCATATCAAATGCATGGAAACTCAGAATGACTTAAAACATGAACCCCACCTTCATGATGACTTATAGATGAGTATAAGATTATTAGCCATGAAAGTAACCAACTATAAACCTTGATTGAACAAAACCCTAAAATGGATCTAATTAGGGTTAGTTATGAGAATCTAATCTATGCATGTAATCTTGTTGTTAATCAGGTTTGGCATGTGGCTAGATGATGAAAGATAAGTTAAGTTAACATCCTATAAATCAGGCACGAGCTTTGATAATTATATGACTATGGATTTCTTGTTTGAAATGTGATACATATGTATGCTTGTTTACTTGCTCAAATATTGCCATGTAGTACTCTAGTATTGTACTCTATGTTTGTCTCATGCCTTGTTTTGTAACTTGCAAAACATAATATAGAAACTCCGATATATGAATCTCATGCACCTGCCTAAAGTTTTGGGGTAAATACATGATTATGGGTGTCCTACCTAAGTTATCAATATAGAGCAGATCATTAAAAAAAGGGTTAGATAAGCTTGAGCACCCTCATACACTCTTCCAGTGAGAAGTTGTCCATAAAAGTCCTTACAAATACTTGATATTGATGAATGCACAAAATGGTGGTATAATTGGAGTGAAATGCCATAAAACATGAGCCTCTTTTTATTAAATATATAACTTATTTATTTCTTATTTGTTACTTCTAAAAATCTTTTCAAATTATACAAAGCTTATGTATATGTATCTTTTAGCCATGTACTCGAAACCTTGTGTGCTTGATCCAACTTGTTTCACATATTTTTATAGGTTCATAGATGGATAGAAGTTGATGGGCTTGGTGAGCTATGTCAGGTGTACTTGTTGTATGAACCCTAGTATACATGGACAAACTTGTAAAATTCTACTCTTGAATATGTAATTGAAATGCCATAAAACATGAGCCTCTTTTTGTTAAATATATAACTTATTTATTTCTTATTTGTTACTTCTAAAAATCTTTTCAAATTATACAAAGCTTTTGTATATGTATCTTTTAGCCATGTACTCAAAACCTCATGTGCTTGATCCAACTTGCTTCACATATTTTTATAGGTTCATAGATGGATAGAAGTTGATGGACTTGGTGAGCTATGTCAGGTGTACTTGTTGTATGAACCCTAGTATACATGGACAAACTTGTAAAATTCTACTCTTGAATATGTAATTGAAAGCTTGTAATAAATGATGTTGTTTAATATATCTTGTTGAATGTTGAGATTATGATTCATTCTTTTAGCTTGTTATTTGTTCATGTATGCTAAGATTTACACTTCTGCATTTGTGCTTTGTTAATACCATGCTAGGGATGGACGCCTTGATCCTATCACCATTGACTTTGTAGTCATTTGGAGTTAGGATTTGGGTAATGAATGGTTCCATGACAACGTCATTGCAAGGACTATCACTGGACTTGCTCTAAGACCAGGTATATACCTTGCAAACCTTCCTTCCCAATTCATAGTTGTTGATGCGATCCTATGATCATGGGGAATATGACAAGAATTTTTTTATTTCTTCTGCCATCTCTATTGCCATATTTCCCTACATAAGAAACCAACAAAGTGCAACATGTCCAAATGGACTACACAAAAGGAATATGATGACTATTAAAAAGGAAAACAATTCTAATTTATTTCTAATATTTACTTTGTATAATTATAGCTTTATTAAACTTTTTTTAGATTGAATGTAAATATTCATTTTATTACCAATTACTGCATACCAATTTATCTACCGTCAAAATCTTTTTTACTCTTTGACATTATAGGACCACACACAACTAGAGAAGTGTGTGAACATGATGTGTCTCACAACCATGTCAAGTGGGTAGCTAGATTGATGGGGATATTGCACAATGACATATGAGAGACCCTACTCTCATGCATGATGGTCAAAACTCTCAAGCAGCATGAGAAACTATGAAAAACACTATACAATTCAAGGAGATATAATGACTCCTAGAGAATAGTGTTAGTATTTATAAACATTTTCTAGGTACAAATGTACAATGCAAGATATCATTAGATGTTGTAATTCCTTATAGGCACCCAAGGAAATGAAGGAGTTACTTTGGATAGAAATCAAGTTTGTGAAACCTTAACTATAATAGGTTTTATTATACACATAAATATATTATTGTGTATATGTAAATATGTCTGTGTGTATGTATGTGCATGCTTGTGTATGTGTGCATATATGTATGGGATTAAGAGATGCATTCTCTGCCCCTCTCCCACGCCTATGGTGAAGGCCGAATGCCCGAGAGGGTGGTAAATCAAGGCATCAATTGGGATTTGAACCTGGGTCACTTTGTTAGGGGACACCATGCTTGATCACTTGAGCTAATCCTTGTCAGCGTGTGTATGTATGTATGTATGTATGTATGTATGTATGTTTATATGTATGTATGTATGTGTGTGTATGTATGTATCAGAATCAGGTAAATATATTCTGACATCCTCCTAAAATTATAGGAGGTCAAGGGTTACATATAGCCCTCTGCTATACATCAAAATAAAAAAGAAAGGAAACTACCATTCTAACTAATGTGTAACTTGCATTTAACACATTTACAAATTTTTACAACAATAATGTTTGGACTTGTAGCTGGACCTCCATGTCTTCGAACATATCTTTCTCTCAAAATTTGATAGCATAGGGCAGCAAATAATATTATCTTCTTATCATCCTTCCCATAGCATGCTAGCATCCTTCTTGGATCATCTTTGAGTTGTAGATGAAGTCCAAAGTCCTCACATATAAATTTCCACACCTCCTTAGTAAATTTACATCAGCTAACTAGGTGATTATGTGACTCATCCTACTCCTTGCAAAGTGAGCATACAACAGAAACCTCTTGGTTTCACCCATGTATCTTGTCTAATGTAGCGAGAGCGTTGTGCAGAATTTTATAGATGCACATACTCCACTTTGGTACATGAGTTCCAGCCCATACCTGCTTCATATGACGGTGGTGCCCTAGATCTAGTTTCTTCCCAAAGATTGGTGTGTGTGTGTGTGTCTTTAAGCTTCCATCTACCCACCTCAAAAGGTTCAAACAAATGTTTGAGCTACTGCCACATCTCTGTCATGACATTGATTTTACGTGAGTATCCCACTCTTGTACTTGGCACAAAGTCAAGTCCTCATGGGTATCTGTCTCTCATCCATTTCCCCCAAGTAGAGATACATCTCAAAGTAACCCATCTCGCTATGCCTCTTGGAGCCTTCAGGTTCAGTCCGCCTTCTTCCTTTTGGAGTGCTACATGTGCATATCTCATTGGGTGGTATGTGCTAGCCCAAAGAAAATTCACCATATGCATTCCAATTCAATCAAGAATGGGACCCAGAATTTCTCCTTGTTGTACCTAGAATATGAGGAGTCCTTCAACTGCCGGCTTTAGAAGAGTAGCTCTCTCTGCCATAGAAGTTTTCTATGTAGGCCATCTATTCATCATGTCTGACAATCTATTCATGCAATCAACAAAGTTCTTGACTTGTAGGTTGCCTCCCGCCAATGGAAAGCCAAGGTATAACGAGGAAATTTTCCCATCTCCACACCCGTTGCCTCCTTTATCTAGTTTTCCATACTATAGAAGTTTTTTTGATGAGAAGAGATGAGTTATTTGCATTAATGTGCAGCCCCATTTTCTCCCCAAACACTATAAGCAACTCTTTCAAATTCCCCAACATATTTTGTTTAGCCTCCACAAAGACAAGCACATCATCTGCAAACACTAGGTGTGTCATCACTTTGGTCCCATGGACCGTATATGATATGATGTCCTTCCTCCTTTCCGCCCTATTCATCCTCTTGGTGAAATACTCCATAACAATTACAAAGAGACAAGGAGAGTGTGGGTCATCTTGTTATAAGCCATTATTACCCCTGAACATACCAACAGAAATGCCATTCACCAGGAAAGAGAAGCTAGTAGTTTCCACACACTGTTTCATCCAACTAATCCACTGGTCATTGAAACCCATCTATTGTATAATCCACCATAATCTGTCACATTTGATGCTATCATAGGCTTTAAAGACATCTAGCTTTAAGCATTCTTTCCTCCTTCTTCTCATCACATTATAGTCTTGCAGAAACTCACCTACCAGTAGTGCACAATCACTAATACTTCTACCCACCACAAACACTCCTTTATTAACAAAGATCAAGTATGGGAGTATTATCTTCAGTCTAGCAGCCAAAAATTTTGCAATAATTTTGTATTGTACCGAACATCATGCAATATGTCTGAAATCTGCAAGAGAGGGTGTCACTTTCTTCTTTAGAATAAGCACAAGAAAATAATGATTGACCTGTTTGACCATGTTTCCTCCAGCTAGGAACCACCTCACACATGCCAATAAATCCTCCTTGATGATCTCCCATGTCTTTTTTATAAAAGTATGCATTGAATCCATTCGAACCTGGAGATTTATTACTGCCTATGCTCCAAAGTGCTTCCTTGACTTCCTGGTCATTTGTGTCCCTGGTGAGAATGTTGTTATGGGTACTTGACAATTTTAATTTCCACTCTAAACCCTCTTCCTCCAACTCAGCCACGTGCTCTTTGTTATATAGAGATGTATAGAACTGAATTTCCTTCTCTTCAAGGTCCTCCTATTTATTGACAACGTTCCCATTTGCATACACAAGCCTAGATATGATGTTGTCAACCTTCCTCGTCTTGACTGCTGAAAGGTATAGTTTGGTATTTCTATCACCATAATCCATCCATTTCTCTCTGCTTCTCTGCCAATAGAATTTTTCCTCTGCCTTCATTAAGTCCTCTATCATTCTTTTCAACTCACCTTCCTTAGTAATCAACTTTGCATTGAGTGGATCCTACAACAGTAACTCTTTGATCACCTTACACTCTTCCTTTGTCTCCTTCAGCATATTAGGAATGTTCACTTCTCTCTTGCCCAACTCCTTAGTGCACTCTTTGTGTTGGCTAATTTCTTAGCAAACACATACATTGGGTTCCCCGTCACTTGTTTGTCCCAGCTCTCCTTGATGACGTCGTGGAAGCCATTCCAATCAGCCCAATAATTTTGAAACCTAAAAGGTCTTCTCTTCTATTTCTTCTCTATGATCTTCACTAAGATAGGGGCATGATCACTCAAATCAGAACCACCAGCTTTAACCTACACATTAGGAATCTTCTGTAACCACTCCTCATTCACTAGGGCTCTGTCCATCTTGCTTGCAATTTTTTCCCCATGCTTTATTTCATTATTCAATGTGAATAAGTCACCTCCAACCATGGGAAGTTCAAACAAACCTGCCTTATCAATAGTATGGTTGAAAGTATTAATGACTGCATTTAGTGCCAGTCTACCACCTATCTTCTCTGCCTACAACTCGACATTATTGAAGTCACCAATCATGAGCCAAGGTAGAGAAACATGTGTAGATGATTCAATCAAATCTTGCCATAGACTTTGTCTACTTTTAGCATCATTATGTGCATAGACTTTTTCTACTTTTAGCAGTATGGTTGAAAGTATTATGTGTGTATGTATGTATGTATGTATGTATCGGAATTATGGTAAATATATTTCCGATCCCAAAAAGGGGGCAAATTACAAATCACACACTAACATGTGGTAAACAAGATTACTACCAAAAAGCAGTTTACACGAGCTCCAAATTCCTAATACTAAGTTCAGAAATTCTCTCTAACTTAAGCTTATAGGCACTAAACAAGATTTTAATCTCATTTTCAATTTTTCGCAAAAAGGATAAGTTCATCACTCATTTTTCCTCCATGTTTCTTCAACTTTATTTCGCACCACACATAGTGTATGCATCTAGATATGCAACATCACAAGAGAATAGAATCCCCCTATTTCAGTCTATCAATCAGTAGAAGTGCATGTCTAACGTTTAGGTTCTTAGGTAGAATCAGTTTGAGACCAAATCGAGCCCAAAGGTACTTCCAATACTTACAGTCGCCAAAGAGGTGATGAACTGAATCAACACTAGTGCCACATAAATAGAAGACTGCCACATTGCCTGGTATCCAAGAGCTGAGTCTTTCAGAGGTCAACATGTAGTTCAAATGATCTTCGAAGACAGAATAACTCCACCTGGGATGATGCAGCTCACCCCATGTGTTCCTCACCACAACATCAAGTACACGTTGTTGTCTGCATCTTGCCCATGTCATATCTCTGCTTTCATTAGGAATGAACCTATCCCAGAGATCAACCATTCTCCTCCACATCATGGAGAATCCCCATCTATGTTTAGGCTTTACACTAGGTAAACTACCATAGCATTTGATCATTTATTTTGACCAAAAGGAATTTCCAGTGACCAAGTTATCTAACCTGTGTAAAGTATGAAAATCATCTAGGTGTTGCAATAGTGAAATATTGAGTCCACCTTCATCAAGGGGAAAGGCCAGACTGGCCCAACTAGCAGGATGAAATGCACTTCCCCAAACAAAATCTTCCAACATAATTTCCATTCTACGCAATGTAGAATTGGTTCTTTCACCTTGAGGCATCCAGAAATGGATAAGACCCAATGCACATCTTTTAATCAGAACCATTCTTCCAGCTATAGAGAGCTTCGATCCCTGCCAACAACTAATCATTTCCTTCAATCTGTCAAGGAACTCTTCAAAGTGTCTTCTTCTCAAGTTACCACCTGCCAAAGGAAATCTGAGGTACTTCGTGGGTAAAGTACTAGTATGAACTCCAAGCATGTTATCCAAAGACTCCCTATCTCTGCAAGATTTAGAAAAGTAAACAAAGTTTTTTGCTTCGCCAGTCTTTATCCCAAAGACCTTCCCAAAATTGTCGAGGATATCTTTAAGAGTTTTAAAATTTCTAGCTCTCCTCTCAATGAATACCAAGACATCATTAGTGAACATGATATGTGATATAACATCACAATTCCTTATAGTATAGGTTTTGAGCTCCTTCTTCCTCAGGGAATTTTCAATTCTTCTCGATAAACCTTCCATAGCAATGGAGAAGAGCAAAGGCGACAATGGGTGACCTTGCCTTAGGCCATTAGAGCTAGTAAACAATTCAGTAGAAAAACCACTAATCAGTAGTGAGAAAAAAGGCATTGAGACACATTGTTTGACCAATGTGATCCAACGATCACTGAAACCCAAACCAGCTAGACAATTCCACAAGTAGCTCCAAGTAATAGTATCATAATCCTTCATACTATCGAGTTTCAAGCAAGCCGATAGAGTACTTCTCTGAACATTAAAGTTTAGAGTGAATTCAGTTGCTAACTGCGAGCAGACCTCTATATGTCTTCCTTTGATGAATGTACCTTGATTATTGGAGATAATCTTGGGTATAATGGTCGCCATGCGTCTGGTAATAATCTTTGTGATTGTCTTGTAAAGCATAGAACAACAGGCGATAGGACAAAAGTCCGCTGCACTTGAGACAATATCTTTGCTTTGGGATTAAGGCAAGAAAAACATGGTTTATTTGCCTTACCATATTACCTCCATTGAAGAACCATTTGATCGCACTAACAAGATCATCTTTAATCAATTCCCAATTCTATTTGTAGAAGAAGCCATTGAATCCATCTGGTCTTGGGCTTTTATCAGCACCAATAGAAAGGATAGCATCATGGATCTCTTTAGCAGAAGGCAGTGTGGTTAGAAACACATTATCATCAATGGAGATCATTTTTTCCTACTACAAGTCATATGCTACTGGTATTGACTCTTGATTATACAAATTCTCAAAGAACTTGACAGTCTCCTCTTTAATGGCCTCTTCATCATTTATGAATTGCCCTTCCTCATCATACAATTAAGTGATTGTGTTCAAAGCATCTCTACATTTGATAGCAGAGTGATATAATTTAGTGTTTCTATCATCCACTGCAACCTACTACGTTGCCAATAGAACTTTTCCTTAGCATTGTCAAGTAGTTAATTCTATCTTTGGTAACCTTTTCAGCTTCAATGAGTTGATCATCCAGAGGTTGTCTTCTAAGAACATAAGATATGTCTTTGAGTTCCCGCATTTCCTGCTCCATTAAAATTTTCAAATTGACAAACTTCCTAGACCAATTCTTTAATTCTTTTTTCATGTTGTTGAGGCAACAATTAAAGTAGAATAGGGGATTGCCTTTAACAGGTATCTTCTAAGAAACTTCAAGGATTTCCTTAAATCCTGACCACTCTTGCCAGAGATTGAGAAATTTGAAAGGTCTAGCTCTTCCAATCATCTCCTGTAAAGAGATAGAAATAGAGGCATGATCTGTGAACTTATAGGTGAGCAACTTGGATTTAGTTCTAGGGAACTTATCAAGCCACACATCATTAACCAGTGCACGATCTAGCTTGCAGGCAATCCATTTAGACTTGGCCAATTGATTACTCCACGTAAAGATTTCACCACATATAGTAGGAAGCTCCGTGAGGTCATAATTATCAATGACAACATTGAAGGAGCTTAGAATTGCATTCAGAACCTCCCTTCCCCCTTCCTTTTCCTCCCTTTTCCAAATGTTATTGAAATCACAAACAACAAGCCAAGGTTCCCAGATTCCTGGAGCGAGCCCTTCCAATTTATTCCATAATGAAGAACGTTCATGCATGAGATTCCTTACATATACCATAGTGATATAAATGTGAAGGCCTCCTTTATTAACACAAAGACAAGCGATCTACTGATCATCAACATCAATAGATTAAATATACTAGGATTTGGGATTCCAACCAAGGCACACTCTCACATTGGGATCATAGTCGTGATTCAAAACTAACTTCCAGCCGCTAGGGAATAGTTTTTCCATGGTCTTTTTAATATCCTTTTTTATTTTAGTCTCAACTAGGATAGCAATGGAGGAATGAATACTTCTAATGGAGTCTCTGACCTCCCTCTTCTTCTATGGCTTCCCCGAGCCACAGACGTTAGTCATAAAGAATGACATTAATTTGACCTTCCAGATGAGCGGGTTTTACGTGACCCGTTCACCCCCACAAATCTCGAAGGGGCCTTTCCCCCTCCCCCTTTCTTCTTCTTCCTAGAGTATTGGAACCTAGTGTTGTCTTCACTGGAGGTGTTCGTCTCAATAGAAACCACCTCATCTTCCTATTCTGAAACTTTCTCGATAGAAGCTTTACTTTCCTTTGTATTACTCTCCTCCGTTGTTGGATAAATCAACAACCATAGTATCCTTTTCTGTAACAGTGGCTACCACACCTGTATCATCGACCTTCTCATCAGTTTTCTTAGATTCATCCTTCTTCATAGGACATCCTTTCTCATCATATTGAAAAACCCTACAGCAATTGCACCGTTTAGGGATATGTTCATATTGTATGTCCACTGGAAGAGGATCACGTCCAGGAAGATTAACCCATATTTCTTTGGGTGGATCTTCATAAGCGGAAACCTCAACCAGTGCTCTAGATTCACCTAGGGATTCATTGCTCAGTGATCTCATATCCACTCTAAGCAATTTTCCAACCCCACTCACGAAAATGCCCACTATGCAATGCGACTAGTTACGACCCATACTAGGGATTTTAATCCACACTGAGATAGTGTTGAACATGTCCTTAGTGAGATCATATCCAACCTTGTAATCCTTACCACTACGAGCCTATTATCAAACCATCATGGTCCCATGCCTATAGCATTCTTCTTATCCTCACTATTGTTAAAACAAATGAGGAAGAACTTGTCTGTCTTAGACAACAGGTCGAAGTCCCCTTTCATTTTCTACATCCTTTTGATCCATGCCATCAGATGAAAGTAATAAGGACGCTTGACCATGACGTATAACATCAGGGTATGGTCCCAAGACTTATCCATATTAGCAAAGGTTTGATCGTCAATCGTAACAAACCTCTTGCCATCAATGATCTCTGCTGGCTCGAATGGTTGCTCTTTAAAGGTCTCTGCCCCAAAGAGAACTTGGCTCCAATCTTTCTTTCCTTGAACCACCATCGAGATAGGAGGGGGTACCCCCTCCCCTTTGGGATCATGTCTCCTTCCTTGCGACGCAATCACCTACCACCACAGAAACCCTAGGCGCGCTTGTGTTGTATGTATGTATGTATGTATAGGATTAAGAGAAAAAGATTTCTCCCCCCTCTCCCATGTATGTATGTATGTATGTATCAGAATCATGTAAATATATTCCAACTTCCCCCTACAATTTTAGGAGGTCAAGAGTTACATATAGCCCCTTTACTCACTATGCTACACGTATGTGAAAAACTCACACATCTAGCTAACTCACTTAGTTTCTTTTTTACACCTTTGCAATTTTTCACAGCAATAGTACTCACACCCCTAGCTACGCCTCCATGCTTGTGTGTGTTTCTTTCAGTCCAGATGTGGTAACACAAGGAAGCCAACAAAAACATCTTCTTCTCAGCATTGCCGCAGTGCTTGACCATCTTCTTGATATCATCAATCATCTTAATCTGCAGGTGGAACTCCTTGCATACTTTACCCCCACACATCCTTAGTGAAATTGCAGCCACCAAACAAGTGGTTATGGGATTCCTCTTCCTCTTTGCACAGAAAACAAATAGGATATGTATTGTTGTTCCATTTTTGCACTTTGTCTAAGGTCGCTAAGGCACCATGTAAGATCTTAAAGACACACACGAACCATTTAGGAACGTGTTTTCCAGCCCATTTTGCTCCATTGTCCCATCTTTTTCCGCTCTTGTCCTTGTGATTTCCCATAGATCAACCTTAGGATTTATCATATGCCATTCCCCCCTATGGTTCATCACAAAGAGATGCTTCACTTGCAGCCATAAGCTCCTCATCATTTGAATAGTGCGTGTCAAACCTTCTTGGGTTCTTGGCTGGAAATCCAACCCCTGTGGGTATCTATCCCTCATCCATCTTCCCCATATAGAGCCACATGTTTGATACAAGATGATTCTCTTCAAAGTTCCCCATCGAGCAATATCCCGAGGTGTTTTCAGCTACAGACCACCTTCATCTCTAGGTAAAGCCAGCCTAGCATAGAGCATAGGATGAAACTCGCTCGCCCAAATGATGTTTTCCATTTTCATCTCCATCCTATCAAGCACAACACCCGGTATCTCGCCTTGTTGCACCTAAAAGATAAGAAGGCCCTCAATGGCTGCTCTAATGAGAGTTTCTTGTCTAGCCATAGATGTTTTTTGGGTAGGCTAACGTGCAATCATTTCATCCAATCTATCAATGCAATCAACAAAATCTTTGACTTGTAAATTTCCACCTGCAAGCAGAAAGCCCAGATATTTAGTTGGGAACTTCCCAACTCCACGCCCATGGCTTCTTGTAGCCTATGTTCCATCTGATGACATTTCTTTGAGAGGTAGAGATGAGTTTTGTTCGCATTAATTTGCAGCCCCGTCTTCTTTCCAAAGTCTCCAAGAAACTTTTTCAGCTCAAGAAGCATATCTACTTTAGCTTCCATAAATAGAAGAACATCATCCGCAAAAATAAGATGGCTCATTACCTTCATTCCATGAACAATGTATGCTTTAATCAGCTTTTTGTCTTCAACTTTCTTCAACTTCCTTGCAATGTATTCCATGACTAATGTAAATAGAAGTGGCGAGAGAGGGTCACCTTGCCATAGCCCATTACTTCCTTTGAACATACCAGCCGATGTACCGTTTACCAGGACAGAAAAACTCATTGTGCTAACACATTGTTGCATCCATTCTATCCATGTGTTGGAGAACCCCATCTGTTGCATAATCCACCACAGCTTGTCCTATTTGACACTATCATAGGCCTTGGACACGTCAAGTTTTTGACAAGCTTTTCGGCTCCCTCTCATCACTTTAAAATCATCTAAGAACTTGTCAGCAAGAAGGGCACAGTCGCTAATACTCTTTCCAATGATAAAGGGTCCTTGGTTTTTAGAAATAAGGAAAGGAAGGACCAACTTCAACCTGGTAGCCAAAATCTTTGCAATGATTTTGTATTGTATAGAACAACAAGCAATGGGTCTAAAATCAGCAAGAGATGCAATAACCTTCTTCTTTGGAATGAGGACCAAAAAAGTATGATTGACTTGTCTCACCATGTTACCTCACTCCAGGAACCATCTAACATATTTTAGGCGATCATCCTTAATTGTATCCCACACAGTTCTGTAGAAGAAAGCATTGAACCCGTCTGACCTGGGAGATTTATTGCAGCCTATACTCCATAAGGCAACTTTGACTTCTTGTTCAGTAACCTCCCTTGTAAGGATATTGTTGTGGGTGCTTGAGAGCTTGAATTTCCAGTTTATGTCTTCTTCCTCCTCCTTATCACCAATTTTTTTTTATAGAGCTCACTGTAGAACTGTATAGCTTGGTCTTCTATGTCTTCTTGTTTATTAATCGCATGCCCATCTTTGTCAATCAACTCATAGATGATGTTGGAAGCCTCCCTTTTCCTCATTGCGGTATGGTGGAGCTTTGTATTTCTATCACCATCTTCCATCCATTTTTCTCTGCTTCTCTGCCAATAGAATTTTTCTTCTACCTTTTTTAGGTCCTCAAGTATCACCCTCAATTCTCTGTCCTTCTTTATTAATTCATAGTTGAGTGGATCAGCCAACATAAGCTTGCTCACATCACTACATTCCTTTTTTGTTTCTAGGATCAGATTGGGAATATTAACCTTTTCTTTCACCCACTTCTTCAAGGTTGATTTCAGGAGAGATAGCTTCTTAGAAAAAACAAACATGGGATTCCCATGTATGTGTGTACTCCATACCTCATTCAGAATATCATCAAAGCCCTTCCACTCAGCCCAGTAGTTGAGAAATCTGAACGGTCTTCATTTTTGCTTCTTCTCAAAAATCTGTACAAGAAGGGGAGCATGCTCACTTAGCTCAAAACCACCTGCCTTCACATGTACATTGGGAAAGAGTTTTAACCATTCCTCATTCACTAATGCTTTGTCCAATTTGCTTGCTATTCTATCTACCAAATCTTGTTCATTGTGCCATGTGAAGAGATTTCCACCTGTCATGGGTAGCTCTGTCAACTCTGCTTTATCATTGGCCTTGTTAAAAGCATCAATCACCGCACGCAGCGCAAGTCTACCTCCAATCTTCTCACCCTGTAGTCTGACATTGTTGAAGTCACCAATCACCATCAACAGTGTCATCATCTGTAAAGAGATCGAAGTGAGGTCACACCGGAGTTCAGTCCTTCTCTTTGCATCATTATGGCCATACATTGCAGTCAAACACATGCAAACCAACTGTGTTCTTGCAATCTAGAGTAATGTGTTGATTAGACATCATCAATATCATCATCTACCATGCATTGGAATTCCATACCAGACACACCCTAGCCAGCTCAGAATGTGGGAGGTTAGATACATGTTCCCAGCCTTATGGAAACAAGTACCCAATACTCTGTTTATTAATATCTTTTATCTTGGTCTCAACTAAAACTGCAATAGAAGACCCGCTAGCATCAATGCATTCACAAGTTTCCCTTTTCTTGTTCCTATCACACCCCCCCCTTTAATATTCCACAGAACAATAGACATATTTATGGGTTCTTGTTTGCCCGTGTATGACTGGGCTGCTCCTTCTTCTTATTGCCTTCTTTTTTCTTTTTTGGTTCCACCTGTTCTGGCTATTCTGCCTTCGACTCACTGAGTGCTTTGAACCTATTGGTAGAGTCTAGGATAGCCCCCACCCCTTATGTTTTTGGGATCCCACTCATAGTTCTCCTCCTGTATGCGGGTGTAAACTCCCCATCTTCTTTCTGTTGTGCTTTAGTGATATTGCTATTGGCCCCCTCATCATTGTCCTCTGTGTTACCAGCCGCATCAGTTTGCTCCTTCTCTCTGTCCACGGCTTTGTCAGCAACA
Source organism: Alisma plantago-aquatica (assembly GCA_963693085.1). NCBI lineage: Eukaryota > Viridiplantae > Streptophyta > Magnoliopsida > Alismatales > Alismataceae > Alisma > Alisma plantago-aquatica. Next base: position 1,331,449,325 of record OY856409.1, read on the forward strand.
AGTTGCTCATTCAGTTTCTCATCAGCCAATGTCACCTTAGCAACAGGTTGTACCTCCTCAGCAATGACCTCGACAGCCGCATCCCCTACAACTTGCTTTGTGTCAACCTTCTTGGTCTTCTCCACCCACTACCTGGTACTCATTCCCATCTTCTTGGCTTCAACAGTAACCTCGCCTTTCTTTTGGTCTCCATTGCATGCCCCCTCCGGATCACCAAAAGCTTTGCACATGTTGCATTTGGGAGGCCTGTGGTTATACAGGATGTTGACAAGTATAGCTTCCCGCCCTGTGACATTGAGCCAGACTTGTTCGACCAGCTCTTCATCTGCCTGAATCTCTACCAGCACCCGTGCCTCATCGGACTCCAAGGAACGATCGTCAATGAAGAGTACCTTGCCCACGCTAGCAGCTATGGTCCCCGTTGCTCTCCGTGTCCAAGAACGGCCAATGGAGCCTAGCATTACCCACGTTGGAGTCATTGGAAAGGCATCCCTTTTCAGCTCGTCGCCGAATCGGTAGTCCTTCGCGACTACCAGTTGGCCATCAAACCACCGTGGCCCAAGGTCCAGAACATCTTGCTTGTCCATCGAGTTGGAGAACCGAATCAAGAAGATGACATTATCATTCGAGATCAAGTTGAACGAACCCTTGGGCCTTCAGGTCCTCTTGATCTAGGCAAGAAAGTGTGGGTAGTATGGATGTTTGCCCAACACATAGGCCATTATAGTATACTCCCATACATTTCACATCTTCTCGAACTCCTCCTCTTCTAGGTCGACATGGATTTGGCCTTCGGATCGATGTGGTGAAGGGAACTCCTCCATGCAGGTCTTATTCGGTGGCGGTTCTTTCAACACATGGTTCCACACCTTGTGTCCAACCGTCGTCCATGCTCCTGCTTCCGTAGTCACTGGAGTCGTGCTCCTGTCTCCGTCGCTCCTAGACCTGCTAGGGTTGGGCAACGTCAAGCTTCCTTCTTTCTCTCTTCCTCAGGTAGTATGTAGTTGGGCGGGGTGGGAGGAAGTGGTGGTGGAGGTGCGTGCGGGTTGAGGGTGGACGTCGACGACTGGAGTAGTCGCCGACGTGGGTGCCATGTGCCTAGGGTCGCGATCACCTGGGAATCGCCTAGTCGAACCCTAGGAGACGGAGCATGTTCTTGTGTTATGTGTGTGTATTGTATGTATGTATGTATGTTTGTATGTATGTATGTATGTATGTATGTATGTAAGTATGTATGTTTGTGATTAATAGAGGAATTATCTCCCCCTCTCCCATGCTAGTGACAAATGCCAAATGGCTGGTAGGGAGGTAAACCAAGGCAGAAATTGAGATTTTGAATATAGGTTCCTTTGTTATGGGGTATTTATGTATGTGTCTATGTACATAGGGTGTGCATATATTATATATATACATATATATAATATGAAAAGTGGCACTATAGCTCATAGTGATGACATTTTTAAATAGGGATAAGGACATATGTCATTGATTTTTGAATAACGAACCAACGATAGAGGTGAACTTATATTGTCAATTTTTATAAACTAGAAAATAACATAACTTTTACTATTCATTTCTTCATTTCAATCGATGAATAAGTGAAACTTAGTGACACTTGCAAAAATTTAATTCTCCCATTCTTTATTTCATTATGATACCTACTTGCTAGCTCTGACAACAATGACCTAGCTTCTAGACATCACCTCTTCCACTTCTGCTTCTCGCTACTTTCTCAACCTCCATCTTCTCTCCACCACCACCCTATTATATGTGGTGCCACAACTTCCTCTCCTGCTTGGAGGCAATGCCGACGTTGCCACCATGTCACTACCATTCTTCTTCACCTCTCACCACCCATCATGTTGTTGCTTCTCTCTCAACTAGAGCCAACCATTGGTCGCCCTACTACTACTGCACGACAACCAACAACCTCACTACCACCAATTCTAGGAGGTTACCACCACCCCTCTACCCCTACATCTGTTTCTCTACCACTACTGTAAGATTGTGGAAGGTCCTTATTCTCCTTTTTCTCTATGTATGCTTCCATGTCATGAAATTCATGTCTAAATTGTTGAATTTGAGAAATATATCTCCTACCTATCTAATTATAATAATCTGTCTAGTGCATTAATCTTTTATAATTGTTTGTTGAATGTGTTTTTGTATAACTGTTTATTAACTTGATAAGAGTTAGACATTGATATGATTTTTTCTAGATTGCTATGAATTTACCAAAATTGAATGTTGAAATGTAACTAGGGTTTTAATTTGGAAATGAGAGAGATCATACTTGTATAACTAGAGTTTTTGAATAACTACTTGTATAATTGAGTGTGTTGTTCAATTCAAATGTTGTATGGATAAATAATCAAACTTAAGACTTAATTATAGTGAATTGATATGAATTATCTAAATTAGATTGATTTAAACTAAAATTATTATATTTATCTAAATTGTAAATTGTAAGTCCTAGTTTAGACATATTTCTTGTTGCCATAGAAACCCATCCAAGATTTATTCATTAGGAGTAATTCTTGGATAGTCCTTAGTTTGGGATAGTTCTTGAACACTTGATCTCACTTAGGATATAAGTGTATAATGTGTATTTGAATTTCAAAATGTTTCACTAGCACTTCCCCATTTGTTCTCTAAATACATATGTAGGTGGGTATTTTCCCGTATACATTGAGGTACTTGGAGATCTGTGCGGAGATTTTGTCAAAATATTCTTGAAAATTGAATACACATAATGCACTTAGTAGTGAGATTAAGTTGTCAAGAATGGGATAGGTGGTACCCATTTATAACTAAATCCTAAATGATAAACCCTAATATTTAAAACCTAATATCTAAACTCTAATATCTAAATCCTAACTCTAAATTCTAATATCTAGACCTAACCTTTTTAAAATTGCCATAGCTAACACCTAATTCAATACTCATTTTTCTTGTGATTATAGAATGGATAGATCAGGGACGCCCATTCCAAATCCTTTCTCTTTAGAGTTTATTATTGGTATTGATCAGTTTACAAGATTTATAGAGGAACATAGAAAATGACCTGCACATAGTTTCTATTGTCCATGTAGAAATTGCATTAACAAGTTGAAAGTCATCAATATTGATAAAATAAAAAGTCATGTCAGGTGCAATGAGATTTTACATGGCTATATAGAATGGTAATAGAATGGAGAGATTTGTACTATGCGATTAGTAGGTGCTAATAGCAGTACTTGTGTTGAAGAAGAAGTTGTCGACAATATTAATGTAGACAAATAGATTCTGATAGACATGGTTGATGTGATGCTATATAGTTGTGGGGTATATCTTATTGATCCACCTTCCTTCTTTAAAAACATTATACATGATGTTGAGAGACTATTATACATAGGTTGGACAAAGCTTAAAAAGCTGAGTGTTGTGATGATATTGTGTACTTTGAAGGATAACAAAAGTTGAGCCGACAACAAATCCATATATTTGTTGTATTTGTTGAAAGAAATTCTTCTTGAAGGCAGAGAGCTTCCTATATCAACATACAAAATAAACAAAATGTTATGCCCAAGGGGAATGGGGCTAAGAAGATACATGCATGCCTGAATGATTGTGTGTTATTTCAAAAGGATTAAATTGATTTGATAGGTTGTCCAAAATGTGGTGCATCAAGGTACAAAATGATGACTTTGAGTAAGGCCAAAACTGGCTTTCCTATGAAGGTAATGTGGTATATACTCATAATACCATGGTTTCAACACTTATTTACAAATACCATAGGCGCATAGAATTTATCTTGGCATGGAAAATTTAAGAAATTGATGGTGGGATCCTACAACATGCATCTGATCCCCACTATCAAAGAAAATTGAATTATTGTACCCTAAAATTGGTGAAGAAGTTAGGAAATTAAAACTTGTGATTTGTGCTAATGAGAAGAATCCATATGAAACATTACACATTCAACATAGCACTTGGACTATTATTGATGGCTATATAAAATCTTCCTCCTTGATTGTTATAAGTATCTCATGTTGTCCTTTTTGATATCAGGCCTCAAACAACTTCACAATGATATTAATGTTTTCCTTAA